>CM069441.1:69595316-69966309 GCA_035610835.1 Ophiura sarsii | reverse complement strand
CCAACTAACGTTTCTTCTGACTAGTTCAGTCAGATTTCATCAGAGTTAGAACCACAATGGGATTTTTTATTTTCAAATTTGGTGTTGTTATATTTAATTATTCATGAAGCAACGACAATTTTAAACTCATGTCGAAAGTGTCATTGCCATTGAATAAATAGTTTTCGAGTTATGCCAATTGTCCTAACCCTAACCATAATCTAACCCTAATCTAACCCTAACCCTAATCAAACCCTAACCCTAACTTAACCTTAAATCTAAGCTTGATTTTTAAACACTAAACGATGTAGCCTTTTTAAGCCTTTACTATCGTCTGAAGATAGCAAATGTTAGATGCTATCTTCAGAAGATAGCAACCCATTCAGGAGAAAGCAATGGATTCAGAAGACAGCATGCGTCGTAACTATACACAACGACGCGTTTGAAAGTCGCGTATTTGTACGCGTTTGAAAGTCGCGTATTTGTACGCTTACGCCGTCAGCTGCTATCTTCTGAAGATAGTGGTTGTATACCAAACGTCCCTAAATGTTGGTGAAACTTTCAGGATATCGTCAGCAGAGACAATGCAATGTAATGGAATGAAAAAAAGAAATTATTAATATTTAATGAAATGACAACATTGACATTGTTAAATCATACACCCTTTAAGACGACAACATCGAAAATTCAAGGTTTTCGGGCGTCGTCGGATCAATGTTGGGGTCAACCGGGTTTGTAAAAACAAGTATAACTCAAAAACTGTTTAACCAATATCGAAGACAATTTGTGTATGATTTTGAAATAATATTTGGTTTATGAATAACTCAAAATATTGAAACAAAATGATCATATTAAAATTCAAAGTTACTGTTAGAACCACAATGGGATTTTTTATTTTCAAATTTGGTGTTGTTATATTTAATTATTCATGAAGCAACGACAATTTTAAACTCATGTCGAAAGTGTCATTGCCATTGAATAAATAGTTTTCGAGTTATGCCAATTGTCCTAACCCTAACCCTAACCCTAATCTAACCCTAACCCTAACCCTAATCTAACCCTAACCCTAATCAAACCCTAACCCTAACTTAACCTTAAATCTAAGCTTGATTTTTAAACACTAAACGATGTAGCCTTTTTAAGCCTTTACTATCGTCTGAAGATAGCAAATGTTAGATGCTATCTTCAGAAGATAGCAACCCATTCAGGAGAAAGCAATGGATTCAGAAGACAGCATGCGTCGTAACTATAATACACAACGACGCGTTTGAAAGTCGCGTATTTGTACGCTTACGCCGTCAGCTGCTATCTTCTGAAGATAGTGGTTGTATACCAAACGTCCCTAAATGTTGGTGAAACTTTCAGGATATCGTCAGCAGAGACAATGCAATGTAATGGAATGAAAAAAAGAAATTATTAATATTTAATGAAATGACAACATTGACATTGTTAAATCATACACCCTTTAAGACGACAACATCGAAAATTCAAGGTTTTCGGGCGTCGTCGGATCAATGTTGGGGTCAACCGGGTTTGTAAAAACAAGTATAACTCAAAAACTGTTTAACCAATATCGAAGACAATTTGTGTATGATTTTGAAATAATATTTGGTTTATGAATAACTCAAAATATTGAAACAAAATGATCATATTAAAATTCAAAGTTACTGTTCTAAGGTAGCACACCTCTAAATAGTTCCAGGCGAAAACTTGCAACTCTTATTGCGCAATACTTCTTATCAATACGCGTGATCAAAATAGTGATTTCTCGGGAACTTCAGCGATTCAGCAGACGAGGTTGGTATCAAATTAAAGCTAACAATATGAATTTTAATGATAGATCATTCACAAATAATATTAACTATTTTTTGTTAATAAATAGTAGTCCTTCCTACTTTCACGGTGCACGGCCGTAAGTCTTGCGAAAAATCAACTTGAAAAATGACCGTAGAGGGCTTAGATGCTCGATTGCTTAAAATCTAACGGTTATCCATGTATATTTTACAATTTTAATCATAAGCTTGCTAAAAAAAAATTCCCTTTCAAATTAGAAAAAGCAAACAACACGACGTAAGGGTTTGAAATTGCGATTAAATTGAAAAGGATTTGCGCGTAGCGCGAAAATATTGGCTATTGTAAAAAGAAAGGTTTGACAAACCGTTCCTGAAGCCATGTTGGTAAGCTTGACTGATAATTAAACAGTGAAACTAATTTGCGCGTATCGCGCCAAAAATGTCTATTTTAACACTAAAAAGTTCCAGAAAACGTTTCAGAAGCCATCTTGTTCCAATTGAATAACAAAGTAGTATAAAAATAATAGGCGCGGAGCGCGCAAAAAATTGCTATTGTAAAAATAAAGGTTAAGAAAAACGTTCTAGAAGTCATCTTGTTAAGCTTGAATAATAAATAAACAGTGAAACTAATGCGCGCGAAGCGCGCCAAAAATGTATATTTTAACACTAAAAAGGTTCAGAAAACGTAGGAAGCAATATGAAGCAATCTTGTTGAAATTAAATAATACAAAGTAAAAAATAATTCCCGCGGAGCGCGAACAAATTGGCTATTTTATAAATAAAGGTTTAGAAAAACGTTCCTGAAGCTATCTTGTTAAGCTTGAATAATAAATAATCAGTAAAAAATAATACGCGCGTCTTAATTGTTCAAATTGAATAACAAAATATTCCAAAAAAATGACTATTGTTAAAAAAACGTTCCTGAAACCATCTCGTTAAGCTTGAATAGTAAAAATTCCAACTAATTCGCGCGTAGCGCGCAAAAATTTGTTATTTTTACACCAACAATTTGTTATTTTTACACTGAAATGGTCCTGAAAACGTTCCTGAAGCAATGTTGTTAAGCTTGAATAATAAAACATTGAAGAAAAAAAAACCTGATTATTTTAACACTAAAATAGTTCTGAAAAACGTTCATGAAGCCATTTTGTTTAAGCTTGAATAAAAAAAAAATGAAACCAATTCGCTCGAACCGCGCAAAAATGTCTAGTTTACTAACTAAAATGGTCCAGAAAACATTCCTGAAACATGTTGTTATAAAGCTTGAATAAACATTGAAACCAATTCGCGCGAAGCGTGCAAAAAATTGGCTATTTTAACACTAAAAAGCTGTAGACAAATGTTCCTGAGCTCTCCAACATTGTCAGTTTTTTAAACTAAAATGGTCCAGAAAAACGTTCCTTAAGCCCTTTTTTTATAAATTGAAGAATGTAACTCGCGCAAAGCGCGCAATTTTTTTCTAGTTTTGTCACTAAAAGTGGTCCAGAAAACGTTTCTGAAACCATGTTGTTAAAGCTTGAATAGTTAAACGTTGAAACTAATTTGCGCCAAAAGGGCTTCTTTTCTTTTGAGGGGGGGGGGGGGGGGGGGGGGGGTGGGGGGTCTACCCAATGGCGTAGCCAGGACTGTTTTGATGGGAGTGGGCAAACAAAACTGAAGCCATCTTGTTGATCTTAAATATTAAAAAGTTGAAACTTATACGCGCGAAGCTCGCAAAAATTGTGATTTTAACACTAAAAAGGTACAGTTTTTGACGTATTAGGGAGCGCATCAAACTCGACCATGCGGCAACCGCCGGTTCCGCCCGGTTGGACCGCATATCATTGTTTAGAACATAGAAACCGGCTGTTGAACCGCACGGAACCCCACGGAACCGGCGGTTGCCGGGCGGTCGAGTTTTGATGTGCTCCCTTATTTAGTATAGAGAAATTGGTGTGGTTTGAGGGCCATTATAATAATAACCTCTAGAAAACATGCGCGCGGATCGCGCAAAATTTGGAGTTTTTGAACTTAAAGGGTCATGAAAAACTGTCCTGAAGCCATCTTGTTAAAGTTAAATAATGAAATATTTAAACCAACACGCGCGCAGAGCGCGCAAAAAATTGCATTTCTAACACTAATGGTCCAGTATGATAATAACGTCCCCCACATAATATTTACAATTTCTGGTGTGGAGGGTCATAATAATGTTAAAACCTGTAGAAAATATGCACGCGGAACGCGAAAAATCATCGTAAGTTTTAACTAAAATTGGTCATGGAAAACTGTCCTGAAGCCTTAAGCTTAAATAATAAAATATTGAAATTAATACGCTCAAAGCGCGCAAAAATTGGCATTTCTAACATTTAAATGGTCCAGTATGACGTTTTTATCGTCCAACCAACCTATTTAGAATATTTGGTGTGTTTTGAGACCCATTAAATTGTTGAAACCTGTTGAAAAAGTGAGCTCGAATCGAGCAAAAAAAACCAGTTTTTGAACTAAAATGGTCCAGAAAAAACGTTCCCGAAGCCCTCTTGTTAAGCTTGAATATTAAAACATTGAAACTAATACGTGCAAAGCGCGCAAAAATTGGCCTTTTAACATTAAAAAGGTATATAGCAGCATGCAGACTGATATTGGGTTCAATCATGATTTTAGGAATAATTTAAATACTGTTTTCGAACCATGGTGTTTGAGCTCCGTAGCTTTCGAGGTCATCACTACCCCTTCACTCAGCGTAGTGAAACTGACCCTCAGGCCTCAACCGAGACACGGCTACCCGCCATCTACGATGACCTACTGTCACGTGATCGCCCAAAAGGTGGTCATGTGACAAGTGGAGGGATGTAAACACTACGCTGAATGAAGGGGTCGTGATGACCTCGAAAGCTACGGAGCTCAAACACCATGGTTCGAAAAAGGTATCTAAATTATTCCTAAAAAGGTCTAGTTTAAGGTTTTTTACCGTCCCTCACATTAAATTATGGGGACGTGACCCCGTAACCCCCCCCCCCCCCCACATCTATGACTTTGCGCCGCATATGTCCTTACTCTTCATCCTCCCCCTACCTCCTTCTCTTCCTCCTTCTTATCCTCTTCCTCCTTTTTTTACTCTTTTTCAATGGGGGGGGGGGGGGGGGGGGGCCACTGTAACCCCACCGTGAAAATGATGGGAGGGGGGGGGGGGGGGGCACTCCGCGCTTGCATTGTCTACGGTTACCCTTCCTCCTTATCTTCCTTTTACTTTTTACTATTTTGCCAATGGGGGTTACGCCACTGGTGATTCAGAGGGCCAAGCTGCTGGTTTTAACTTGCCTGGATGACCTAAAACTCTCCTTGCTATCAATATTTACTTTCGTTATAAAACACTCCCATGGTTCAGACGTAGAAATAAAGTTAGAGACACTAATAAAAGCTCCCGGCCTCTCCTTCCCTCCCCCACTCCTTCTCCTCTCCTCCTCCCCCTCCCTTCCCCTCCCCTCCTCCTCTCCTCCCTCCTTCCTCTCCTCTCCTCTCCACCCTCTCTCCCCTCTTCTTTTTTTTTTACCCTCTCGGGACCCGGGGGGCTTGAGCCCCCAAAGCCCTCCCCCCCCCCCCGGGCACGCGCCTGGTTATGAAACGGTTGGGTTTAATGGTTTGATGCGTGCGTGATGTGATACCTGTCGTACGAAACGGAAAGGGATTAATGAAGTAGTGAGAGGAGGGCCAGACGGTACCGGTAGTAGGCATATACTTTGGTTTCTTATAAGATTAAACATATTCTAGCACTGTCAATTCGTAATGATGACCCCTCAAAAATGCACTAAACAATTTGACGCTTGGGGGAGGTTTAACGTGATCAATTGGATGCAGACTGGATGGGACGAACGCTAACAACCGGGATTAAATTCAAAAAAAGGATACTGACACTGGAGTTTGTTATCCAACTCCAGCGGTTTTAGGATGACATAATTTATAGTTCCAACCTGTGATGAATTTTATTGGGTCATTATTATAATCAAAATCCATTGTTAGTTGTTACATTGAAACCAACGGATATTCAAAATGTAAGGCTGTTCGTGTCCGCCATCGTCTGCAATGCGTAGACTACTACAGTGATGATGCGCCCTCTAAACTCATGACTATTTTTTCGTAAAGGCAGCTATTAATGTTTCTTTGGATATCGAACGTGCAGCCACATAGCTCCCTTTTATATTGCCTCGATGTTGATGACTATTGACTCTGACCAACCCAGCCTCCTCCGATCAGCTGTGAGTCGAGATAGCAAGCCGAAAGCTTTTGAGCTTTTGTTTGTTGTTATTTACCGTGTTATAAATATACCTGAATTTCACACATTATATCATCTTGTGTGATGCCGGGGAAACGTTCAGCTAGCCATGCAGGCTCCTGGTACAGTGGAAATGGTTAGTTGTATTACATTGTTTTGTATATTACAATCCTAGCAGGTGGCCAAATTCGGCCCCTGATAAAGTGGGCAAACATGGCCACCAAGACAAAATGCATAATAAATTCACTATTTTTCATGTTTGAAACTCAAAACAATTGTTCCAATGGAATAAAAATCTGTTGGGGAAAGGTTTAAGTTTGATTTCATGTTTGAATTAAGCAAATTATGATGTTTGTTGAAGAGATGAAGAGCAGTTGGTGATTTTGGTGTTGGGAGGCTTGATATCTCCCAGCACTATATCTGGGGGAGCTCACTAGCCAAAATGATGTCATAGGTACTTGTAGCCAATTAAATACAAGGGGTGTGTGAGGGGTGTGTCCGAGACATCCACTCAGCATCAAGCAAAATTTTTGTCTATTGTATAAAAGTTTTAGTAGTGATGGGCACAACGGTACCATAATGATTTTTGTGATAGAAATAGGTGGAGTGTATACTCTCATCCCTATTGAATTGTGTATGAATATTGATGTATATCAAGGGGAGTATGTGGCCAATGATATGCTGGGTTTCATGACAACCAGTTATGCATGGGTTAGGGACAACCAATCAGCTTTGAGAAAAAAAGTTTGTGGATATCCTAAAATAGTGATGGGCTAACTTTTATTTGTTCTCTCTTTCTTTTTCTTTCTTTTTCTTTCTTTTTGGGATTTTTGAAGAATTATTTAGATATATTTATTGTCATGAGTGTGGATTAGTTTGTTGGGGGTGTTTTTGTGTTGATATATTTTTGTTTTGGGTATGATTATGTTGTTTTAATGGCTTTTTTAAAGGTATTTTCTTGTTGTTTTCTTGTTCAGTTTGTGTTTTTTTTAGTTATGTCTATATTCACTTTATTTATTTATTCATTAATTTATTTATGTATACTGTTTGGTGACTTATTTGTTAAACATTTATTTACTTGTTTATTTATCAATGTTTTTCTTTTCTTTTATTGTTTTAAGTGATATGGGGGTGGGGTCTTGTGGGTATTTTAGTAGATTTGGGGACAATCTTGTGCTTCTTGGCTTGTTTGTTTCTTTTTGTTGTTTCTTTTTCTTTGTTTTTCTTTCGTTTTTCTTGGGGTGGGCTGTGGGGATTGTCTTTTTGTTCAGGTGTGGGTGGGCTGTTTGTTTTTTCGGGTAGGGGGTATTGTCTTTATCCGGGGGGGGGGGGGGGTCTTTTTCTGGATAATGGGTGCTGGGGAAATCAAAAATCCTTATTTTATTCTTTGTTGTTGTTTTTTCTCAAGGGGGGGGGGGGGGGGGGGGGGGGGTATTGTATTTGATTTTTATTGATATCATTTTCTGGATATTAGGTGCAGGGAAACAGCTTCTAATATGATTAATTTCATAACTTGTGGAGGGGATGTTTGTTTGGTGGTGGCTGATGTATGTAATTAGGATTATTGCTCTTTTTGTGTTCAAATTGGTCTTTATTAGCTACAAGAAAATGTCTTCCTTAGCTTTTGTTATGAACCAACATTATGTCACCTACATGTAGTATACATACCCTTTGATGGTAGAGTAAAATGAGAGGGGAACAGAATCTGAACCCCACCCATTTCTCTGCTGGAATTCCTTGACCATGTCTACACCAACCATGTTTGAAGCCAAATTAGCCATACTGAGATGTAATGCTTTATATTTGAATCTAGTAAAATAATGTGATGGTAGAAGATGTTGGATCAGTGTGTGCAGATTGGAGCATCGATGTGTACTGTGTGATGGAAGGTTACCAACTGACTGGCCATGTGGCATTTGTGTAACTATTGGGCAATCTTGCTTAATCCCATACACCTGGCATGGTTGCTTTTATTATGCAAATTATAATTCAATGCATGAGCTTTTACCAGTATCTTGTTTACTAGTTCAGTTCACCTGTATTTCAAAGTTGCTATTGTTCATATATATGAATGTCCATTGAATATATATACCTTTCTTGAATCAAAGGTGTGGTCATCTGTACATGTACTAGTATGTTTGTATGATGCAATATATAGCTAGTGGCCTTGATCAGCTGGGTCATAACAGGACTAGCCACACTATTTACTCAGCTGATAGTGTATTCAAACCATGGCAAAAACTAAGCGTGTAGCACCTAGGCATAACTTGAGGAGCAATGCAGGAAGGGGCAAGGTAGGCCAACCAGCCCAGCCTCATTCTAAACGACAATGTTCATGTAAAATTCATGAATACACTTTGAGGCTTTTATATTTTTCTCTGATATTACAAAATCCAAGTGAATCCAAGTATTTATGTTTTGAATTTGTTGCTGTTGTAACAGCATAATAACATGCTTTTTTTGTACATGTATGTAAGTCCCATTTCTATCAAATGTTTAAAATAAACTTTCAATGAAATATCTTGATTTTTGGAGGCCCAAAATGACTGACATTTAATTAATTTTCCAACAAAACATAAAATACTTTTTGGAAGTTTCACAAAATGTTTAGGTATTGAGGATTTCCGTTTTGTTAATGTTAGAGCACTTTCAATGAAAGTTTGAAAATGATATTACAAACATTACAAATATTTTGGCCAAAAATGACTGAAATTGCATCATTTTTCTGGTAAAATGCAACCCAATTTTTTTCAAGCGACACTAAATATTTTGGTATAGAGTTCAGATATCGATATAGGAAGGATAGAAGATGCCATTTTGTGTGTGTGAGAGCGCTACTTTTGGATTAACTGTAAATACAGGAAAAATGTCTACTTGGACTTGCCACAAAATGACTGAAATTTCATCATTTTTCTGGCAAAACGCAACCAAGAATTTTTTTGAAGCGACACAAAATATTTAGGTATTGAGTTAAACAATTGATGAAAGGTAGAATATGCCATTTTTTGTGTGGAAGCGCTACTTTTGGATTAACTGTAAATACTGGCAAATATGCCCACTTAGCGGCCATATTTGCCAGTGCACTGGCAAATTTGCCAGGGCTGGGGAATTCGGCCACCTGCTAGGAATGATTAAAGGCATATTATCAGGGATACTATTTAATATTAATTTTGGGATAGGAAAGTCCTATACTAACGTACGTAGCGAAAACGGTCCCTTTTGCATATTTACATAAATTATGGTAATCATCGGAATGTGTCAGTGACCGGCGTTTAACGCGTTTAACAATGTTTAACCAGGTTTAACGTAATTTTTGGTCGGCATAGGTTTGAGGGCGCTGTGGATTTACACAGACGACGGTGGCCACGCGAAACCCAAATGTTGAATACGTAATGAATAACACGTAATCGCGAATGTTAATGATTAATCAAAAGAGTGGAATAAGCTACCTATCTGTAAAGCTACCTATCTGTATTAGACAATCATCATCTACAAGTGTGTTCAAAAAAGCTCTTAAAACTCATTTGTTCCCTTAAACAGTTTTTCTGTTTATATTTTGTTTCCAATCTATTTTGTAATTGCTATAATATATTGTACGTACTATGCTCAAGTTACACTCACATTTTGTAGTTTAAGTTGTAATTTTTAAGGTTTTATCTTGTAAGCGCTCTGAGCCTTTTGGAAATGGCGCAATTAATGCTTTCTGTATTGTATTGTATTGTATCTTATCATTTTGACAAATTCATCATAATTAGAAGAATTGTCATCGGTAACCGGGCGATGACTGTTAAAAAATAATTCAAAATAGTGCACTCCCGTTGACATATTGGGTCGTCTGAGAGACGCGTGGCCAGCGTCGTGTCGTCTGCTACAATCACGCTATGCTGGTTCCCTGCATCTATGGGCTCCACACAACTTATCCATAGATGCAGGTACGCGCCGATTTCCACTCGAAGCTGATTTGCTGCCATAACAAATCCACAAATAAATTCGATCAAGCCAGCGTCACGCTTAGAATGATAACAAATTTGCTGATTGGCACAAACTACACGTGTATCGGCGCTAACCACAGCGCCGGACTTCACACGCACATGCATGCATGTCATAGCGCGTTCCCCATCGCGCTGTATCTATGGCAGCGCGACAATGACTCTTCAGCGTTCGATGCGGTATCTCAGCTACTGTACAGTGTGTTGATCGGTATTTACCGTATGCCATAACAGAGCGACAATGCAATGTGTTGAACTTACGGTTACGGCCGGCAATTGAGAACCCTGTACCTGCACCTATGGATAAGTTGGGCCGGGGATCCAGGGTGCAGGGAACCAGCATACAATCACGCAGACGACAATGGACACGCGAAACCTACATTTTGAATTCGTATTGGAATAACACGTAATCGCGAATGTTGATCTAATCATTTTAAAAAATTCATCATAGGTTAGAAGAAAAATTTTCCAATCCAAAACCGTTGTGGGTGGCTAACCACCCGCAGTGTCAGTATCATTTTTTGAATTTAAACCGTTGTTTAAAGCGTTCGTCCCATTCACTTGATCACGTAACCTCGTTCGCATATTTTAACGTGAATACGCCCGTGTCCAGCGTCGTCTGCAATCACGCCCGATCGGTATAGCGCCACCAGTTCTATGCTGACCAAATTTTAATCTAAAAGTGGCCTCCGATCGGCAAGCTCAGTGGCACACCCCTGATATTATGTGATCTTTTCCTGAGAGCGCGCTCAATTCATGATTTCTTTTAGAAAGTAGATTTTCTTGCAGATTTACTTTTCTGATCATAAATCGTACATACATTCCAAGTGACAGAGCGATACGATTCCTAATTACCTCAAAATCAAGGTTTTAGAGTGAATTTAGAGTGAAAATATAAACTGTCGTGTTTAATAAGGTTTATTGCGAATAGGTAAAAATCAATTGATTATCCTTTTCTGATGCATTGTGGGAGAGAAAAGGGACCAAATTTGCCCCATATTCTCCCACAATGCATCAGAAAACAATAATCAATTGATTTTTACCTATTCGCAAAAGGCTTATATCACGACAGTTTATTTTCACTCTAAAACCATGATTTTGAAGTAATTAAGAATCGTATCGCCCTGTAACTTGGAATGTATGTACGATTTATGATCAGAAATGTAAATCTGCAAGAAAATCTACTTTCAATTTTTTTTGATGTTGAGGGCGTTCCCTTGAAAGATCACATAATATACCTTTAATATGAATGCATTTTCGCCTAGGCCCTAGCATTGCCTGGCCGTAGCCTAAAATTAAGGCAATGAGTGCCTAGCCTATATCGGTAAATAATATCGCGCCCGGGCTGCAGCCAACTACTGAAAATCTATTTAGCCCGGGCACCCTGCTGACCCTGCTGACAAGAGCCGAAATCCTATTTGCCCGGGTAGGCCTACCCTAGTACCGCTTTAGTTCATATTATACACTTCAATTCTGAGACGAAACGGTAGGAAAGGGATAGGCCCTTCTGTATGAGTAACTACTGTAAAACTAAAAGTAAAACTAGTAAAAGCTGAAATTTTCGCGGTGGTTTTATTTTTGCGCTTTTATCTTTTCCACGAAAATTATAACACACAAAATTATTGTTTTCAACATTCATACATTGCATCCAGAAGGTCGCCCCATGAAAAAAAAACAATTCGCAAAATCTCTAGACTATATGATATCAAAATGCGCGAAAATATCTGTAAAAAATTGGCTTTTACAGTACAGTCATACTTGTACTGTAGCCTCATTGGCAATAATATATAATACTTTTACTTGATGATACTGTTGGCTTATAATTTAGTATAGTTTTTAGTAGGCCTAAATTAGGTATTTCTTAATTCTTCGCCTCGGAAATAGTCAAGTATCCAGAGGGCCGGCTGGTTATTTTGATTTATACATAGGCCTACTATACATATCTTTTTCTGAAATATGACATTGAAATATAATTGCAATAAGATGATATCCCGGTAAGATATACAACTTTTCAAGAAACACACGGCAGCGAATATAGTACCCAGTGGGCAAAAATGGTTGATTTAATGTTAATGTCTTTTCATGACGTAGACAAACGTTATATTAACGTTCTCATATGGTTGCAGATGCAAACTAAAAAAATGTGCGGATTACGATGTTGTAAGAACATAGTCTTGTGACGTTGTGGCTATGTTAAGATATTGACATCAACATTACATCCTATGTTGACGTCTGGATTACGACGTTGTAGCAACACAGTCTTTTGATGTTGTAGCTATGTTAAGATATTGACATCAACATTACATCCTATGTTGACGTCTGGTTAACGTTGTCCTATAGTTATATATATGCAAATGAAAAAAACCACGTATGTATAAATAACATTTGTACTTGTCATTTTGACATCAGAGTGGGGGGGGGGGGGGGGGGGGTCATTGACTCTTTGATGCTTATGTTCTTGCTCAATGTATGCATTTACTTTAGTGAGCAATCACTTCCCCACTTGCGCAATTTACTCGGCTAATATAAGTCCAAGTGAAATATGCAAATTAGCTCCAATGTTATTCATACGTTAAATTGCTTTGGTTGTATAGACGTTAAGAATGTGACCAATGTTTATAGTAGTTTTATGGTAGTATATTTGGTTGTGTCGACGTCGTAAAAGTAAGACGTATTTTTAGTGTTGTTTTCATGTTACGTTATATTGATGTTACCAAACTGACCAATGCCATATCAGATTAATCGTTAGAATAGCGTTAGGCCCCTTACAGTCAAATGTGAGTTTACTGTTGCGTTTTTGAAAAGTAGGACGAGGTGACTATTTAATATTAATATTGTAATATTTTGGGGTAAATTCACCTGATTTAATATCGTCGGCGTTGTTAACTATTATCCAAGGTACAAATACAATTCAAATGCTGTTAATTATGTCCTACCACCACCTACTGCCTTGACTTTGCATTTTGTTTCTTTTATAAAGGAGTCTACTCATATTTGCATCCCTATTTTAAATATTCATGAGATATTCGATGACGGCTGATTCCCATTCAAATCCCTAGAAGTCATTTGCATGACCTGACCTAAACTGCTAACCTTCGTAATTATTACATAATAACCAATGCATCTATGTTATCAATGAGAACAAGGTCATATACCAAGGAGATCTTATGTATCATTGATGCTCTCGTTTAGATTATTGTAAATAAAATTGTTGTAATGTTCTCATTTCAGGTCAGAGGTTATCTTCAGAATTAGACAACTGGTTGGCTACCGTTGATACAGCACACACACCAGCTAAAGCTATTATTGCACCGTGAGTAACAGTGGTTCAGTCAGGGATTTCATCCATCCTTTGTTTTCACATTTCATGTCTAGTGTTTAATGTTAGTTTCATAGACAAAAGGATGATATTAAATGATGACTGAAAATATTGGACATTCTGTTGATCTTTATACCAGTCTGCTCCGAACGGGATGGGAGTGCACTCGGTTATTTTCACATGGGATGCATCAAGTGACGGGAGTTTGTTCTGCTGGGTGACAAATAAGTTTGATATTTCAATAGAGGGCGAGACTGGAAACGGGACTGCATTTTCAAGGGAACGGCCTTCCGTCACAGATTTAAAAATATTCTATTTTGCCGATTTTCAACTATAAAATAAGTCTCTTATTTCTGAGACTTATTTTATTTACAAAATAAGTCTCTTATTTCTGAGACTTATTATAGAAAATTCATCACTATAACTTCAAGGCTTATATTTTAATGTAAAAATTATCACACTTAAGGGCAGGGCAGTGTCAACCCGGCACTTGTTTCAAAAATTGAATTTCATATTTCTCTATTATTTTATACTTTTATATGTATTCTATCATTACCATCATAAGTTACTAATCGGAAGCGATTATTTCCCGTTCTTTTGGGTGATTTTAAATTGTTAAATTGGTAAGTTTGAGTCAGGAAAAGGCGCATGGTTATTTGGCGGGAATTTAAGCGGAGTTCCGCGCTTTTCAAATGCTGCGCCAGCTGTTCGATCATTGCGTCGCGCGCTGAAACTTCCAGTGCGTAATACCAGACGCGCCGCTAAATATCCGCGACGTAGACGCGAAAAACAAAAGAGCGCAAAACAATGTCTAAACTGTAAACAAAGGCCAATCTTACGATCATTTAAATTTCAGTTTTCTTCCAATTTCTTCACATTGTGACAATATAAATTGAATCTGATAGTTTATTTTGATTGTTCATAATAGTATACTCGCTTTTTAGCTCACACGCCCGTGCATTCCGTGAACATTTAGCTTTAAATGGTGGAAAATGTCAATATTTGTACTAAATCGATGTTTTCTAGAAGTTCAAATTTGAAGGAATTTTACGAATTTTCAGACAACCTAACACAATCAGTTTTTGATTAAAAATTTCAAAATTTCACCAAAATCATCTAAAGTCAATTATCTAGGAAGCACTTTTTTATTTTGGCTTAAACATTTTTAGTTTTGAAAATATTGACCAAAAAGTGCCAAAAATGTGATTTTTGAGATAAAAAAACATTTTGTTGGCACTTTTTGGTCAATATTTTCAAAACTAAAATTTTTAAAGCCCCCCCCCCCCCCCCCAAAAAAAGTGCTTCCTAAATAATTGACTTTAGATGATTTTGGTGAAATTTTAAAATTTTTAATCAAAAACTGATTTTGTTAGGTTGTCTGAAAATTGTTGGCGCCAAAAAAGTGATTTTGGGCAAAAATGTAGAAATCACTATTTTGGGGGAAATTTGATACCAAAAATGGATTCTCCGACTCATTTCATTTGAAAAATTGTGTACTTTTATGGACTTTACATTATTAGTTTAAAAGTTACAGTGCTTGATAAATTTCATATATTTTGGGTTGACACTTCCCTTAACCTAAAAACATTAAAATGGTGTAAACTCAGCCAGTAGGGAGGTCACGCCGCATGTCATATTTTGTTATACGGCCATGCGTTTTGAACTGGGCCTGCAAAAAGGTGGAGTTGTGACATCGGCACATCAAAAATGACATTGTCTATTCAATTTCTTGTATAAAGATACCACCTACATAGCTAAATTTGGTATCAAAATAAAGCTCTTATGCAGGGCAAGAAGATAAAAGTATTAGCATGTGTTAAAATTTTGTCATTTTTTGTTAATTAATGGCTAATTAACCAACATCAGGGGTGGAGGAGAGTCTGGCGCAGGAGAGTCTGGCGCAGCAAATTTGGCATCTACAGTACAGTTCAGTGCAATTGAGTTAAATCATGTTTATGGAATGAAATTGTTGCATCTAAGTACATAAACTCTGGTAAATAAACTGATTTGAATAATTTAGATGTTTAATAATGGGTAATCACCTTAATTAATAAAGAATTAATCAATAATTACAGACCCGCAATGCATTGAAGAACTACATGTGTATGACTGGATGGATATGTACCGACGCAGCGTCTTTTACCAGCACATACGGTTAGGCAAAGTGATCATGGTATGGGATGCATGAGTGATTCTATTGAGGGGATAATGTGATCAATACAAAGTATGAACCTTTGTCTTTCAAACAATACACTTTTGGATTGTTAGATACCTTTGGTTATGTAACGTCATTAACATAAACACAATAGGTTTCAGACACTGACTGAAATCTGCCAATTATTTGGCTGGATATGTAATATGTTGAATATGGGTTGATTGATACATTTGCAGTGCAAGCATAAAAACAGATAACACTTGGCACATAGTTAGAATACACACTTATCTCTGTTTGACACTCTTTTTTTTTAGATCTGAATGCCTTAATACGAACAAGAAGGGACCATCTCAAATACGCTTTTATTTAGCAAAATCCACAATAATATACCTTAGAAAACAACAAAGGATAAAGAACAATAGAGGGATTATAATTTAATAAATTGTTGTGGGATGTAAAACAATAATAGTGGGGATTTCAAAAGGAGCTGTTCATAAAATGTCCTCAAACCATTGAAATTATATGACGATTACTTACACAATACATATCTAGTAGCTCTAAAGATAACAGTAATAAGAGAGGTTGTGGCAGCCATCTTTGATTGATACATTCCTGTATATCTTCATTTTGACTATCACAATATGTTTACACATTGATTTAAACATTTTTCATTATTTCTGATTAGAATTTGAAGGCACAGTAAGCTTTTATCTGGTAAATTTCATGATTTTAGCCATTTTGGGCCTGTTTCAAAATTATCTGCCGTCTGCGCATGCGCATTTTTTCTGCAGGTTTCATGCGAATAAGTTCAGATAATTAGTTAACTATCATATGGAATCTTCCAAACTGGTTAATTGCTTGAATTTTTCCTAAATTGTTTGATTTTCCGCCATATTAGTGATTCACTGACTGGGCATTTTTAAATAAAAATTAGCTATTTTAAATACTGATATTTGTATACCTTTTATTCAATTGCTTCTCCTTACTTTTTCCTCTTATACTACACATTCCAAATTACACAGGGATTAAGGTTATTGTCTTTAGTATCATATTTATGCGGAAAAAAAAATCGGGATTTACCTGCTTCTGATGTCATGTTATGCAATCTTCTTACCACGTGTTTCATAAAAACAATTCAAATTTCCCGCCAAATAACTGATTTAGCAGTGTCCCAAGTGTACTTACTTTGAGACAGTGCTATGATGTCATAGTTCACATTTAAAAATCCAAAAGTGTATTGTTTGAAAGACAAAGGTTCATACTTTGTATTGATCACATTACTATAGAATCACTCATGCATCCCATACCATGATCACTTTCATTATTTATTGACTGCCCCTCGTATGTCAGATTTTTTTCTTCGCAAAATGACATTTTTTCCAGCCCGGTGCAAAATACTGTAAACATTACCTAGATATAGAAAGTTATATATGCTTGGAAAGCTTTAACTGTCAGGAATTCAAATCTGCAATAATTAACCTTGTAGGGTATGCAGAATTTTTTTCATATTTTTTTTTTCTCAGCAGATTTTTTCCATAAATTGTTGACCTTTTCAAATTCATAACCTTCTAGGGGTTCATCCTATGTTAATTTTAAGTGCATTTTTGAACTCCTAAGACAATTTTAATCAAGAAAATGTATACTTTTGTGGGGGTATTGCCTAGTATAGAAAAGTTATCGCCATTCAAATGAAAATACACGCGATATTCACCAATTTTAAGTTCGTCACACGAGACCGGCCCAACTTAAAACGCATGGCCACACGCAAGAAAACAATGGAGTATCAGTGACTGCAATATTTGCTAGAAATAGCTTCGGAAAATGGTCTATTTGGGCTTCTCAAAAACTGAGAAACGTGTTAAAAATCATGTAGAATTATAGAGGAGGGTCAATAACATCTGCAGAATGGTAAAATGTATAGTTTTAAATACGTTTGGTGACCAAATTTATGTCGTAAAATGTTCGACAATTCACGTTTTGAAAATCTGTGGTCTTCAAAATTACAGGAATCCTAACTCATTCTAAACCTCACCAAATCATGAAATGAACCCTCGTCTACAAAAAATTCCGTGTACGTATTGCTCTATCTGCTTGGAGATAGCGAAGACCATGGAAACCTCATAGCTTTATACCACGGAATGAAATCTGCCATAGACATTACATGCGAATATCATCGTACAGATTTGCACAGCAGACCTCTGTGTAGGAAGTGTTGACAATAGCATGACAATAGCAAGGTCGTTTGACTGTTGTGTTTGTGCATGTTTGTGACGACTGACCCCGTTTAACAATCTTCATAGCTTTCATAATAGGGCTTGGGTGACCTAGCTATTGACTGAACTCACCTAGAAAATGGTTGTCTCATTGCGGTATATAACATAGGCTTAAAAAGGTATAGTTTTGACCTGTCTTGCGAGATGCTGGGGTCAATGGTGAGATAAAATCATCGGACTAACTGCCGCAAGGAATTCTGGTATAGCTATAGGCTGCCCTCAATTTGTTTATGCAAATATTTAGGTTGGCACCATGTGCTGCAGTTATTTTAACTTCGAAATTCATGTCAAAAATATGATGAGTTTTGTTAAAAATTTCGATTTCACTCACTCTTGATCCATTTCTATTATTTACAAAAGTAGGTGATGCACGCACCTGTCAAAAGTAGGTGATGCACGCACCTGTCAAAAGTAGGTGATGCACGCACCTGTCAAAAGTAGGTGATGCACGCACCTGTCAAAAAGTAGGTGATGCACGCACCTGTCAAAAGTAGGTGATGCACGCACCTGTCAAAAGTAGGTGATGCACGCACCTGTCAAAAGTAGGTGATGCACGCACCTGTCAAAAAGTAGGTGATGCACGCACCTGTCAAAAGTAGGTGATGCACGCACCTGTCAAAAGTAGGTGATGCACGCACCTGTCAAAAGTAGGTGATGCACGCACCTGTCAAAAGTAGGTGATGCACGCACCTGTCAAAAGTAGGTGATGCACGCACCTGTCAAAAAGTAGGTGATGCACGCACCCGTCAAAAGTAGGTGATGCACGCACCTGTCAAAAGTAGGTGATGCACGCACCTGTCAAAAGTAGGTGATGCACGCACCTGTCAAAAAGTAGGTGATGCACGCACCTGTCAAAAAGTAGGTGATGCACGCACCTGTCAAAAGTAGGTGATGCACGCACCTGTCAAAAAGTAGGGTCCTCATCTTGATCCACACCGTACATGGAGGTAGTTTGCGGAAGATTCGATTATTTCCCCATAGTTTGATTCCTCCAGTTTTTTAACCTTCTTGCACATTGCACTTTACTTGAATCTGGGTTTCCCTTTTAAAGGGAATTTATATTAAAATATATTTCCTAAATAATTTGGTTTTAATTGATGCCACTTATAAATTTCAATCCTACTAGTAAGGCCCTATGTTAAAATAGTAAACAATCCGATAAATTCATAACTAACACTTCACAATGAACCATCAAAATATTGTAACCTGTGTTACCAAAATCATAATCAGGAAAACATGCTAAAACCTCAATTGTTCAAGTGTTATTTATCACTATTTATGCCTGGTTTATATGTTAATCAAAGTCAAGATTTCTTTTAATTTAAATTTTAAACAAAATATCAAATGCTAGTAAATTATGGCTGGATAAAGTGTAACGCGTGTTACCGTAACATGTGTTACCGAGTATTTTGCAATTTACAAAAAAAGCAAACCCTGAATTATTGTTATTATTCCAGTATTTAATTAAAACCGCAGTATAGTACTTGCTTACAATAATGACCAATACATTGTGGATTGGTTAGTTTTCATACTAAAGCGAAACAAAGTTAGGAATTTGTTATCGGTCTCGGCGCATGACACATGTATATGTTACTGAAATTCGCAATGGTCTCACATTAAAATCAGCTGATCATTCATCTCGGTGTTAAGATGGGGATCTAGCCTTGGGTCTTGGGTATTACAATACAATAATGAAAACTTCATTCAAATTACTCTTACAGCTAGAGAATGGAGAATAAAGAATGACACGCTTAAACCGTGGAATTGTCCCAATGTATAAGGAATGTATGGTATTGCGCGTTATGTAAATAAACCTTTCCCTCGTGTAAAATATTGAGGGGCCTCAAAAAGATTACAAATTTTAGATCAACAAAATTGTACAAGTGTTTTCTATCCAAATATATCTTCAGATTTATAGTGTGACTTATTTCACTGGAGATATAAAGCTTTGAAATGATTTCCAAACTTTTGGGACACCCTGTACTTGAATTATTTACCAAATATTTCCAACATACCAACCTATGTATGACATATCTTATTTACAGCCATTTGTTATGATTTGATCAGATTGGGGCATCTTGATCTGACTTGAAACCCTATCTGGTAGAGACAGATAGTGAAATTTGCATCAGTAGTAAGGTAGAGGTGGCCGAGCGGTCTAGCGCGCTGATCGTCGGTCGGGAGTTTTCTATCAATTGTGGGTTCAAGTCGCCTTGAAACCAGGATTCTTTGCTCACCCCAAAAAGTTCCTATCTAGGTCGGAAATTCTACAATCAAATCTTAATTCAGTGAGTGTTAGTTATCGGAGTCTCTTTCCGTGGTTTAAGCTGATAATCAAATTTAATTGTAGAATTTCTCCTCTACCCCATTCACTGTGTACAACGTGCAGGTCTATACAGTGAGTGTCAGTTCGCCGTGATTCGAAGATTCACGTTAAGCCGTTGGTCCCGTGTATTCAGACGATTCACCCTGAACACGTTAAAATAGTTGCAGACCTCATCGTAAAGAGTAGGGGATCATCCTGTACAAAAATCCACATCCTCTAGGTTTCAGAGGGCTTCCAGTATTATAGCTCCGGACTGAGCTGCAATAGGAAGTTACAAGCACTAAGCACCTAAGCACTAAGCACATCAGTCATGAGTTTTGAGAGATTTACTAAAATCATCATTCATAGCAAATATCTAAACTGATACAATTATTTTCTCTTCACCATATCTTTGTTTCAATGGATTATATCTTGCTCTTCTTTTACAGGCATGCAGGGTACTCATACTGTGGTGCTTGTGGTGCCTATGCATATAAACAAATAGATCCTTCCAACATGTAAGTACTGGTACTGGTAGAATAACAGTTCACTCAATGTATCATCTAATGTAGCTACAATCATAGGAAAAAAGTGTTCGAACACGTAATAGTTGTTGGAACACGAGTCAAACATTTTACTTGTATGCGACTCAAAGTAGTACAAGTCTTTAGACTTCAATCTGTCATTGTTTCTAAACACCATAATTGTCCTATTAGCACAGGCTGAAAAAATAGGCAATACGGAAAGCTCCTTGCAGGGAAATTTGAGCATTTGGAGGGAAATTTTGGCATTTGGAGGGAAATGTTACTCTTTTATTAAGAAATGCATTCCATTTTGGAGGGAAATTTGGAATCGCTTGCCGGGAAAAAAACATTTTTTCAGGCCATGCCTATTAGCCAGGACCAGTAAGATGTTATGATTATACCGACAGGCTGGTATTACCGCATACAAAACAGGCTGATATTAACTATACAGACCATAATACAGACGGAAGAGTCAAAACATACATGTATGGAATAACAGATTTGAGTGAAACAATGAGGCTTTCTTAGAGTTTCTAGTACATTTAGGTCACCCAAAAAACCCATTGCAAATTAAATCCACATGTTATACAAATATCATACATTGTTTAAAATAAAAGTTGCAACTTCTGACAAATGACAAAATGAAACACAGATAATATCCAATAAGCACTGTTCTAGTGTTCATATCAACGCTTTCTTGTATACATTTACAATTGGCTGACAAAATGAAACACAGATAATATCCAATAAGCACTGTTCATATCACAGGTTTTCCATTTGAGAGAAACAAGGATGCTTTCTTAATTTTACAAATTTACAATTGGCACACAATTTAGGCATTCATTGGAATACGCTGTTGTATTTTAGCATCCAGGGCATTCCTGCTCATAAAATTAAACCTGTTGTTCGCCATGATTGCAAGTGTGCATTGGCCTGCCTTACATGTAGTAGTAATACACCTATCAGTTGTAAGACGCACTATACGACCCCCGGGAGTGGTGCGTCACTTTACCGAGGTGCGTCAACTTCTCATGTACCATGACGCACCCTGTGTCAAAAAAACAACGGACCATTGCCATCCAAATACGCACCCTCAGTCAATTTTTGGACGCACCATTGGTGGATTCTGACGGACCATCACGACGCACCCCGACGTCAGATATCGTTGACTAAACCGGATAAAACACGATGACTACTGAAAATGAAACTACTTTTGATTCACGGGGGATCTGCCCTTATTCGATGTTGTCAACCTTGGCCCTCGAATAATTATATAGACCCGGACCGGGACCGGGATGGACGGAACCAAGAGGAGAACTTTTATACGCACAATAATGTCTGACTGGTCTAAAATTCATAAAATATTTAACTGATTATCATAAACGTCAGGATGAGGATGAAACAATTTCGAGAACATTTCCCATTCTGCTTCGACCCGTTCAGTGGCGTAACCAGGAGGTTGGGGTGGGTGGAGTGGGATGGGGGGGGGGGGGGGTGGGGGTGGGGGAAGGGGCATCCTTCATCCGTTGTTATACATGTAGGTTTGGGCATATTTACAATTAAACGGGAGGTAAGTAGAAAATTGGGTTCTCGAAAGTGTATTTTAACCAAAATTGGGTTCTCGAAAGTGTATTTAAACATTCGAACTTCGGATTGGAAATTACACCTTCTATAAACCATCAAAGAATTTTAAGGGGCATTTAAAAATACCAAAAACATTTCTGATTTAATCAATACCACCCATATACTTCGAGAAAAGGCACCCCAAAAGGCACATACACGAATACCGCTATTGTGATAAGTCCCCCGGGGCTCCCCCACCCCCACCCTGATTCCCCTCCCTCAAATGAAATTACAAACTCGATGTAAACCTTTGTATACTAAAACAAATAGTCAGATATGCCCCCCCCTCCCGATGACCCCCACATGCGATGCCCTAAATCTGACTAAATTTGCATGGACAACACGGGTGATTACGAGTGCTTTCCCCGGTCTGTCGGTTCCTTGTTTTTTCGTTTGCCAAACTCTTGTATTGCAATTGGCGATGATCGAGTGATTTCAGGCATTTTAGAACATGCGGTATAAAATATCGGAGTGATGTTTGCGGTATTAAAGTAGAGCCTGGTTGTCGGTATCAAGGATATATGTGACGTGTTCTACCGAAACCAGACACAATTGGGCAAGATATCAAAATTAAGTTAGTAATTGATCATTAAACCAGAGATCTTCAGCTTTACATTGGTACCTCTCTTTTTTTAATCGGACTTCCCAAAGCGGAGTTACATCATTTTCAAGTTCGTCTTTTACGGCCTTTATGAAAACTCCAAACTGAAATATCGCCCTTTAAATTTACTAGAACTAGGCTTTTTACTAGAACTAGACTTTTTTTAAATCACTGAAAGATACATTTAGGATGATTTTTTAATCTGAATCTTTCACAATATCGTTATAAACACTCTGAAGATTAATTATTTACCAGAAACCCAAATTCCCCCCCAAAATCACCCCAATTATGTTTTGGGCTATTTCTCAGTTTGGAGCTCTGCCCAATTCCGTCTGGTTTTGGTAGAACATGTCACATATGTGGTATAGTAGGCCTATAGCGTATATTTAAAGGTCGTATTTTGTTGTTCGTAAACATATGTACACTGTGACGCACCCATGTAAAGTGACGGACCTTGACGCACCCTCCGTCATTTTTTTGACGGACCAAAGGCTGCCACTGACGTACCCTCCGTCAAAAAATATTGGTAAACGACGCACCCACGACGCACCTCTCCCGGGGGTAGTATAGTGCGTCATACAACTGATAGGTGTATAATGGTCATACATGCCTACATGCCATCTCTTTAGTATAAATAACCACCTTAAAAGTGAATCAACAACAATAGTGTAACCTTTTGGTCAGAAGAGACCACTTTCACTGAATATTTTTAGTTATTTTATCAAGTGTAAGTGAACACTCTATAAGCATGATAAGGTTCTCCCAACAGGGTGTTTTCTTGAATTGACCCATATTTAAACCATTATTTTGAAATCTCAACACCCTTGGTTGTCTGATAGCCATGCAAGTAGACATATTTAAAACAACACACCGATGGCAATTGTATTATATAGTGGTAGGCCTATTATGATTTAGTCCAAGCGTGTGCAACCTGCGGCCCGCGGGCCACATGCGGCCCGCCGAGCTCTAATCTGCGGCCCGCGAAGCAATCCTTAAATTCCCATTGATGCGGCCCGTTTTAACCAGAACTCCCTAGTTTTACACAAATGGCGGATTGATTTAGTAGTGTGCTCCCTATAATTAGTAGGGTGACGCGCTGCATTAAGTAAATATAACTCAAGGCGGTATTGCATGATAAAATCCCTGGTTAAAATGGCGCTTGCAGCAGCAACAGCGAATAAAAAATTACACGAAGAGAAGCGGGTATTCCATGAGCAATGGACTTTCCCCTCCCTATTACTCCTCCTCCGGACGTGTTTTGGAATGTTTGACAATCACTGCGGCCCGTGAATAGACCTCAAAATCACAATGCGGCCCGTGTGGTAGAAAAGGTTGCACATGCTTGATTTAGTCTATCAAACCATTGATAAACAGTGATCTCTCTAGGGTGTACAAAGTAGTTCCTGCTTGTCAGCAACAGTCGCACATGGATCGACTCGAGTGGAAACTTGGATTTAGATTCTACTATATATAGACACAGTTAGCTCTTCAACTATGAGCTAGGGCACACACAATGACCCTTGTTTGCACCTTGTAATTACCCTATAGCATGCGTTATTACAGTCATGTTAAAATACAAATTTGTTTATGATAGAATGAAAGTTCCCCCTCCACATACCCCTCCCCTACCAATCAATGTTGCTAGGGTAAGGGCTGATGGTTGGCAAGTTGGGTGACTCAACATTGATCAGGGGGGAAAGGGGATGACTTTACATTAGGCCTATAAAGTGTTCGAACAATATTTCCTAAGACTGTATTGAAGGGCCCTTATTTTTAATATGAAAGTAAAATAGGAAGTTAGACACTTTCGGACAGTTATCAACTTCAAGTACTCTATTCAGTTGGATTAATGTAACTATTGACCCTTTGATTTACAGCAAACGTGTATTCATCCTTGGTCCATCTCATCATGTGTATTTATCTGGGTGTGCTGTGTCAGATTGTGAGTCTTACCAAACACCTCTATATGATCTGCCTATAGACAGGGAAGGTATGTGTTATGTATATCATGAGTATTATGTGTGTTTATCTGGGTGTGCTGTGTCAGATTGTGAGTCTTACCAAACATCTCTATATGATCTCCCTATAGACAGGGAAGGTATGTGTTATGTATATCATGAGTATTGTGTGCTGTGTCAGATTGTGAGTCTTACCAAACACCTCTATATGATCTCCCTTTAGACAGGGAAGGTATGTGTTATGTATATCATGAGTATTATAATGTGTGTTTATCTGGGTGTGCTGTGTCAGATTGTGAGTCTTACCAAACACCTCTATATGATCTCCCTATAGACAGGGAAGGTATGTGTGTGTATCTGGGTGTGCTGTGTCAGATTGTGAGTCTTACCAAACACCTCTATATGATCTCCCTTTAGACAGGGAAGGTATGTGTTATGTATATCATGAGTATTATAATGTGTACTAGGCGGTCACCCGGGGTTTGTCGGTTCTCGGGTTTGGGCGGTCACCCGGGGTTTGTCGGTTCTTGGGTTTTGTCGGTTCTCAGGTTTGGTGGTTTGTAGAATGCATGCATAAAGCCCGATCAGACAAACTTTGAAAATTCGACCCTTAGACGACCTTTGACCCCGGGGCCCGGACGACCCAAGAAAAGCAAAGCTGTTTTATTTTTTCCACGCTCGACTCGTATTCGGGCTTCCCGTCACCGAGTTTAAGCCCGATCGGACAAACTTTGAAAATTTGACCCCTAGACGACCTTTGACCCCGGAAGACCCGACAAACGCTAAGCCGTTTTATTTTTGCCACGCTCGCCTCGCATCGAGCATCGTGATCACCGAGTTAAAGCACGATCCGACCAACTTCAAAAAGTTGACCCCTAGATGACCTTTGACCTCTTATGCTCTAGCGAATGCAAACTTGCTCTTGCGGGGACCAAGCCGCACCCACCCACCGAGTCTGAACGCCGCCCGACCCCAGGAAGGCGACGAAAAAGCGCACACAGACAGACAGACAAACAAACAAACAGACAGAGAGTAGCGTATTATTATATAGATTTATTTGGGTGTGCTGTGTCAAATTGTGAGTCTTACCAAACACCTCTATATGATCTCCCTTTAGACAAGGAAGGTATGTGTTATGTATATCATGAGTATTATATGTGTGTTGGGGTGGGTGTGCTGTGTCAGATTGTGAGTCTTACCAAACATCGCTATATGATCTCCCTATAGACAGGGAAGGTATGTGTTATGTATATCATGAGTATTATAATGTGTATTTATCTGGGTGTGCTGTGTCAGATTGTGAGTCTTACCAAACACCTCTATATGATCTGCCTATAGACAGGGAAGGTATGTGTTATGTATCCCATCATGAGTATTATAATGTGTATTTATCTGGGTGTGCTGTGTCAGATTGTGAGTCTTACCAAACACCTTTATATGATCTCCCTTTAGACAGGGAAGGTATGTGTTATGTATATCATGAGTATTATATGTGTGTTTATCTGGGTGTGCTGTGTCAGATTGTGAGTCTTACCAAACACCTCTATATGATCTCCCTTTAGACAGGGAAGGTATGTGTTATGTATATCATGAGTATTATATGTGTATTTATCTGGGTGTGCTGTGTCAGATTGTGAGTCTTACCAAACACCTCTATATGATCTGCCTATAGACAGGGAGGGTATGTGTTATGTATCCCATCATGAGTATTATAATGTGTATTTATCTGGGTGTGCTGTGTCAGATTGTGAGTCTTACCAAACACCTCTATATGATCTCCCTTTAGACAGGGAAGGTATGTGTTATGTATATCATGAGTATTATAATGTGTATTTATCTGGGTGTGCTGTGTCAGATTGTGAGTCTTACTAAACACCTTTATATGATCTCCCTTTCGACAGGGAAGGTGTGTTATGTATATCATGAGTATTATAATGTGTATTTATCTGGGTGTGCTGTGTCAGATTGTGAGTCTTACCAAACACATCTATATGATCTCCCTATAGACAGGGAAGGTATGTGTTATGTATATCATGAGTATTATGTGTGTTGGGGTGGGTGTGCTGTGTCAGATTGTGAGTCTTACCAAACACCTCTATATGATCTGCCTGGTATTAAGGAGAATTGAAATTGGTCAGATAAGATAAAACACCGGGTATAAGCTTGACTGCACACAAATGTATAGGCGGTATCTTTACCATTGTGAAGTACATGCACAGAGGCCGTACGCGTGTACATGTTTTACAAATATCGGTAAAATCACTGTTCCACATGAAAATTGGTGATTCGTGTGTAGCCCCTGTTTCACAGATACACAATCTTGGAGTTGTAATGGACAGTACAATGACTCTTGTTCATCGTGTTTCTTCGGTCGTAAAAAACGCTTCATTTTAGCTCAGAAACATTCGCAAATATATCATTCAACAAGCGACAGAACAATTGGTTCATGCATTTATATCATCTCGTTTAGATATATGTGTAATGCTATTATGTTTGGTCTTCCACATAATCAAATTCACAGATTGCAACTGAAACAGAATGTGGCCGCCAGAATCACCACCCATACCAAACCTTCTGATCACATCACACCTGTTCTATTTGATTTGCACTGGCTTCCACTTAGTTTCTGGATTCAATACAAGCTGATGCTTTTAACATACCGAGCTGTAAATGGTCTTGCTCCACCATATATCACTGATCTTCTTGAATTTTATAATTCAACTCGTTCTGGTCTCCTCTCTGCCAAGAAAGCACTCTTACTGGAACCTAAACGATTATATGCTCTTGGGGGGATCGGACTTTCTCTGTTACTGCTTTCGCATATGGAACACCCTCTCCCCAGTACATCCGTAGCAGCCCTTTAATTGATTCTTTCAAATCTGAACTCAAGACACACTTTTTCATGATAGCTTATGATTAGGTTATTGTTGTATGATTAATCTCTGCCACTTTTTGTGTATTATTCTCATGTTTGATAATATTTGTGTGGTGGTATGGGAAAACCCGTCGGAAGTCGCTAGTATTAATATTGAGATATCTGGGTCATACCAAAATATTTCTAACAAATGAGTTCCAAGTCAATTTTCCAACTTTGGTCCCAAGATAGAGATTATACCTTGAACTTTAGTCTCCAGGAGTTTTTTATGCAAAATTCCAGATGTTAAGTTTATTTTAGTACTTTTCTGAACCTTGTTTATCAAATTGTATGTGTAAAATGCTATGTTTACGTAAAATGACATTGTTACCATGGTAACCACTTGTAAATTCCGACAATGCATTGTAAAGATTTTGAAAGTGAAGAACTTACAATTGTTAATAATATCGCAAAAACCTAGGTTCATATCAAAAGTCCTTTTCATATGACAAGCTATTCTGTGTGATATAACAATGTAGTTTTATCATTATTAGAGCATTTACAAGATTTTGTGTACACCTTTGAATTGTTAATTTCAAATTTTAGTGTTACGTTTAAATACTATAATTGTAGTTCTAGATGGAATTTCTGAAAAATTTAAACAGTCCTATACTCAGTAGAGTATGAAGCTCTCTGCCAAAGAAAAAAACCAAGTTGCTAGAAAATAACCATGTGAAGGGTTTTCCCATGCCACCACACATTTGTTTGTATTTTTTAAGTATTTATTATTTATTTATATTTGTTTGTTTTCTTGTGCATTTTTCTTGTATCTTGCTGGTTTTTGTTGCTCTGTATGTGCCATGAGCGTTCTTGCGGATTTGTTCATTATTATTATCATTATTATTATTATGATCTGCCTTTAGACAGATATGATCTGCCTATAGACAATGAAGGTAGATGTGTTAGGTTAGATGTATCCCATCATGAGTATTATATGTGTGTTTATCTGCAATCATGGACAAAAATGTTGGCACACTTTGTCCTAATTAAGGAAAAAGCACCCCCTCTCCCAGAGGCAATGTTGATCCGAGTCATGTTATCAGAAGCCTTGGTAGTTCTCCCAACATTGATTGATGGGGAGTGGGGAAGGATATAAGAAAGGGGGAGACTTTCGCTTTCTATTAAACAGTGCTATGTCTCAAGTTTGATCTCAATTGCGAGCACAGCGATGGTTGCAATAAATTGCGTTAAGTATGCCAACTATTTTTTCCATGATTGTCTGAGTAAAATCCTAAATTCACCATCAAAGATTGTTTTTATGGCCTTACCTTTAAAACCAAATGTCCCATGTTAATGAGATTTTGCACGATTATTGTTGACATTTCCTAAAATTTACAAATATAAATTAAGTCCTTTAGGGATTGGTCAGTCTATACTTAGGCAGCATATGTAAACATGTTATTTTTACAATTCATTTTAATGGATTTGAAACAAAATGTTGAAGCACAATTACATTTTGTATATTCATTAATTTATTTATAATCAACATTTGCCAAACGGCATATTAGGTCAAACAACAGTGTATTAGGGACTGGTTATTGATATAATGCTATCTCTGTATGTTAAACAGGGCTGTCAACTCTCCCGCATTAGGCGGGAGTCTTCCGCCTAGACACTCTTTCTCCCGCACTCCCGCCTAGCATATAAAATCTCCTGCCTCAACAAAATTACCTCAATTAAAATGTTTATCAACACCTTTATACTAGCTTCCGTCGGTACATTTGCGATTTTGACCATGCAATTTGTCTGGCTGATTTGAGGAAAACGCCATCGCTACCCCCACACTTATCAAGATTTCAGCTGCTGGTGGGAAAAAAGTTGTGCATGTTTTCCGATTTTTTTTTGAGTCTGTATCTCTCCCTCCCAGCAAATCTCAAAAGTTGACAGCCCTGGTTAACAGGGCTGGAAAAAATGTTTTTTTCCCTGCAAGGGAGTTGCTGTTTCCCGCGAACCCAATGGTGGCGAAGCAACCATCGTGCCGCGCGAAGCGGCGCCAGGGGGGAGTCTGAGGGGGGATGTGCCCCCCTGAGATGGTAGCGCTTTTTGAAAAATGAGACTGCAATTGGCGCGATTTGGTGCACCTCTTTTTGGCGATTTAAAACAATTTGCGATAAGGTCCATAAGGTGTTTTTTTTTTGGGGGGGTGGGGATTTCCCGCGAGATGGCAACATTTCCCGGCAAGGAGCTTGCCGTTTTGCCGGATTTTTCCAGCCCTGCAGTGGTTAAATGTGTGCGGCTATAGGTATATAATAGGCTTTGCAATTATTATAGTTCATGTAAATATTAGTATCTTCAGAAGATAGCATTTAATGACACAATGACATGTTATCTTTTTAGCATTAAAATATGTCATTTTGGAAAAATAAATAAAAGTCACATATAAAAGAATCTGTCATAAAGACAAAGCTCTAAGATAGAAGAATGAAAAGTCATTTTGAAACGACTGATCACACGCATTTAACTAGTGTATACGAATTAGAAAAGCTATGCAGATTTTGTTCTGCTTTTATATTTAAACAAAGACGGTAAAGAAACAAACATGTCAACGAAAATGTTAAAAAAATTATAATCCAGATAAAAGAATGGCTCTCGCTATGAGATTCGAACCCGTGTCAACGCGCTAATCAATTAAGCTAATCGCCCATCTATACAATATTAGGTCAAAAGAAGTGTCATATTATCTTGGGCTTTAGAAGATAGCACTGATTCTCAATGATCATGTCATAATAAAACCTTATAGCGTCTTTATGTTCACAACCGTGCACGTATACTATCAGAGTATTGGCAACCGCTGCGATTTCCCGTCCATAGAAAATCATGCACGTTGGTCGATTGTCCCGATAAATAATAGAATTAACTACAATAATATATTTGATTTAGAGCGGCAATCGGTGTAAATGCGTGTATACGGGCAATTGTGCAATGGTTGCCCATTACCACGTCATTGGAATTTCAAATACACAGTTAGGCGATTTTACAATGTAATACCGTCTTTACTGCTTTGTTTTAAGTTATTTATTCCGTTAACATTATTATAATATTAGTCATAAGTAAGTCCTGAATTTAAAAAGTATTGCATATTTTTAAAACATACATGTATACATGTATAACAAATTCAAAAGCCATCTCTGTTATTCTCATATGAAAATAAAATCTAAATATTTAGATAAATTTGTGGAAAATTTTGAACATCATGTGCATCCTTTTGGTACCAGAGTGTAGGCCTATTTAAGATACTGTGATCACAATTTAACTGTTTAAAGAGCACCGTAAACTGTGGGTCCTGTGGACTGGCCACAGGGCTGTTCTGCGAAGGATCACACCATCTTGCACAAATAAGTGTGTGTCTTTATCTGCATTACAAAACATTGTGTTAAAGTTTAAGTACAAACATCCCAAATTCATATATAACAAGACATTGCGCTGCACTATTAATTGCTTATTTCTGAAGATAGAAGTATTTTGACGAATAATCTTGGGCCTATTTTACCCGAGCACATTTAACACACTCAGGCATCATTAGTAATTAATGACCTGTCCCTGATAAACGGTTCTTTCACATAATATACCTTTTGTCAAATGTTGGTTAATTACTGTACTTTGTACTTCAACGGTTTGTCTCAAATCCATGAAGAAATTGACTCTGATAACATGTATTTTACTTAGATGCTGCCTTAGTATTGAGTGACCAATCCCTAAATGACTTTATTCATATTTGTCAATCCCAGGAAATGCTAACATAATTCCTTTGAATAATTTTGGAAAATGTGATCAAAATCCAACATTTAGTTTAAAGGTTTAGAACTTTAGATGGTGAATTTAGAATTTCGCTCAGACATTCATGGAAAAAAAGGTTGGCACACTTTGTCTGAATAAAGGAAAAAGCGCCCCCTCTCCCCTGAGGCAATGCTGATCTGAGTCATGTTATCAGAAGCCTTGGCACCCCCCTCCCCACATTGATTGATGGGGGGGGGGGGGGGGGGGGGTAAGGATATATGAAAGGGGGAGACTTCAGCTTTCGATTAAATAGTGCTATGCCCCAAGTCATATCTCAATTGCGAGCACAGGGATTGTTGTAATAAGTTGTGTCAAGTCATAATTGTGCCCATGTGTGTATGACTAGCATGTGCCATGCTATCTATCTAGCTAGCCTCTTTCACTCCACTGCAGAAGGAAGGCCTCTTCATCAATTTTCCATTTCACTCTGTCCTGAGCTGTCCTTTTCCAAGTAACGTTGCCATACTCTACATGTATGATGTCCTCTGGTGAATGCTCTGGGAATCCAGTCTGTTAATTTATGAGTCCATCTGTTGTCTTTCCTCCTGGCTAGATGGCCAGCCCATGTGCCATGCATCTATTGTTATATGTCGACAGACAAGGAAATTGCATATCAGGTCCATCTTATGTACAATAAATAATGTGTGTCTGGCGGTGTCACATTGTTCTTTAAAGTTTTGAGATACTATAGCTGAATTAAAAGGATGAGCGTAGGGGGTGACAGACAGACAATGAGTCAATATTGCAGCACTTTCAAATTATGAATGACAACCTCTGATAACATGGATCTTTTGACCAATTAATATTGGGAAATCAGATTGATCTGCCGCCGTTCACACTGGTCTTGCTGTTCTACTACAAGTATATGTACTATTTCCCTACAACTCATCCCAGAGGCATAATGAGGTGTAATAAAACAATTACTGTATGGACAATATTGAGCAAATAGGACAAAACATTTGTCCTTGTGCTGTCTACTGACCAATCTTTAGTTCAGGCAATGGACCCATAGTAAGCCCCATACGTAAAACAAATTGCACTGTTTCTCCTCTGACCATAAGTTTGTAAAATATTGACATACTTTCAGTGTGCAGTGAGCTGTTGAAAACGGGACATTTCCAAAAAATGGCCAAGTCTGTTGATGAGGATGAACACAGTATTGAAATGCAGTTACCGTACATTGCAAAGGTCTTTGAAAAGTAAGTAGGTGACTTTTATCTGTGTTGTTTGCCTGAATATGTTAAACTTTCAAACTCTGTACATCTTTTTAAGAAAAACCTGAAGACATTTGTACTCGGCGGAAGTATTTGCTTGATGTCTACTCATATTTGTATGTTTTTTGTTGCATTTTAGTAAATGTCTTTTTTATGTTATTTTTGGTTGTTATGCAGTAAAACGCAGCACCATGAGTGTCGCTTGTGGTGGATACCGGCGCTTTATAAATTACTATTATTATTATTAATATTATTAAATTTGGAACCAAATTGTGCCAAACAGATTCATCCAAATGTCAATAGCCTGTTTGGTCAATAATAATTGAAAGTCACTCTATAGGACATAAACAAAGTGTATGACTTTCTGTTGTTGAGGTCTTTATAATCGACTTGAAGAACAATGGATAATGGACTTATGACCTTTCTTATGATACAATATAATGATCTCAAATATGATCTCAATTCTGATGTGACAAAAGTGAATTTTGATCAAGTCACAAGCAAAGCACAAAGCAAGTTTGGTTCAAAATGCTAACATTAGGGAGTGTTCATAAATACCTTGGTGGGCGGTTGGAAAAAATGAGGGGGGATAAAAAGAAAGGTCCTTAAAAGGGGGAATCAGAAAAAAGGTCCTTGTTGGGGGAGGATAAAAAAAAGTGGGTACTTTTGACAAAGCAGCATTTTGTACGAGGACTACTATTACATTTTAATACCAACCAATATTTATGGAACAATACAAATTGAAAAATAAACTTAATCAACGAATGTAAAACTCAAATCAGCTTAAATGTTGAATATTCAGTTGAAACTTGATAGCCATAGTTCTTTACACAATGGTGGCAGGAACAAGGTGGCAATTTAGAGGGGTTCCATCAAATGATCTTGTGAAGGAATCATACAGAAGCCAAATATTTTCGATACAAAGAATACTACATTAATCATCGAAAAAAGTGGTTGTTTATTATCTAGAATCAAATAATCTTGCAACACAAATAATTATATTATGTATAACACACAATATTTATCTTGAAAAGTCAAATTTGTAGCTTAGGTTTGCATTTATAATAAAACTGTTCAACAATGCTATATAGTGATAAATATGATGATGATAAACTTTGCTGATATTGTACACCTTATGGAGACCTCATAAACTCCCAGGAAAAATCCTATGTCTCCTTTATTTCCACACATAATAAAAGTGATTGTGACAATGTCTATAAATTTATATAGAATGTTGTTATTGTTTCTATTATAGAACAGGAACGAGGGGGGGGGGGGGGTTCTTAAAAGGGGGATCAAGAAAAAACACACCCTATTTTGGGTGAGATCAAAATAAATGATGTCCATGGCTCAATTTTTTCCAACCTCCCCCCCCCCTCCCACCAAAGTATTTATGAACACGCCCTTAGAATAAATGTGTAATGAATGATAACCAAACATGTTTAAATTTGCATTCTCAATCAGATTGAAATATCAACAAATATTTGTTTGTAACAATGTGGGTCCTCTTCATTGTTACATGTAGCAGTCACACATAATAACAGTTTTATAGTTTTTGCAATAGTTTTCTTTCCAAAGTGATATCTCAACAAGTAGAATTTCCCTCGCTGCACTATAGGTTTCAGAATAAAGTTCATTGTAAGTCACACAAAGTGTGATAGTTATGCAAAATGCCTCATTAAGCGATATACGTATATTCTCTTATAAATGCCCTGGGGATGTTGAATTTTTCAAAAGGAGTTCGTTTATTAGAATCAGATTTTCAACAAAAACAAATCGCTAGAAAAATAAAAAGTATCCAAATATGCCACACTTCCGGTTTAGCGATGTGGCAAAATTAAAGATGGCGACCGCCATGTATTGTAACTATCGCTATGATTTTGCATCTGTATGTGCATTTTCATGCCTAAATGTGATTACATTAGTTTTTTTCCATTCAATTTTGGCAATCGTGACAGTCAGTAAAATGCTGAGTTTTAAGCTTACACCTAATAATACTGGCATGTAATAATAATTGGCATTCATGGAATTATTTGATTCACAAAAGTGGTGGGGCATTTATTAGAGGGGGCGTTTATTATAAAATATGGTATTCACTGAAAAGTGCTCTTTTTGTGTACTAAGGTTTTGTCTACTGTTGATCTATATTGACTCATAGTTGATCTATATTGACTCATAGTTGATCTATATTGACTCATTTTTAAAGGTTCAACATATTGTTTATTTGTTACTTTTCAGATATCAGGGTAAATTCAAGTTAGTACCAGTACTAATTGGATCTCTCAAGGCTGATAAGGAGAAGAGTTATGGAATACTATTCAGTAAATACTTGAAGGATCCACAAAATCTATTTATCATATCATCAGATTTTTGTCACTGGGGTAAGATATGGGGGAAGGGTGGGTTTGGGCATGCGGCATGATCCCACAGGTAATGGGGATGATTAGAATTACATGTATTTCAACATATTATATATTTGTAATGTAGGTTGAATTGCATGGATGGCTCTCCCAACTGTGTTCCGTTTAGCATACTGCTATTCATGTCTTCAAACTGTAGGCCTGGATATTCGCATAGAAACTTGTTTCTTTGTAGATTGTTTACCTTGCATTTCTAACAAAATCAAGTTTATTTTCAGTTTGGTTATGTCTGATTTTCATGATATAAAATGTTTACGAAAGTTTACAATATACCAGAGTTAGGTATTAAAACATGATCCTAATTTAAGTGATTTTGATGGTGAAAATAATTACAGATTTTTGGCAATGATCTGTACTAATCTATTTGGAACAGCCTATAGAAGCCATGCCTTGTGCCATGTCCTGTCCAGAGATGTTCAAATCTCACTGCCATTGATCTTGTGCCAGCACTGACATTAAACAACCAATCTTTTAGTCATAACTTGATTGTCTCTGATAGTGTCCATATACTGTTACAAGTTCCCCATGTTAGAGTCTGTTTTACTGTTAAAGATTCATCACCAGTTACTGAAATGCAATAAGAATACCATATAACATCAATAATACGGATATGCCCCAAACATTTTCCCAGGGATGGATACAATTATGATATTGAAGTATTTTATTTGGTTTGCACACAAATGTAAGATGTTGTTGTAGAAAAGTCATCCCCAATCCACTGATTGAAATATACAGGGGATGATCAATGAAGTCCTAGGCTATGTATGTACTATGTATTAATGTAATCACTCTCATTTATAGGCTGATCTCCTTCTTTAAAACATTATTAAAAAACTGACTACCATAACATTTCCATCTCCTTGTTAAAAAACACACACCAATGCTGACCCAAACCAGCCTTTGAAAGCACTTTCTTCCTATAACAAATAGCACACCCACCCTTTTTTGTTCATCCTGAACGAAACAATCTGATCTTTTATTTGTGGGTTTTTTGTACATATATTTCAGGTGCACGATTTAGCTACAATTATCATGACAAGTCTCATGGCAAAATATACCAGTCCATAGAAGTCATTGACAAAATGGTAAGTTCTAAAAGTAATGATTTCTGGAACCAATTCAAGTACCGTATTGACTTCAGAAGATTAGTATCATATATGTATGTATGTGGCATGTGCAGCTATTCTATCTGGTGTACACACTTGCATGATTGCATAATATTAAAAGAGGTGTCCAGCAATCACAGCATTGTGCATTATTTATATGCAGGCCTGGAATTGTATTTGGTACCAGCCAGTCAGGCAGGTAGCTTCTAAAAATTACCAGCCCAATAAAAAATGTACCTACCCAAATTTGTTCCCCAACTCAGAAGTACATTAAGGAATCTCTGAGTTTGATGAAAAATCTACCAGGCAGTTGGGCAGGTACTTTTGCACTTTTAGCTGCCCGGCACCACATTTTCTCACCATGGGCAGGCGGGCTAGTGTTTATTTCCAACCCTGATTATATGTTAGAAAAATAATGATCAAATCCAAATCCCATAGTTATATAGAACAAAACATCTCTCAACATGCTATTCTTAAAATGATTGTTGTCATGGTTATTGGTGCTCTAATTTTAGTAAGTGCATTGTATAACTATGTCTTTATTGATATCACTTTTGATCACAGGGAATTTGGCTGTTTTTATTTGTTTTTATGATAAGTATGATGTTTTGTTCTATGCGATTTAGGCTCTATAATTATTTTTCTAACATATAATGCACAATGTTGAACTTGCTTTGCACCTCCTTTAACATCATGTTGCAATATGTTCCAGCATTGATAGGATGACATCCTTTAACATCATGTTGCAATATGTTCCAGCATTGATAGGATGACATTGTATGTGTCATTTAAAATAAAAACACCACTTGACTTGCATCAAGTCCGTCAGAAACAAATGTATAAAACATACAATGAAACATTAATATCTCATATTTCAGGCTTGTAAAAACGTCAAACACACATCAAACACATAGTTATATCATTATTTTCAAAACTGCACAATTTTTCGGGAATTTTTCTGTTTATACTTCGATGAAATCTATACCTAAGCAGACGATAAAAATCACTGACATTCCAACTACAGCCCCATCTATCAGTGTGCTTTCCAACAAGTTCATATCAGCTTGTAGAGTTTCAGCCCCTGTTTCCAGTCCATATTTGATATCAATAACTTGGGTGGGGATCAGGGCAAAATTCTATTTCTTGTTGGATTGGCTAAAAATTCAGACAAGTATTGCTAGTGTCAAGTCCACAACCCAATACGCTACTTGCACGCAATCGCCATTTTAGAATGAAAGCGAGGCTCTCCCCTCATCGCTATGCCCAACCGCGTCACGCGATGCACAAACCTGCATGAAACCGTGACGCAGTGTGGCGTGATAGTGCGTGGTGAGGGGAGAGCCTCACTTTCAATGGTTCCATCTGTACCGTGCAAGTAGCGTATAGGGTCACGCGTTATGAACTCACCTCCAAATAGGGTGGTGCTACCCCGACGGCGAACCTGTTTAAAATATTTATAATTTGTTTAATTCCCGTTGTATATGCCTATTATTTCTATCTAGGGTGGTGCTGTTACATTTTTTAGTCTCATGCTGTCATTTTCCTCAAATATTGTTAAAACCACAAAAGCTATCTCAACAAATTTGGTATCATTTTAAAGCCCTAATAACAAGCTATCTGCCTGCAAAATCGCATTGGTATAGATAATACAGAAAGGGAGATACAGCTGTTTGATGTTTGGGGACCAGGGGTGGTGCTGGAAGGGGTGCCGCCGGAAGGGGTGCCGCCTGTACAAACTCAATGGGGATAATCTCATGCTTTGTTCTTTTTACAATAACTAGTCATCCCCTAATGTTACAAACACCATTTTGGTTCCATTTTAAAGGAGATTTAGTATACTTAAAAGTATGTGGTTCAACAGACTTGTCAACTATTTGTAAGAACTAATTAATTATGGATAAGACCATGATCATCAGCTTTCTTCCTATTCGCTACACAGTCAACATGAATAATCAGCCTCAATTTACCGGATTTATAAAAATGACTATAACAGAAAAAGTTTTCAACCTATGACAGCAAAAGTATACATTTTTAGCTCAGCCTACTACAGTAGGATGAGGCTCTTATTATCACGTTCGAAAGGTCAGTGATAGCATGGTGAGTTTCTAAACGCTAGGAAGTAAAAATGGCCCAGAAAATGGCAATTAAGACAAAACAGATAAAACATTTAAAAAAGTGACTCGGCATATCTTCTAGATATGTTACGATACAACATATGAGATGCATTTCCTGACGTTTTTCACTTGCGTTAAAATGTTATTAAAGGTTTAACCAAAAAAACTAGGGTGTCTTGAAACTCGTCCAGGTCAAGCAAGCACATGCAAGGCAAGTCATTTATCACTATCATTATTCAAAGAAGATTTCTTGATGTACCCCATAATGCTTAGCGCCCCTACAGTATTAGCAGGGCTTAATATCACCAGAACAAACAGTGTCACACATGTGTTAAAGTAATTAACAACTGAAGGTCATCTGGTCATGTGATGAAAGTGAAGCATCCTGGGGTGCATCAAGAAATTGTTGATCATTATTTGAGCTTGTGTCAAATTCAAAACAAACAGGAGTTCCTTTAGGCCAAGAATACTTTTTTGTTTGTTTGTCCACATCCGACCGACCATGTACCTTGGTGCCGACCATATTATTTTTTATTTTCTATTATTTTTTTAAAATAACTTTTTTTTGAGCAATTTAAATGGCCAAAAGGACCGTCTTATTCCTAATTTCGTACGCTGTAAGCTGATTTCAACATAATATAAAACATTTCTTTTGTTAGTTCGGGAAAAAATAGGTTTAGTAATACTTTCACGTATATATATCTAACAGAACATCACCACTATGTTATTTCACTTTTTGCAAATTTTCTATCATAATAAATGGCGGCGACCGACAACATGTTCACGGTATCTGCGCATTGCAAATTTGTTACAAAAAATACCCTTTGACCGAGTGTTGCAACCAGTACTACAATATTGCAACTTTATACAGACAATCTGTCCGAGCAGGATTTCAATTCTAACAAACTCATGAAAAAAAGTTCAATACTATCAAAGTGATGTGTTTTGTGTTTGGATGACTATCATTCACAGTATTCATGCCAAATTTATATTCCCAAATGCAATATCCGTATTTAAAAAATAAAAAAAATAAAAATTATCCAACCTACAGACCCTACCTTTTTTGGACCTCTATGGACAAACAAACATTTATTCTTTGTTGCCTTATACCACTGCCTGTCTTCAAAAGCTTGCCCAAACAAACAATTATTGTTACTGTCACACTCCTTAATCAACATAACAATGGACAATATAATGACTGTTTATCAGTCAATCCACTGTACCAGCAGACAATGTGTGCTACTGTAAAAGCCAATATTTTCGTGTACAGATATTTTCGCACATTTTGATATCATAGACATTTCGCGAATTGTTTTTTTCGTGGGTGACCTTCTGGATGCACTGCATGAATGTTGAAAACATTATTTTGGCGTGTCATAATTTTCGCCAAAATAAAACCGCCGCCAAAATTTCAGCTTTTACAGTATATCAATAGCTACACTGTATTATAAAATTTCGGCCATGACCTTGTTGTGAAGTGTTGGTATAGATAAAATTACAACTGTTTAATATAATAATTAAATAATATTGAATGGAATCATGGAATTATGATGGTCAAAAGTACACAGATGAAAAAATCCTGGTGTTCTCTCTTCGTATTCAGAGGGGTAACACATGATTGTTCCAGGATCTTGAAATACCCCCTATTTGAAGGTGTTTCGCGGACAATTTTGCCAATTTGACCCCCTTTTTCGTACTAAAAGGCGGACATTTTGCCTGAAAATGACCCCCCTTTTTCACCATTCCAAGGACACTTTATATATAGTCCCTCTATTTGCGGGAAAAACGAGGACATTCTATTTTATTTTCTTCTTCGCGTACATAAACCTCTACAAAAAACACCCCTAATTTTGTTAAATCGCGGACATAGGTTTCAAAATGACCCCTTATTTTTGGAAAACATGGACAAAGCTTCAAAAAACACTCCTAATTTAGGGAAATCGCGGACCAGGGCAGGAAAAAGAGGGCAAATCGGCAAGCTCCTTGTGCCGGGAAATGTTGCCATATCGCAGGAAATCCCTACCCCCCCCCCCCCCCCTAAAAATGTTTTTTTTTTTTTTTTTTTTTTTTAAGAGTTTTTTTTTTTAGAGTATTAGGCATTATACAGCCGATATTCCATAATATGATGCACCATGGCATCAATTGGACCTTAATTTTCCAAAAAGCTTAACGGGCACAGGAAAAGGGATGATAATCCTGCTACAAGTCTTTGTGGGACATTCCATTACAATAAACAGGGCCAGAAAAATGAACACGCCACAAATGACATCATTTGTGGTATATTGATTATCAGTGAGTATCATGAATAGATTCAAACCAGTCACCTGGAATTTTCTTTTCATAGTACTCACAGAGCTATCAATAGTTCCACAATTGATGTCATAATCAACTAGCACATATATTGAATGCTTTCTGGTCCCTCCTCGTAGACTTGACTCAAATCACACCACTTGTATTTGCATTGCATGTGCCCTTTATGGTTCTATGGGGGGCCGCCCTCTCCGCCGCTAAACCAGCGGTAAATCCAACTTTATCAAATTTCTCTTGCAGGGAAACCTTGCATCTTTTCCAGCCCTGTCGCGGACATAGCTTCAAAAAGCACCTCTAATTTAGGAAAATCGTGGACATAAAATGTTCGCGGAATGTCCGCGGACATGGTATGTTCGCGGAATGTCCGCGGACATGATACAGAAAACCGCCCTTTTCCGCGAGTTTTGGAACGATCATGCGTACCCAAAGTCAATGTTGACTGAAACCACCGGGGCAAAAATGTACCTCAATCGTTCCAAAAGTAGGTGTAAAGTCAAAAAAAATTGCACAGTTCTTGACTCACAAAAGTCTTGTTGGTTCTTTCTCATTTCTCGCCCCCAATATGAATAACCTAGCTACGTCAAAAAAGTTCAGAAACCCAAAACTGCAAGTTGGCCACCCCCCAGGCCCCAAGTATTTCTGAACACTCCCTAAACGGCTATATCTTGCCTCACGTCCCGTACTATTAGTTATCCCCTGCATGTTCACACAATACGGAAAAATACCTATGGTTTGGCATGTCATATCACATGAGGCCGCATGCCGAATGTGATATGGCCCAAAACATGTCTGGTTAGGTAACATGCAGATCATTTATTTTATGGCGTGGGTTAGACCTTTTTGCGGTATATTTCGGCCTCAGAATGTAACAGAAATCGACTCGGTTGCATTTAAATCATCCGCCATTTTATTCGTATTTTAAGCAACTCTTCCACAGACGCAAAGCAATCGCTTTACACGTAATATCATTTCGCACCATCTGGTAACGCAGTTAATCGACGATATGGGAATATATCGTGTGGTTTGACTTGTTGTTTACACGATATGGATCAGATTTCATACGTGTTAACCAACGAGATTGAAGTATGTACACTTACTATAACGATAAAGAATAAATTGTGTATAGCTACAACATATTTTAATTGGTTTGAGCATGAGCACTTGAGTTACGGAACGTGTAGCAAGACATTGCCCCCTAAACTATCCTTGGGGATCGGCAGAATTAAAAAGTGCACATTAAGTTGAAATATCCATTGAAAGTTCTGAGTAAAATGCTGAAAAGTTGCAGAATTCGCCAGTGTAGGTAGGCATAATTTAATTTACCAAGCCAGTCATGCCAGTGGGTACTGGATATAACAGACTATAAAATCTAGAGGCAATGTAAAAGCTCATCAGAGTCCTAAAATGATGTATTTGAGGTTTATTTACATTGTTTTTTGTGTCTAATTATTTATTTAATCATTCATATGTCAAAGGTCACCTATTAAGGTCACCTTTTATGGTCAAATGTCATCTGAGGTCAAGTTGTAAAATAAGCGGTAAACATATAAAAAATGATAATTTTTGTGCATACATTATTATGTTTTGAGCTGTTCAAGTGTGAATGACATTGGATCCAAAACTGTATAATGATAAAATTGGGTGATTTACTGAGTTCTAAAAATATTTTTAAAGAAAACACTCATAGCTCAACCAATACATTATGGACCTAATCTATCCAATACATGAAATTGACAGCTTGTCACTAATGGACAGGGATAGCGCTGGATCAAAAATGTAATAGGTCTCATGACTTTTTTCAGGACCCTGTAGGACTTCAAAAAAACAAATTTAAGGGGTCCCCAACAAAATTGAGGGGTCCTGAAGTTTGGGTATTTGAAAATTTTACATTTTTACGGACAGTTTTAATGAATTTATATTGTGAGCAAAGGATGGATATGTAATTTACAGAATTTCTTAAGGTTTCCATTTCCATACATCGTCAAATTTAAGGGGTCCCTTCAATTTTGATCGGGACCCGCAGTCTTTCCAATTAGAGATCTGACGCGTCACTACAAGAAAGTGAGAGGTCTAGGACTCGCAGACGTGTCAGAATGCGACCCCTGCTAATGGATACATGAAATTTATAGCTTGTCGCTAGCTGAGCTTCTGCATCATTGATGCTCTCGTTGGAAAGCTTGTAACTCGAGGAATTCAGAAATGCAGTTTATATCAGGGAAGGGTTCATCCTTAAACAAATATTTCTGAAAATTCTAAAAATATATAAAATAAAAAAATTGAAGATATTCACTAGCCGGTATAATTACCATACCGACGCAGTAACTTTGACAATTATATATCATCTAATGGGTAATTTCATGAGGAATTCAAATATGTAAAGTAAATAATGATAGGGGTAGGTATAATAATATATGGTTCTCAAATTAAAAATTAAAAAACTCTGATATTTTCCCGAACATTTCCAATCATACCATTTTAGTTCTTGGTCGTACAAATAATTTTAATCGCATATTTGGTTTCCTCATGCAATTTACCTTCAGAAAATGTATACTTTAACTACCTCAGGGGGGTATACAAGCAAATATAAATATGTAAAGTTAAAATCATGTCGCGAAAGCCAAAATCCATGTGTAACGCGAAAGGAGGCGAGCTTAAAACACATGACCATAGGCATATTTCATGACTGTCATTGTGATAGATGCTGGGGTATTATTAGTAACTTTTGTTTATGTGTTATTTTGTTTTTCTTGAGGGCATGGATCTAATAGAGCGTGTTGATCCCGATGGTTTTCATGGTTACCTTAAGGAATTTGGCAATACCATATGTGGACGTCATCCAATTGCTGTTCTGCTTCATGTAAGTCAATCAAGCCATAAAGATGTTCAATGTCTTGTTCTTATAATTAGAAACAAAATGTTATATTTTGGGTTTTCAACGTTTATCATTCAAAATTCCAAAAAAAATGGTTAAACTGTTAAAGGAGGGGTCCCGCAAACACAACATTGAGCATTATTTGTCAGAAAAATAATTGACGAGCCGAAATTGCGTAACTATATAGAACAAAATCTCCCACTAGTCACAAATACGAATAAAAACTGCCATCTCTCAACATGCAATTTTTAAGATTCGCGGCGATCGAAAGTCCCGGTGTCGAAGACGTCATGGTTATCAGTGCTCAAATTTATGCATGTGCATTGTATAACTATGACTTCATCAACACCGGGACTTTTGATCGCAGCGAAGTTTAAAAATTGCATGTTGAGAGATGGCGGTGTTTATTGTCATAAGTGTGATGTTTTGTTCTATATAATTACAAAAGTTGGGCTCGACAGTTATTTGTCTAACATATATAATGCACAATGTTGTGCTTGCGGGACCCCTCCTTTAATGGTACTTCACTTTTGCTTCGGTTTATAAAACATAGGCTAGGGAGGAAACAGAAAGCCTTCCAAGATGCTTATGTGCACTTACAAAAGTAACGACATGCTTCCAAATATGTTTCTAGATAAATGTACTCAAATTGAGCACAATAAACCTTTGGCTTTTTTATTTCTAACTTGTACACTACTAAGTGTTTGTCAATTTGACTGTTTTGTTTCAACAGGCTCTGGACACATTGGCATCAGAAAATGGCAATGGACGTAACATGTCTCTCAAATTTCTACAATATGTGCAGTCTAACAAGTGTAAGAGTACCAGTGACAGCTCAGTTAGTTATGCTTCGGCTTCCCTTATATTCAGTTGAGGAAACGGCCAGTTTACCGAGGAAACGGCCAGTTTACCATGCAAACCAACAAACCACTAAAATGACTGGTCTCAGGTGGTGCTTGTCTTGTCAGAGTCAACTTCCTATTTTAATGTCATACATGCAACATCGTAGGGTTCATCTTGTTTCCTGACGAAAAGAAAAAACCTCACTCGACTGAATGTTAAACATGCTCTTTAGGGACACCAATTATATGAAGTTACCATACTTTGAAAAACAGCAAGCACTTCCCTTTCACTCTTCTTATATCTTACAAGATATTATTACCTGTATTTTGAACTAGATGATCTTCTTGTCATAATGTGTTAACTCATGGACACTACTGCATCAATCCCTTACAAAATCTCTCATTAATTTTTGAGACATTGTCTCCGTTTAGTTAATGAGACATTGCCTCTGATTGGTTAACGAGACATTGTATCTGTTTGGTTAATGAGACTTTGTCTTTGATTGGTTAACCCTTACCCGTCCCATACATACAAATCACTACAGTGCTATCTACTGGTAGCGTATGCTTGTTGATATCTCATGCCACGAGCCGCCGGGCTATCAATTGGTCTCGAAAAGTTAACTTTTTGAGCTCACCCGTTGGTGCAATCAGTAAGGCGTCGTACTTCCACACTAGGCTGGCGCTGGCGAAGAGTGATTTTCCCCACAAGATTGACCCGTGTCCTCCCCTAATAGTTTAATTTTCAAAAACACGCCCAGGGAGTTAGGGTTAATGAGATGTTGTGTTGTGATTGGTGAATTAGATATCCAAGTATTTTTAGCAGTTAACAAATACATCATGGTTTGAGGGAAAGTAGCAGTGTTACTAGCCAGGTTATTCATATTGGGGGGCGAGAACTGAAAATGAACCGACAATATTGTTTTGAGTCAAGACCTGCGCGCGTAGTGCGCGAATCTTTTTGACTTCACACCTATTTTTGGCACGATTGAGGTACATTTTGGCTCTAAACAATCTTGTACCAACGAATATTGCATATAGGTGACTGTTACGCGCGCGTTGCGCATGGAAATTTTTCATATGTGTACTTTTGACCATCATAATTCCATGATTCCTCTGGTCAAATGAACCGACAGTGCCAATCTCAACCGACACGACGTCAATATTGGGGGGGGGGGGGCGATCGCCCCCCCCCCCCCCCTCTGGCTACGCCACTGGAAAGTAGTGCAAAATACTGGTCCGGCGGTGTTGGATGACTGGTGAATACCTTCCGACGTGCAGCGGTCATCACCAGTCATCCAACACCAAGGGCCAGTAGTTTGCATTAGTTTCCCGAAATAAACCAAGTTGTATTTGTTTTATTATCTCATCGTCTTAACTAAATTAAATATTGAAGACAAAAAAGCTTACGTTGCTCCCGGGCCGCGTAGGCTCGTAGTAGTAGGCCTATCATTAAATATCATTAAAACTCGTTTCCTAGTTCTTCACAATCATTGCTGCAGACCTTCACGGATTTTGATGCAGCATAATTATCCAAAAGAAGCCTAAAATCTGAGTCTGTTTAGTTCGCGAATTTCTTCGGCAGATGTTTAGCAGACGACACCATGTTTGTTGTTGTCAAGCAACTTCGTACTTGGCCTCACCGTTTCACATGTACGTAATATTCATAGGCTCTAGAATTGGTTCGGGGGACGGTGTTGTTAGCGGAAAGTAGTTCAAACGCTCGCATGTTTGGTAGTACGATAAACCTAAACAAACATTCGATAGGTTTTTTTATTTATCCGACTTGGTTAAAAATGAACCAATCAAAAAAGAGCATACCCTTATAAACATGTATGAGGTGTAATAATGTTCTATATCAGCATTACAACAAATTATTAAAAAGTGTTGAGACAAATATTTTGATATAGCCCACTTCAATGAACTACAAATGAATGTGGATTTACTTAATCTGAACCCATGTGATCTTGTCTGCAATAATCTCAAAGACAGTCCATTGACTTATAATACTTGCAAACCTTCAATTCTACAAATCAATGGCACTATATTAATTACTCTCCTGACTTCACTCTGGATCTAGTCAAGGAGTTCCAGGCGCTCTGGAGCCATAGAGCTCATTAAAATTGAGTATCTGAGAATGTGAACATAGTCTAGATAATCTCATATATTTTGAATACCATCTATCGCTATATTATATCAGTCCATCCCCATATGCCAACTAAACAACTCCGCTTTGTCAACTTGTCAGATTTATAGATCTCAATTTATAATGAAATATTTTAGCATAGCATATTTTACTCTGACTCAACTAATTGCCAGAGTATGAATACTCAACAATGCATGTACACTGAGCCAAAAAAGAAACTTATAAAATTTTAACAGATCACCAAATAAAATTCTGTGCATGAAAATGTACCAATGTCTTGCTACAAATGGCATGGCAGTCAATAACCAATTGTTTGCTTCAATGACACAAGAGAAATCTGCACTGACTCAGACAACGTCTTGCATCACAGGTCACAGCAAACAATTTCAGCAACATAAAGTTAAAAACATTTCATAGAGTCAAAACAAACTCATATCCAAACAAACAATGAAGTAATTACTAACCGGTATGTCCACCTCCAGCTCGCCAGACCTCTCCCCAATCGAACCTCTCTGGGATGAGCTTGGACGACGTGTATCAAGAAGAGACAATCCACCTGTCAATAGACAAACACTTATTGCAGCACTACAGGAAGAATGGAACAATGTTCCCCAGGCTACCATCAGGAACTTGATTGGAAGCATGAGAAGGAGATGCACAGCTTGCCTGCAAGCTGGAGGTGGACATACCCGTTATTAATGACTTCATTGTTTGTTTGGATATGCCATGAGTTTGTTTTTACTCTATGAAATGTTTTTAACTTTATGTTGCTGAAATTGTTTGCTGTGACCTGTGATGCAAGACGTTGTCTTGTGTCATTGAAGCAAACAATTGGTTATTGACTGCCATTTGAAGCAATACATTACAGTAATAGTGTATCCAAATTTGGTACATGTTCATGCACAGAATTTTATTTGGTGATCTGTTAAAATTTTATAAGCTTCTTTTTTGGCTCAGTGTAGTAGCACACACACACAACAACCACACACCACAAATGTGGATTTGACAGAGGGTATTCCTGTCAGCTACATAATCAAAAGCCTTTGGAAGTTGTGTCGCAGTTGATGATTTTTAAGGTGCAAATTGTGATGCGATACAGGAAATTTGGGTTTTACCTTCATGTAAGGATGTCACGAAACTAGTTTAGTGTGAAAACTTCATTCACTGATTATAAGCTTTATTCCGTTATAATCCCCAAATGAAGTCTTTACCCTAGACTAAATTGGATTCCTTTACATGAAGGTAACACCGAAATTTGCAGGTCTGGATGCACCTGATATGCATTGAATTGAATGAGGCTATTATCAAGTAATGCAAATCACAGATGGTGGATCTACCATCTGTGTGCAAATGATGCAGTTCATTGAAGAGGCCTTTCAATTTCCTGCAATATAGTGAGTTGTGAGTGGATGATTAAGCATATTGAAGAGTCAGTATCTTTCCATTTTTGTAGTAAGAAATGTTTTATTATGTATGTTTTATATAAAATACCAAGTATGGCAACATTATAGTAGAATTTGTAGAATAGTGTAAATATACCGTACTCGTAGGATCAAAATGAAACAATGTGTTTCTTATCTGTGGCAGTAAAAGCAGCAATCAAAGCCCTTAGTTTTCAGAGGTAAAGCTTTAACATTGTTCTACACAAATATACACTGTCCACTCAATAAATTTATTTGTAAACCAAGCCATATACAAGTTTTGGGCAAGATACAAAAACACCCCAGCAGCACATTTCTTGCCTTATCACATTTTTGATAAATAAACCACAAGGGCCTGAAGGCCTGAAAAGTATATTTGTTCTTCCATGCTTACATTGGAGTCATAGGCTATTCTAAATGACCCTGAACTTATTTCAGGAACAAAAATAATAATACATATTTCGTAAATCATTGGGTTGTACCCTGTGACACATGACGAACCAGTCATGCTTGTGATGTTATATTTGAGTAGTTTACTTTGTCTAACCATATGAAATTAACAATAAACCACATTATAAACAATAGCATTATTGCTAACCTGGGCTTCATGCACAGAGCCGGCGATCATCAGGCTGTTAATGAACATGCCAAATATTTGTACTATAGGATATAGGATGATATTGCCACAAGGCTGGTTTTATCGCCAATAGCTGCCTTTTGTGTGTTAGCTCTTTTTGTCAAGGCTTAGACATTATGCCCTTGGAATCCTAACACCTGGCAGCTTTAGCACATATGCTGAGTTGTTACTGTCACCAATAGCTTTTTCGAATACACCAATTTGTGAATCTTGCCTATATATAAATAAAGACATTTGCAACATTGTTCTACACAAATATACACTGTCCATCAAACGAAACTGTTCAAACTTAGGGGTCACCCAGTGAAATTTACCATGACAAAACGAAAAATATTTGACCACGGGTCTCACTTTAGTAGGCTCTATTAAGAACTTGCCAAAAAACAAAAGGCTACCCCCACACAACAAAAAAGAGCAAAACAGAATGGATTAAATTCTTAATTGTTTCATAATGGATTTATTTGCGAGTGTTTGATAAGTTTCTTCTGATGGATAAGGTTTAAGCCATTTCCAAACAAAACAGAAGACCTACAATCATGTGCAAAACTGTTGGGACACTTCCTGCATGTCCTGTGAAACGGTGGTCCCTCCCCCTAAACTCAATGTTGGTCCATATAAAAGCATCGTCCAGCAACGGGCTGTGTTATATATATCAGCCCCAACATTGGTTTGGGGGGGGGGGGGGGGGGGGGGGGGGGGTTGAGAGGGATGGCAGCTTTACATAAACTAGTTTTGACTATCATACTTTCAACTGAAAGCTTTTTACTAATTTTGAAAGATATTTGATGCGCACGTGTATAGTGTCCCAACAGGTTTTGAACAAGATTGTATTAACGCATTGTAAAAATAATGTGATAAATTCATATAAGTCCTTGTAACTGCATTAAATAAGTTCCAAATTATCTTATATTTGGCAATATTAGAGAGCGATAATGTGCCATTAGTATCGTTTATTTAAGAAAAGAATGGATTAGTAATGTCTTCAATTTAAAGGGGCATTGTCTGAATTACGCACCTAAATGGTACTTTTTAATAAAGACTTATTTCATAAGATATAGGTAAAACAAATAATGTCATTAAATAAACTAATGATTGTGTTACTGTGGTAGGGTGGGGGTGTTGTGGGGGTGACCGTTTATTTCGGATTAATATACTCTTAATTGAAGCATGTTAATTGAGACGCCATAATAATTAAGATTCGTATTCGTATTTGTATAGAGGTAGATGTCAACAAACACAAAATATCCATTTGACAACGTAATACATCACCTATAAATCGCATGTTATTATTAAACATATTATACCAATTCGTAAGGTCCGGAAAAATGAAATCAACTTTAGAATGAAAAGTTACAAACATTTCCAAAATGAAATACAAAACTAAACAAACGAAAACAAAACCATAAAAACAAGAACCTATCGAGATTCGAACCAGCAATCTACTTATTCTAAGACAGGAAACACACCACTGAGCTAACTGGGGAGTCAGATTTTTGAAGAGGCATTTTGCTTATTAACTCTAGCACCGTATCGATCAACCACGGTCAACCCATCAATTACAATAGAACCCTATGTACGGTCTACCAGAATGAATAGAAAGGAAGTATTGATCATCTTTTAAGATATTATTGGTAGACCGTGGTTAATCGTGTTGAATTCGCAAAAATGATTATTATTTTGAACAGTATGAAAGTGTATATAATGTTAACCGTGGTAGACCGATAATAAAAAGTGTATTTCCATACTTAATCATCTCAAGAAGAATATTAGTTTAACAAGATAAATTGTTATACCTTATCTTCTTATACTAGTACAACGTATTGCCCTACTAGTGTAGTGGTTTCGACTGACACCGCAGACTCTGTCCATGGGTTCGAATCTCAGCGCGGCAGTTTAGTTACATTTTAATTTTTTACTTCAAATGTTTAAACAATTAAGATTTGAAATAAATGAGTTGATCAGGTTTGTACAACATGTTTTTTTTTCGTCGCCTTGACGCACCGCCACTTGATGCAATCGTTTGAAACACTCGCCGCTGTAAATTAGATACTTTGAAACTATGACACTTTATCAATATACACGTTATTTATGTATTTCATTAAATATGTATACGTAATTAGACTATGAGGTTCAACTCGAAATGTTACAGAAGCAATGTTCTTCATTTCTTAAAAAGAATGGTTAAAATCGAAGCTACCGTTTTCGAGATATACTGATTTTTGTATTTTGTATAGCTCATTTTTCCACTCCCTTAATACAATCATGTGCAAAACTGTTGGGACACTTCCTGCATGTCCTGTGAAACGGTGGTCCCTCCCCCTAAACTCAATGTTGGTCCATATAAAAGCATCGTCCAGCAACGGGCTGTGTTATATATATCAGCCCCAACATTGGTTTGGGGGGGGGGGGGGGGGGGGGGTTGAGAGGGATGGCAGCTTTACATAAACTAGTTTTGACTATCATACTTTCAACTGAAAGCTTTTTACTAATTTTGAAAGATATTTGATGCGCACGTGTATAGTGTCCCAACAGGTTTTGAACAAGATTGTAGGTTTGATAAATATTGTAATTCTGGTACTTGTATTTACTCAAGTTTATCATATCAGTTCCAAATTGGCGAGAAATCTGCATTTTTGATGTAGCAGTATATTGGCATACGCATATGATGCTAGGTGTGCCCTGTTGAGTAAATTGGGTCATATTATGCATGCCAATGCTATTCTGTGTCAATTTGACACTGTAAAAGAGGCTCACCGAACTGACTTTATTTTAGTAATGTAACTTATGGAGAAAAAAGAAGCCCTGTTACGGGCCCAAACAACCCTTTTTTTTAGAAAAAGTGGTAAAAAAGCCTGACCGACAAACCCGAGGTCCATTCGCTCATATATAGAACAGTTCCTTTTTTATCGCCTTGGCTACATTTTGATGCCATGTTTGCTATGATAGATTGTAAATGGTTTGTGTAAAATGGTGTATTTTCAAATAATTGCACGTTTTATCACATTGGCAGCATGGTAATGTCCAAGAAATAATAATTGTGCAGCACCTATGCTTTAGGAACACTCATCATACATATGTCAGAGCAAATGGGATATCAAATTGTAGCTATAAACAATCACAAACAGTCAATAAATTGTAATCAGCATTGACAAAGTTGTTTTCTTTTTGTTGGATTTATTTATTGTACCATTTTCATTGTCAAACAATGACATAAAACATCTAATAAACATTGTGTAATACTCACAATATGCTTTGTCTTGTTTTATTTCAAAATAGGAGTTTTTATTTACCTTGATGAAATAGGTATTTATATTTACCCTTCATGAAAAACAGCCAAAGTATTCATCTTTACTATGTAATATGCTGGGCACGCGTGGTCCAGCGGATATTTTCTCGCTCCACAATACAAAGGTTGCGGGTTCGAGTCCTGTTGCGGCCAGCGTGTTGTGGCTTTGGGCAAGGTACTTTATACCGCGCTTGCCTCTCTTCACCCAGGTGTATAAAATGGGTACCGGCATTCATGTTGGGAAGTAAAACAGACTCGCTGTGCGGAAGTAGTCCGTCGAGAAGTTCCACTCGCCCAGGGAGGTATAGAGCGTCACCAGCGAGAACCGATATGCCCGAGCCGAAGGCGAGGGTCCTTTAACTTGCGTCCATACCCCCCGCAGCGAGCTAATTATAATAAACGGTGACCTGCCAAATGTCCCATTTAACGAATGACGTAGTTAACCAAATATGGTATGTCCACGCCCAGCCGGATTGTGTTTCCCAAAGAGAGCCCACTGTGTGTGCGTGTCGCCTGCACTGACGCGCGTGCTCAGCGTTTCAAACATACCGTCGCGTCCGCACGCATGGTGATGAGTGATGACAAATTGTAAGTCTGATCAAATGAGACTGTATTTTGGATACAATTTAAACATTGGATGATTTTAATATGGTTTTGTCAATGAAGGCCCAGTGGTGCAGCAAAATGGCTAGTAGCCTACCGAACGAGTATCAAGGCCCCGATATCAGTAGCGTATAACTAGGGTCTTCAATTATTATTTTAATTTTATTTCATTTAATTTAATTAATTAATTAATTTTAATTAATTAATTATTTTTATTTATTTTTTAATTATTTTTTTGGGGGGGGGGCATATCTGACTTTTTTTTTAAGTATACATAGGTATACATAGAGTTTGTCATTTAATTTGGGGGCATCAGGGGGACAAGCCTTCTGGCAGGGGGATGCACTCAAGTGATATCAAGAATGTGTTTAGAATAGTGTTTACTCGCTAAACACAGTTTTTAGATCGATGCCCAAGTTGCATTAATTATTTTCGATATTTCCACCTTGAAAAAAATATGATATCAGAGTCATTCTTTTTAAAATAACTTTGCAATATTGTAATCTTTTATTAGAATTTTAAATTGGACTTGTGTAAAGGATCGGAGATTTCACCCTTTTGGCAAAGTGCAATAAAGGGGGGTGTTAACCTTGTTTGAAATAAATGAATATATTTTCTCGTTTGATTAGATAACCTATTGTTCCCTAATCTTTCCGACTGGCATTATAGTAATGGTTTATTCAAACATTTATTGATTCTTTATTTTAAGTCAATTTAAAGGTTAAAGCAATGTCCGTCACACCTTTTTATAACATATTGACTCTATTTGTTTCTATTTTACCAGAGTTTAGGCGCTTTTGATCAGCTAATAACGTTGTATTTTGGTGATTTAATTATCACATTGGATGATCAAGTTGGTGATTTTGCGCTACTGGTATGCCAGGAAGTAGAGATAATCTACTTACTTGTTATCACATAAAAATGTGCTTGCACCAATGAATGCAAATACTGTTGAGAGGTTGTCAATATAAACACTTCAAAAGAAGTAAGTTCCCCTTTAGGGTTTCGCTTATATTTTCAAAAATATCCATTGGGTTGAAATGGGCTTTCTGTCAAATTGTTATGAGGTTCATACCAAGACTTGACCAAAATTTCAAATCAACAGGTTCTGTCATGCTTGAGTGAGCTTGTATTGAATGACAGAATGTCCCATTTCAAAAGTTGTTAAAATAATGTTTAGTAGTGTGTGTATCCACCACGTTGGTGTATCAATCGACAACATCGATTTCTCATAGTGTTGATGAGGCGCGCCACTCGATATGGAAGTCCAACTCTTGTTGTACCAGATTTGCAAGAGATCATGTACGATGGTCAAGACGACGGTGGGCACGTGTTGTATTCACCGATGAAGTGCGTGTATATCTCCGGCCACATTGACAATAGGAAACGTATGTGGCGTCGCCGAGGGGAGCAACATTTTGAATGTTGTGTGGTACCTGTGACAGCGTTTGGAGGAGGCCGTGTAATGGTATGGGCGGGCATCAGCAGTTGAGTAAAACCCGATCTCGTTCAAATCAATGGGAATCTCAACGCCATTCGATATATTGGCGAGGTGCATCGACCACATGTGCTTCCCTACGCTGGAGGTATAGGAAATGGATTTGTCTTGATGGACGACAATGCGCGCCCACATAGGGAAAGAGTTGCTAATCAGTTCTTGGAAGATGAAGGTATAGAGCGTTTGGTTTGGCCCGTGAACTCCCCAGATCTCAACCCAATCGAGCATCTGTGGGATCAGTTAAAGCGGGCCGTGGATCGTAGAGTGGATGATCACACTAATCTTGCTAACTTACGTCTTCTGGTACAACAAGAGTGGGATGCCATCCCACAGCATCGAGTGGCGCGCCTCATCAACACTATGAGACGTCGATGTCGGCAAGTCATACAACAACGCGGTGGATACACCCGCTACTAAACATTATTTTAGCAACTTTTGAAATTAAACATTATTTTAGCAACTTTTGAAATGGGACATTCTGTCATTCAATACGTGCTCACTCAAGCATGACAGAACCTGTTGATTTGAAATTTTGGTCAAGTATTGGTATGAAGCCCATAATCATTTGACTGAAAACCCCATTTCATTCCAATGTATTGTTTTGGAAATATAAGGGAACCCCTAAAGGGGAACTTACTTCTTTTGAAGTGTTTAGATTGAGATAAAATATGTTCTCAAAATTAGCTTCATAAGTCTGAAAGTAGCCAAATAGAAACAATGTTTGAAATCACTCAAGTGTGACGATTATTTTATATCCTCAAAATTGACTTAAACTAAAATAATCATTAGTTATTTGAACAACCTAACTGTATAATAACAGTTATAAAAGAGAGATGGGAATAAAAGGTTAGAGAAGAAGAAGGATTTTGTTTAAATCACCAATCCTTACAAAATGGCGTATATTGTCAGTTTGATACGTCGATCCGATTTATTCTAACGAAAGGTTACAATATTTTACAGTAGATTACAAAAAAAAACCACTTATATTATCATTGATCTTCATGATGAAAGAGTTAGTCAAATGTGGTCATCGCTGGGTACTAATCATTTTGGGACAGCCTGTATACATGACATAAGGTCTTCAGAAGTACAGAAGTCACTCAAAAATTCCTTTGGTTGGATGTAAGTCCCCAAACCCCCCCCCCCCCCCCCCACCCCAAAAAATGGGAAAACACAACAGCAACAAAACCCACCACTAACAACAACAAAAAAGTTCAAAAGAGGGTTGGGGTGTGTTTGACAAGTTAGCCCCCTTCCTCTCCTTTTAGTGTAAAAAGGTCCACTTGGCACTCGTCCTTTTCACTTTTGACAAAATCCACCCCATCCCGAAAGAAATTGCGAAAAGGCTGCCTCAAGGGTTAATTTTGGTTCCCATCGATTGTGATGGTTTCAGAAAATACTGTAAAAATTCTTGGGAGCCACTTTCTTATTTTCAAAATAGGTAAATTGCTATTGGCTCCAATTCTTTTTTTCATGCTTGACCTGTCCTCACTCACCATTGAACTTTTAGCTTCACGACATTATATTGGCCTCATCACCTTAAGTTTTTAAACTTAAGGTGATGAGGTTTAAAAACCTTTTTGGCTACCATTTTAAGATAAATGTTTGAATCTTTAAATTGTATTTCATTTTCATGATGACTCAGAATGTGAGCCCTGACCAACATTAATTCGCTTAAAGGCATATTATGTGATCTTTTCCAGAGAGCGCCCTCTATTCATTATTTTTTTTAGAAAGTAGATTTTCTTGCAGATTTACATTTCTGATCACAAATCATACATACATTCCAAGTAACAGAGCGATACGATTCCTAATTACCTCAAAATCATGATTTTAGAGTGAATTAAGAGTGAAAAATATAAACTGTCGGATAATCCGACAGTTTATTTTCACTCTAAAATTATGATTTTGAAGTAATTAAGAAACGTATCGCCCTGTAACTTGGAATGTATGTACGATTTATGATCAGAAATGTAAATCTGCAAGAAAATCTACTTTAATTTTTTTTTCGATGTTGAGGGCGTTCCCTGGAAAGATCACATAATATACCTTTAACACGTAAAATCGAGATGCTTGATCAACTATTACGGACACTTAAAAACTGATTGTGCCACTTTTGATTATTAAATAATTTACTAATTGACATTTATAGGAACTTCAAGACGATTAAATTACCTTGCAGATGCTGTTTGTTTTGTCTCATATGCTTTATACTGTCTCAAAATATGCTTGATTAAAAGTCAAATCTGTGCCATTTACCAAAAAAATGCTTCAAAGTGTAAAAGGGCACAGAGAGATTGCCGAGAAAAATGAAATTTGGAAAAAAATATTGTTTACAGTTTATAGATTTTAGAAACCATGATATGTAATAATGTATGAGAAAAAGGGTTGAATGATAGAAATATTGTTCATGAAGCAATATCATGACATGTGGGACTGGGAATCGTGCTAATAATTTGGATGTCATCTGCATCGAAATGACTAAATCATGAAATAAGAATTACGTATAAGGTACTGTTATCGTAAAAATAAAAATATTATTAGTTTTACTAGCGGATAGGGAATATCGTTTTTCTCAATATGGATGCGATGCTGATGATACCGTTCTCTTCCTTGATGGTTCTGCCAAATCCATGAGATGCTAGATTTGTTCGCAAGAATATCTGGTCTTAAAGTTAACAATATTCATAAAACCCAAGCAGTTTGGATAAAATTTTAATATTTTAATATTAAAATAGGCTCAGAAAAGGTGAGTCTAAATACAATATAATGAAATCCCAGTAAAATGGGCTGGAGTATTAATGCAGAGGACAATTTTAAAGCTCTCGGAATTGTATTCTCAACTAATGTCGAGAGTATGGTAAATTTGAACTGAACATGTCATGGAATCTCTTATAAGAAAACTAATTTATGAATGGTCAAGATTAAGAAACTTCACAATATTGAAAAATAACCATATCAAAACCTATTGTTATCCAAGCTCACTTTCTTAATGTGAACTTTACCTGATCCTCTTGAAGAATGTATCAAGTAACTGAGCAGATTATCTGGAAAGGTGTAGGCTATAGGCTATGTTAATCATTAAGGTAAGCGGCGCGAGCGAGCACGTTTTTGCGGCAGGGGTTATGTGAGACGGTTTCAGTTTTTAACTGAATTGGTCCCGAAAAACGTTCCTCGCGAATTAGGTTTCAAAATTTTATATAACAACATGGCCATCGCGCAAAGGTCCATAAAAACCTTTCTGAAGCCATCCTATTAATCTTGATTAATAAAACTTTGAAAATAATTTGCGCATAGCGCTAACAATTTGGCTATTGTAAAAATAAAAATATCCTGAAAAACGTTCCTGAATCCATCCTGTTAAGCTTGAATAATAAGACATTGAAAATACTTCCCGCGTAAACTGGCTATTGTAACACTAAAATGGTCCAGAAAAAACGTTCCTGAAGCCACGCTATTAAGCTCGAATAATAAAACATTTAAACTAATTCGCGTGTAGCGCGAAAAGAATTGGCTATAAAATAAAAATGTCTAGAAAAAAGTTCCTAAAGCCATCTTGTAACGCTTGAATAATAAAACATTGAAACTAATTCACGCGTAGCGCGCAAAAATTGGTTATTGTATAACACTTTAAAATGGTCCAGAAAAACGTTTCTGAAGCCATATTGAGCGAAAAATATTGTAAATATAAAAAGGTCTAAAAAACGTTCCTGAAGCCAACTTTTTAAGTTTGAATAATAAGACCGAAACTAATTCGCTCAAAGCGCGCAACAATTGGTTATTTTAACACTAAAATGGTCCAGAAAAATGTTCCTGAAGCCATGTTTGTTAAAGCTTTACTTGAATAGAAACAAATTCGCGCAAAGCTGGCTATTTTAACTTTAACAAGAAGACAAAGAGGTGGATATGGGTGTTAACCCTTTCGACATGAAGTTTATCAAGCGCTGAAACTTTTGAACTATTAATGTGATGTTTATAAAAGTATACATTATTGGAAAGGAAATGAGTCAGAGAATCCATCAATTGTCACTAAAAATTTTGTACAATATTGACCAATTTTTTTCCGGACACCGTAACAAAATCAGTTTTTGGTAAAAAATGCCGAAATTACACTAAAAGCATCTAAAGACACTTCTCTAGGAGCGCAATTTTATTTGAATTTTTGAGGTTAAAAAAATCAATTTGTTGACACTTTTTGGTCAACATTTTAAAAACTAAACAGTTTTATGAACAAACAAACAAATGCACTCCTAGAGAAGTGTCTTTGGATAGAGAAGATTTATTTTGGTACCAAACATACAATAACAGCTGTGTTGCTAAAATACAGACAAAAGTTCCCCCAACTGAAAGCATTGTATAATGAGCTGAATAATGTCAAGGATTTTACAAACGGTGACTTTATAACAGGGCGTTCAGCAAATCGAACAATGTTATGGTATTGCGAGCTACAAATCTTTAAATGGTTTCGAAACTTTTGGGACACCCTGTAGGCTACTTACTATACATACGCACAGGCTGTCCCAAAATGATTACTACCCATCGATGCCCAAAGTTCATTCATTTTTCGTATGAAAATCAATGAATTATATCAGTTGTTTTTTCTTCATCCTTGACATATAAACCTTCCATTAGTATTTTTATTTTAGCTCATCATGAATACATTGTAACATTGCGCATGGACTTATCAAACTGAAAATACACTTTTGTGCAGAAGACATGGCAGTTTTACCCTTTTGACATAAAGTAAAAGAAGTTTGTCACGCTTGAGTGACCCCATGTTTCATATCTATTTGACATGTGAAATTCCTGAAAATTAGCTATTTACAAAAACCCAAAAAACGTTCCTGAAACCATCTTGTTAAACTTATAATTAAACATTGAACATAATTTGCGCTAAGCGAGCACAAATTGGCAATTTTATACAAGCATGAATAATTAAACCTTGAAACTAAGCTCGCACAGATTGGCAATTTTAACACAAAAAAGTCCAGAAAAACTTTCCTGAAGCCATCTTGTTTAAGCTTGAATAATAAAACAATGAAACTAATTCGCTCGAAGCGCGCAAAATTGTCTAGTTTTCTAACTAAAATGGTCCAGAAAACGTTCCTGAAACATGTTGTTACTAAGCTTGAATAATAATCATTGAATTTTTTTTCGCGGGAAGCGCGCAAAAAATGGCTATATACACTAGTTTTCTAACTAAAATGGTCCAGACAACGTTCCTGAAACCATGTTGTTTATAAGCTTGATTCAAGCTTATAAACAACATGGGTTCAGGAACGTTGTCTGGACTATTTTAGTTAGAAAACTAGTGTATAGCCATTTTTTGCTTGAATAATTAAACACTGAAACTAATTCGTGCGAAGTGTGCAAAAACGTCTAGTTTTTTTCATTAAAATGGTCCAGACAACGTTTCTGAAACAATGTTGTTAAGCTTGAATAATAAACATTGAACGCGCGAAGCGTGCAAAAACTTCTAGTTTTTAAAATTAAAATGGTCCAGACAACGTTCCTAAAAAACAATATTGTAAAGCTTGAATAATTAAACAATGAAACTAATTCACGCGAAGCGTGCAAAAACGTCTTGTTTATTTCTTAAAAATGGTCCAGACAACGTTCCTGAAACTACGTTGTTAAGCTTAAATAATTAAACATTGAACAAAGCGCCCATTTTCATTTTTTTATTTTTAAAATTTTTTTTTGGGGGGCCCACCGTGAATATAATGGAGGCGTGCCCCCGCCCCGCTTGCTCTGTCTATGCTAGTTACCCTTCCTCCTCATTCTCCTCTTCCTTCTTTTAATAAAAATAAAAATAAAAAGGAATAAAATAAAAAGGAATAACAAAATTAAAAAGGAAGACAATTAAAATTGTCTTCCTTTTTATTTTTTTACTCTTTTTTAAATATGAGGGGGGGGGGGGTGGACATGGCCTGCTGGGGCCCCTGGTGGCGCCACAGGTAGTGGGGGAATGTCATTGGCGGGGATTCAGGGGGCCGAACTATTGGGTTTTAACTCTTGTCTGAATGACCTAAAACTCTCCTTGCTATCAATATTTACATTTGTTATAAAACACTGACACGGTTGGAGACGTATAGATAAAGTGAGAGACACTAATAAAAGCTCCCTCCCTCCCTCCCCTTTCCCTCCTCCTCCCCTCCCCTTTCCCTCCTCCTCCCCTCCCCTTTCCCTCCTCCTCCCCTCCCCTTTCCCTCCTCCTCCCCTCCCCTCCTCTCTCCCCTCCCCTCCCTATCTCCTCCCCTCCCCTCTCTTATTTTTTCCCTCTGGGGACCCTGGGATCCTTGGACACAGGCCGGGGTAACGAGAAATCAAATGATTCAGAATTATGAAAACGGTGGCTTATACGGATGGTGGACATTCAATCTTACATCTAATCTATGCCCTGAAAGCTACATGGATCCCAAGACTTTTTAATGCGGAGGAATTAGCGTGGATTAGCCGTTTTGGTAAAATGGTACTTTTCTCTCTTTAGACGAATAATATATTAGAACCAATTGTTTAATATGGTCTTTAAAAATACCGTGCAATCACTGCCTAAAGAACAATAACAAACACGCTCAACTTGTTTTCAACATGTTCAAGTCGTATAACTTTATAACACTCGACATCAAATGTTCAAAGAAGTTCTTTGAATATTTGACATGTTTGATGTCGAGTGTTATAAATGAAAGAAGGTTATTATGATTCTCTAACCTCGTCTAAAAAGGTCAAACGAAAATTTATAGAGCCGTAATTTACTTTAAAATTACAACACTCGACATCAAATGTTCAAAGAAGGTTATAATTATGATTCTCTAATCTCGTCTAAAAAGGTCAAACGAAAATTTATAGAAAATGAGAAAGCAAGTTAGACATATTATAGTTTAAAAAAATGATCAGTTATTTTTCTTATTTTTCTTATTTTTCTTCATTCCAATGGACCGTTGATATAAAATTAAGATGGTTCCAATTTCACCTGTTTTGGAAAAATCATAGGGCGGAAAGACTCACATGTTTGCACATTTGATAAAGAAACAGAAGAAACCATACTACACTTATTCTGTGAGTGTCCAACCATTATTTTAATAGTTAACTATTAAAATGTACGCCTTGCCCTCTCAAATTAAAAATACAAGCGTACCGCGTACACATACTCGCGCGTTGCGGCGCGTGGTAACGGGTCATAGCAGCTTCAATAGCTTTTAATGCAATCTAAAGGGCGAACGCAAAGTCAACGCTGATTGGCTAACTGTAATGTCAAACTTGCGTTGACTTTCCAAAGCAGGTTTGACGTATGCCGAAGGACCCTCGCCTTCGGCTCGGGCCTGTCGGTTCTCGCTGGTGGCGCTCTATACATCACTGGGACGAGGGGACTTCTCGACGGACTATGCGGAAGGAGTGACAAACCCCCTACAGCCAAAAATTACATTGAGGAGTCTGGCCCAAATGATAAAGGAAAGAGAGATGGGCACCCCTGCGCGTGCGAGTTTAGCTTTTTACTTATGCTGAAAAGGCAAACAATTAAATAGTTATGCAATGACAAATCCAAGGATGGGACATTTAAAAGGCAAACCAAACGACCAACATATTTTAGGGATATATGAGGGACCAACATTTTGGAATCAAAGAAGAAAAAAAATCTTTAAAAGGGTAATGGACAAGTTAAAAGACAACTGTCTCCGACCAGTATAGACTAAAAGGACTTTAATTGTCCCACCCTTGGATGTTGTCATTGCACACCTTTTAAAGGTAGATGACCCGATCACATTTTCGTAACACAGAATTATTTCAAACATACGGAGATTTTCATATCATATGAAAGCTTGTATTTTTCTCATCATCATACTGAAATTTGATGGCCTAAATCGGTATAATTACGGAGAAATCGATGAAATAACGTCGAATTACCGCGAATGGTGGTATACCACCGATATAGTTTGTGTACAACTCAATGGGTACAGTTCACAGCATCTTGTGCGTCTAAAATAAGAACCATTATAGCTATGCAACTCAAACTTTGGAACACGACATTTTTAAGGATGACCTTTCATGTAGAATAGAAAACTTCAAGTTGAAAATTGGAAATGTGATCGGGTCATCTACCTTTAAGTTATATCCACTATATATATGTGTGCAGTCTCTTTCCGTGTTCATCTGACAACAATGAGCAGTATCACTTGTATATGCAGCAGAGTTTCTGAGCCAGCCTTGACACTAATGATTTGCTCATCAGCTTGCTATGCAACATGATTATATAAGCCCATAATGAATTTGAAATTAGACTTATATTGAAATTGATTTACATTTTTAGCCAAGTTATATGACAGAATCAATATTGCCACTTGAAATGGTGGATAGGGCAATTTTAGAGCGAACTGGTTATTGGCTGTCTGGCCATTCGTTTGTCACATAGCTGATAGCATTCCACTGTTCAGTATTATCACAAAAGAATGGCTATAGTCTATTTGGCCATCACGAGACAGTGACGTAACCGCGTATTCTACTAATTGCAGTACATAGGCGCTGGGGTATACACACAGCGTCGAAAGGCGGAAGATACATACGCGTGCGTAAAAGCTGCGTCTGTTAAGTTAACGTCACTGTCCAGAGGAAGCCAAATAGAGTATAATATTATATAGGCTAACATCTAATATGACTAAAACCGTCATTAAGGGGAAAGAGAATAATGATGTTTATTGTGCTTTTGTTCGTAAGGGCGAAATCTATTGTTTAAAAAGACGTTAAGGCAAATTTTGTTTCTAAAGAAATTCGCCTTATATTCCACTATTACACTGACATATCTCTATCATCAGCTGCTTTGTCCTTTACGTAATGCGATATGTTCAATTATTGTTTCCAATGTGTTCTCCAATAGCAACAATGGTTCTGTAATATCTGCCCATGCTGAGGTGTAAACTTGCAATTCTTCTTGTTGTTTCTGTATGAGACAAAGAAATAAATCAAACAAAGAGTACAGTGTTATATGTTTTCTAATTAAAATAATTATGGAAGACAAACAGGAAAATCAATCTTGTTTAGTTCTGTGGTCATAAAACCAAACATTAATATTATGACCGATACCCCAACAATTTAAAACAGAATATAGATGATGACTATCACCCTATATCAACACAGGATTAGTTAACAGATTTTTATATTTTCTTGAAAGTACTTTATCGTGACTTTTTTCAAATTCAACAATTTTTTTAAAATTTAATTTATTCCAAAACAAAAAGATAACCCTGGTACCATAACGTCTAAACTAGAAACCCTGTATAATTCTGTTTAGGCAACGGTAAAAATCAGGCAAACAGACCTCTCATGTAGGGTCAGAAGTTGTGGGTTTTTTTCTCAACATTTTGATGACATTTTTTGTGTGAATTTTGACAATTTATGAAAATGCAACTAAGTTGTAAACAATTTCAAAATTTTCAACAACAAATAGAAATGTCCCAAAATGCATCAATATTTTGCCGACAAAACATTTATTTTTGTTTTGAAAATTCAAAAACATTGGGTCAGTCCGGCCTGTAGAACAGGTAGTTTTTTTGTAGCCTGAATATTACAACTTGAAATATACATATCTGGCACTCCTTGAAGTATCAGCTTTCTAAAAAGTTGACCTCATGTTGATCAAATCATGCAAGTAAATTGATTCTTTTGAATCTTAATTTGTGATAAGGTTCCTGCCAAAACCACAAAAGAGTCAAATCCACTGCACACTTCCCTTTCATCACACATTTCCAAATCCTTACCTTGACTTTGTTAACAATAGCTTTTATCATAAGTTTAGCAGACGACAACATCTGGATAGCTTCTCCTGTATTGTCCTTACTCTGGCTAGTTCGCATATACACTGCAAGCATAGAACAAATGAGAGGTAATCATTAATGACAGAGCTTACTTGTCATGTTCCTACATGCCCATTAACACTAATGCCCATAGGTTGTTTTGGGTGAACAAATGAGCCAAATAAGTGGAGGGAGAAACCAGGCCCAGTGCTGACCAGAATGAAAATGGGTCCAGTGCTGACCAAAATGAAACCTGGGTTGCCCACCCGCATGAGAGTTTGGCTTAATGAGTGTTACGCCACAGAGGTCACCCTACAAGTGTGTCCACAGCACAGCCGAAGGGCTCCAAACGCATGTAATGCAATTATCCTCAAATTATGTGAACTGCAAGTTATTCACATAATAAATGAGATTTGCAAAATGATAGAATGTGATCTTTTAACTTGACACACAAATGATCAGGGCTTCTAATCAGAAATGGATCATTTACGTCTATATGCTGTAGCATACAAAAAACTAAAACACTTGCACTGTTGACATTTTTAGTTATAAATAAATAAATAGTCTTTACACAGTTCTCTAATGAGAAATTATAATTATGGACAAATGATAATTTGCACAAGAGCGCAAATTTGATGTTTGAACTGTACCTACTCTTTGTAACACCCGTATAATCGGGGCTTTTGATATACAGGGTGAGTCAAAAAAAGTTTACTCAACTTCAGCGATTTTTTTAAAGAAAAAATATTCATTTGTTTTCAAAACAATTTACTACGGTATAAAGACAAATCAATTAGCTATAATATGAATTTTATCTGGCTTAGATTGGTTGAGGGAAACTTATTTTACGCTGTTTTGAATAAAAGTGACCAATTTAACTTCCGAACACGCTTCCAGATCTTGACCATTATATTTCATAAGATACGACCAATAAAAAATTACAATACCGACAGGGAAAGGATCAATTCCTTTGTTATGAAATGATTAAAATGTGGTAATTGTGTCATAAATAGGCCTTAAATCTTTTAATCTTTTAGGAGACAATTTTGAACAAGTCTATTGTCTACTTAATTCTTTTAATAAACAAGATGTGTAATGCTTTACATCATAATCCTAGTAAACATTATTAAGCTCGTTAAGCTTGAAATTAAAAACCGTGTTTTGTTGAAAAAACAGCTCCTGTACAGAAATAGTCATATTTACTTAACGGTATCATCAAATAGCGTGATTCTTTTTCCAGATGGTAGCAAAGAAATGGCGCAATCATTTAAAGTTTTGTTTGCCTTGATTTTGTGGTCAGAAATAATTTTTTTGATTTTTTCAATTAGGGTAAACTTTTTTTTGACTCACCCTGTATCACCTACAATGTGATTAAAGGTATATTATGTGATCTTTCCAGGAAACGCCCTCAACATAAAAATAAATAAATTGAAAGCAGATTTTCTTGCAGATTTACATTTCGGATCATAAATCGTACATACATTCCAAGTTACAGGGCGATACGATTCTTAATTACTTCAAAATCATGGTTTTAGAGTGAAAATAAACTGTCGGGATGACACGAAAGTTCATATTTTCACTCTAAATACACTCTAAAACCATGATTTTGAGGTAACTAGGAATCATACTGCTCTGTTACTTGGAATGTATGTACGATTTATGATCAGAAATGTAAATCTGCAAGAAAATCTACTTTCTAAAAAAAATCATGAATAGAGGGCGCTCTCTGGAAAAGATCACATTATATGCCTTTAATCACAGACAGATCTCCTAAGTTACCAAAGTCTAAAAAACGCAACAATTGAAAAGTTGAGTTATACAAGAATTAATTTATTGACACAGTTCTATAGAGTAACTTATCAGCATGTTTCATATTTTTCACTTTAAAATGGATCTCAAATGCTATATATATGCCCCCAAAAGCATGTATTATTGTAAGTTCTCCTGTAGGATGTGAATTTGTCCAAATAGAGGACAACTGCATAATAGGTGCTTAAAGCCCTACTCAGTGGTGTAGCTACTGGGGAGGGGGCATCGTGCCCCCGCCCCCAAGCCCTATTAGTGCCCCTGCCCCATACTCCAGATGTGTAGTGTGTAATTGTGTATAGGCATTTATGACAACTTACAAGGACCATTTTTTCAAGCGCGTTTTGTGTGAAACATGCCCTAACCCCCCCCCCCCCCCCCCCTCCCTCAAGTTTTCTGAGCTGACTGCAAAAGAAATTGGGGCACCCTTTTACGAAAATGTTGGAAATCTTGCCCCCCTGAAAAAAATCCTAGCTACCCCACTGGCCCTACTGTAACTAATAGCCTTCCAATTCCATGATTGCACAAAGAGATTGAGGAAGCAGGGACTACCAGCATAAAGGTTACTGTAGGGATTTGTAGTTTTGGGGAGATTTAGGGTTATATGTTTACCGCCCGAAATTAGCAGCAAATTTAACTATCGGGTACCCGATTTCCTCTTCACTGTTTTCACACCGTCGCTTAAGCCTAGCTGTCGTTCGCAAGAGTAACAAATTCTACAACCTAAAATAACATTTACCACTCGCACGCACACAAAAGATAAAGAGGCCGATGTTGATGGGTCTGTTTCTAACCGGGTTAAATTTAGGAATATTTACGATTTTATTTCTAGAAACGGTATCGTAAACTTTTGATTTTGAAAGAAGATCTGGATACTTTCTAGATATTTTCAACACTTTCGCCAATCGATACAGCACTATTAAAATCTCTTTAACATGTATCGTAGACCCACATCTCTGGTATCCTTAGTATATCACCAATTTGCACTAAAGTGTATGAACAAATTTATTGTGATAATTGCAAATTACAATACATTTTTCTTTACTGGTATTCGGGAATGGAACTTGCTACCAACTCAGGTTAAAACATCCAAAACCCACGGGCAGTTCAAAAAGGCAGTAAAGAGTCACTTTCTATCTTGATTTTTCATCCATTTTTATATGCAGTTGTTTCAAAAAAAGTGCAATATTATTTTGTGTGCAAATATATATGATGTTTTTATAATGTGCTGTTTTAATAAGGACCCCAATGGAAATAAGCCCTTTTCAGAGCTTTCTTGGGCTATCCTTGGCATTATATGTTTTCTTGTATTAATATGTTGTGTTAATTTTGTAAGTTTTTAAGATTTGTATATTTGATCTGATGTATTGTATCTCTGTGTCTTGATATGCCAAATAAAACTAAACTAAACTAAACAAATACATTTATGGCAGTGTAAAACTGCATTGCAATTGGATGCTCGGGTGCTGAATTCGGCAGGCAAAATGTGCAACATGATATTACGTTTGTGGACATTAGTGGCCAACTTTTGGGTACCCACTCGAAAATTATTTTGGGTACCCGGGTACACAATTATCCGAAAGTCCCAGCCTTACTTCCAAATTGTTTTAACCCTAACACTTCCCCCCACTTTTTTCAGAATTTTTTCTTCAACGCGGAAAATCGACCAAAATATCCCCCCGATCCCCCCGGGATTTGATCCAGGGAACTCTCGCATCACAAGCGAGGGATTCAACACTTCACCACGGCTGTCAAGCACAGTTCTGGGCAGTGTATTGCCCAGACTGTGTGTATTGGGTCCATTTTTTCATCAAAAAACGTCCACGCCGGGTGGTACCAACGTGCCCAGTCGTGGTATTTTGGGGTATATGGTAGTGTTAGGGTTATATTAACGAAACTTAGAAAAATCGACCAAAATATCCCCCCGATCCCCCCGGGATTTGATCCAGGGACCTCTCGCACCACAAGCGAGGTATTCCACACTTCACCACGGCTGTCAAGCACAGTTCTGGGCAGTGTATTGCCCAGACTGTGTGTATTGGGTCCATTTTTTCATCAAAAAACTTCCACGCCGGGTGGTACCAACGTGCCCAGTCGTGGTATTTTGGGGTATATGGTAGTGTTAGGGTTATTGTAGCAATAATTCCTTCAAGCCCACACCAGTTGTTCTATGGATCATGGCTTATTCTTTGTGACCATTTTGATGATGGTGTGCCACTGTTGTCAATGACATCAGTCCAACAGAGTTTTGGTCTGCCAATGTGTACACTTACCTTTAGTGGCACTTTGAGTTATTACCTTTTCTACAATCATAGAAAAAAGGTGTTCGAACACTGACCATTGTTTGCACCGTTTAATTACCATATAGTGCGCATTTTTAGAGTCATGTGAAAATACCAATTTGCATCTGCTAGCCTGAAAGCCCCCCTTCAATATACCCCTCCCCTCCCCCACCAATCAATGTTGCTAGGCCACGGGCTGATGTTTGGCAAGTTGGGCGACTCAACATTGATCAGGGGGGAAAGGGGGATGACTTTACATTAGGCCTACTAAGTGTTCGAACACTTTTTTCTAACATTGTCTGAGCTATTGAAAACACGCGCTGTCATGCCTCACGTTTTACATCATAATTTGAGAACCACTCAATCGATTTCAATGTGATTTTCACACATTGTAGCGTATACAATGCGCAATAAGACCACTCAATATTATTAATAAATATTAAGTACTTTTTACAAAATGATGATTTTCAACTAATATTTCCTTCAAATTTCAACATATTTAGAATGGCGCAACTCGTATATGTACAGGTAACGGTTATATAAATGGAACACACATGTAATATCTTGGTATTAATGACAACTAATTTCATCTAAACGTTGATACAAACTCGAATGCGAGCTCATGGGTAATATTTAAGTCATGTACATACTGTATAGCATATAGCCACTAACCACTATAGCACCAAATGCCCACGCCACAATGATAGAATATATTATTATGAACATTAATTAGCATCACGTCATAGCATAAAAAGAAAAAAGAAAAAAGAAATGAATAAAAAGAATAAATAAAAATACATAAATGAAAATAAGATCTAGAAGAGAATTAAAAAAAGAAAGAATAAGTAATAAAAGTAAGATAGGCCATGAATGACAGATTCGAACCCACTACCATTAAATATAGGTTTGGTAACAAGCGAGCGATCTATCGACTGAGCTAAACGAGGTGTTGATAGTGAAAGGTTTTCAGAAAAGATACTATTGCATTCGAGGGAATATATGAAGTGTATCCGTAAAACAGAGCGAAACGGACTACTAAGGTGTTTGTAACATGATTGGCACTCGCCTATTCTACATTCCATTGAATTGATACATGACATCAATGACTTGTATGGATTAGGCTATCAGATACACATCCGATAGGAATATCTTGAGTCTTAAAAGACTGGACAAAGTGTAGTGAGAGCAACAACTTATCTACAAATACAATGCATGGAGAACCTGAACGGTGATGGTAAAGGTAAACTGTTGGCGATTTCTCATTGGCATAACACACACTGCAACGATTTACCGTCTTTTAAAAAACAAAACTATAGTATATAATTTTACTTGTTGGTAAATTGTTCAAAATGCGTGTTTGTCTATGAGCATGATGATGGTCAACCGTTAACGATTTACGATTTACCAAAATCATCAATATAACCCGTTTGATCAATGTAGGCTATAGTTTTGCGTCATCAGTCTGAGAGAACATTATTTTAATAATGTAAGAGATGATTACTGACCATAATTTGTTGTCGGAAAAATAGTATTGCAGAAAAGACATAGTGACACGCTCAATTATTACGCATATTAATAAAAGTTCGATAAGGCCTAACTCATAATAAAACCATATAATAATTAACACATAGTAAAACATCAATTGAATGTTTAGAAATCCATCAATTTGTTATAGTTAGCACTTGACATGAACATTGTTTTTGACCTTTATTAGTTAGATCATGCCCTACTTTACTGAAATGCATTGAAATAAGTACAAACGTGCCTAGTATTGGTCCAGTAATCCTTGAGATAGACTTTGAAAGTTGAAATGTTTTTGAAAAATCTGCTTTGCGTATACCGCGTGGAAAGCGTTAAATCGTCCCTCTTCAGAAGTTGAAATGTGTTTGGATTAAGTCGTCACATTAATTAAATTAAATACAAACACCTCAGAATTTAACAGTCACAATAATTTATTCACTATGTATTTGGTGTCGGTAATGCTATACATTTCAAGTATATGACAAGATACATAATCATAATGACCTTTACATTTACACACATTTAGATATATTCAACAATTCAATCGTTCGAACAATTTCTTCACATTCACCGTTCCCATTCATATTACACACGATGACGGGCCTAAACCATCCTGATAATCATGCCAAATCTCAGAAGAATAGCTTACATACTTTTGGAGCTACACGCCAAAAACCAAATTTAGATGATTTCCTTTAAAAGCGATTTTATACACAATCATAGAAAAAAGGTGTTCGAACACTGACCATTGTTTGCACCGTTTAATTACCATATAGTGCGCATTTTTAGAGTCAAGTGAAAATACCAATTTGCATCTGCTAGCCTAAAAGCCCCCCTTCAATATACCCCTCCCCTCCCCCCACCAATCAATGTTGCTAGGCCACGGGCTGATGTTTGGCAAGTTGGGCGACTCAACATTGATCAGGGGGAAAGGGGGATGACTTTACATTAGGCCTACTAAGTGTTCGAACACTTTTTTCTAACATTGTAGGTCGTCTCCTTATAATTATAAAGGTGAACATAACAATTTAGATTTGTGAAGAAAATAGATGGTGCCTTTCTTTATTAAATGATTGTGTGTTGAAGTCATGTCTCTAAATCTCTGCATAATCGTGAATAATAATAATAAACCATGCTTATTAAGCGCACTCCGTCGCAAGACCCCAGTGCGCTGAACAAAAAAGTACAAAATATGAACAAAGATACAAAACATTATAAAGTCATTTGCTGAAAGAGGTGAGTCTTGAGCGAGCTCTTGAATTGCTGCAGTGATGTGGCATTTCTAACATGAGATGGGAGCCGGTTCCAAAGTTCAGGAGATGCATGAGAGAATGATCTTTGGCCGTAGGTGACAGTGTTAGTTTTCCTCCGTTGTAAGATGACAGATGCATTTGACCTAAGAGTGCGTGTGGGTTCCTTGATGGAAATAAGGTCGCATAAGTACTTTGGAGCCTGGTTATTTAGTGCTTTGTATGTCAAAAGCATAAGTTTAAAAACAATACGGCTCTCCACAGACAACCAGTGAAGATCTTTTAACACTGGGCTTATATGTACACGCTTCTTTGTCAAGGTTACCAACCGGGCAGCGGCATTTTGGATGCGCTGTAATTTGCTTAATTGAGAAGCTGGAAGTCCATATAATATACTGTTATTTGAGTCCAGACGAGAAGAGACAAATGCATGAACGAGTTTCTCAGTGCTATTACAGTCCAGATATCTGCGGATACGGCCAATGTTTCTGATAGCGTGTGAAGCGAGACGGCTGATGTTATTTACATGAGGGACTAAAGTGAGATGCTGATCAATGATGACACCAAGATCTTTTGCTTTAGTGACAGTATCAACGACAGAGTCACCAACGTTTATGGAGGGGGTGGGAACATTTTCAGAGTAGCGGGATGATAAATAAACAACCTCTGTTTTACTATCATTCAAGGCAAGCTTGTTCTTCAGTGTCCAGTTTTTAATCTCTTTGATGCAGTTCTCGAGTTCAGTTAGAGAAGGAGAGGTATCATCATTTGGATTCACACTGATGTACAGTTGGGAATCATCAGCGTAGTACATACCACTAACTCCAGGGAAGCGTTTCACAATGTCTTCAATTGGTGACGAATATAGGGTAAAAATCTGCGGACCGGCAACTGAACCCTGAGGGACACCGCTGAGTAATTGATGAGGATCTGATTTAGAGTCAGCAATCTTAATCACTTGTTGTCGACCGCGAATGTACGAATCGAACCACCCGAGTGCATTGCCTGTTAAACCATATCTAATCTTCAACCGCTGGATGAGGATGTCGTGGTCGATGGTATCAAAAGCGGCACTTAAGTCCAGGAGGACAAGTATCGCATCCTTTTTTGTATCAAGAGTCAACAGAAGATCGTTCGAAACACGGAGAAGTGCCGTTTCACAGCTGTGGTTTTTACGATACGCACTCTGAAATTGAGGGTACAGATCATTCTCAGCGAGGTAGTGCTGAAGTTGCTCAATGGCTGCTTTCTCCGTAGCTTTGGATAAGAATTTCAGGTTCGAGATACTACGATAACTCTTGAATGCTTCAGCATCGAGAGTGCACTTCTTAATGAGAGGAATAATCTCAGCAATCTTGAATGTTGATGGGAAATGTCCAGAAGATAATGAGCCGTTTATGATTTGCGTAATTATGGGAAGGAGTTCATTTGCGCACTGCTTAACCAGCGATGTTGGCATCGGATCCAAAGGGCATGATTTGGAAGGCATTTTGTTCAGCAACTTGCATACTTCGTCCTCAGACAAACAACGGAAATTGCTGAGACTATTTGATGTTAGTCTTTCAGAGTCTGGCAAATCACCTTGGGTTTTCACAGACTGATTTAAGTTGCCATGCAGTTTTTGCACTTTTTCTTCGAAGAAAGTGGCGAAGTTATCAGCTAAGATCTTTGGGGATTCGTGGGCAGGAAGAATGTTAGTAGATTTCTTAACACACATTCTATCCACTAGAAACTGTATTAAGTCTTTTACTCACCCTGTGCTAGTTGTTGTGATTGTTCCATTACTTCCTTACATTGGTTCACATCTTTTAACCATTCATCTGATTGACTGCATAGCCGATGGCATTTCTGCAGGCACTGAAGTGACTGAACAATAAAACAAGGAAATACAATAATACTGTAAGTCAAATACAGACTGTAACAAAATCAATTATACAATTGCAATTTCTTTTTTAACCCAATATTAAAAGCATGCAATGTCAACATCTTTTACACTCTGTGATAAGTGATGTGTTGATTACCAGAAGAATGTTATCTTATTTAGCTTACAAATTTTGACCAATCTACTAAGTCATCTAGAAATCGGTTTGGGCCACTTTCAGCATGGCATCAATATTGTTTGTTGAAATTAAATAGTTAGAGTATCATGCAACAATAGTTTCATTTCATTTCTATAAATGAATTCATAACATTTAATTAATAAATAAATTGTATCATGATCAATTGAGTCCACAAATGACATCGCTCATTATTCCTCCTGACATGGTACCCCATCTTGAAACCACCATAGACAAGATATGGAGCCATTCTGGTTCAACGGGTATTTTCCATTACATGTGCTAACAACCACGTACCACTGTAGCGTTAAGCATTCATGTTCCCATCTGTGAAGATAGGACCAATGAAAGTACCATTTTTTAAAACATTTTTTTCAAAATTGTACACTGGCACTCAAAAGTATTCGCGCACTGCATACTTATAAAACATGCATTGTATCTAATAAAATATGCCAAACCCGCTATGCATCTCCGCTGTGATATCCTTGAAGCTACCGGCACTGCCCCTAGTATTTCTACCGCCAAAAGGCGACTCGCAGAACATGATCTCTCGGCATATCTTCCTAGATCAGTGCCACTGCTTCAGCCAAGACATATCAGAGCCAGGAAACAGTTGGCAAAATATTACCAGTCTTGGGATGTAGATGACTGGAGGAAAATTCTCTGTTCAGATGAATCCAGATTTTATTTTTTCCGCAGTGATGGCAAGGGTGTGTGAGGAGACCAACTAGCAAATCACTTGACCTGCGCTACACCAAGCCAACAGTGAAACATTGCGGAGGGGTATCATGGTTTGGGGATGTTTTTCTCGGGCTGGTGTTGGTGATCTGGTACTAGTTGATGGCACCATGAATAAGGCAAAATATCTGAGATTCATGTATTATGTGTAAATATTTGAGCATTTCTTTGTAAATACTGTAATATTTTCTGTATGATGAGGGCCTGCTTGGAAATCAGTGCTTGACACTGAAGCTGTTTACCCTCAATAAGAAAGATTAAACAAACATTTCCTTAAATAAAGAAATCACACAAATTAATCACTGAAACAAAAGTCCACACTTTATAATAGTAAACATGTTCGAGAGGTTACAATGTTGAAACTAATCATCGTTTGATAACATTATTGATATAAACCTTTGACGAGATTTCTTTGTTACATTTTGATACCCCATTTGACACCAAAGGCTATACATTGTTGAAGATTTATTAAAAAATATGCAGTTCCAAATGCCACAATTTTTTTAATAATGACATGCAATGCATTGCATGGGCTTTTCAATTCAAATCTCGACACGCAAGCATCCAAACGTGTGTAATTTATGACATTGAGACTTCAAGATTCTCAATAAAACATTGTAAATCTTGCAATATTTAAAATCTTTGGTAGCATATAAGGGCTCAGCATGTAGCTAACAAAATTATGCAAATGTGTATATCAATTATATTACCATACTATGATCATATTTAAAGTGTTGACTTCTCTTATGAGTAGGTGTTCAGTATCAACATTTATTAAACATCATCATGCAATAACACAGTGTGTCAATGGGTCCTCGGTTGTTTATCATTTTATGGGTAGTAGGTTGGTGCGCGAATACTTTTGAGTGCCAGTGTATAATTGTTTTTGTTACAGTCTGTACACAGTGCTTCACATCTACATCAAGTGGATCTTTCAATTTACAACTCAAGATCAATCAAATTGCTTATGAACAGGATTAAGTTGTAAGATTAACTGGTCACATTTTGTAACCTCGGCACCCATAAAAGGTGGTTTTGTTACATTTTATTTATTTTTTATCTTTAGGCTATTGTATTTGTGTAACCCTCTATCAGATTATTTTAAAGACAATTTAATACCCTTTAATAATCTGAAGTGAGAACAAATCTATCACTCTTGATTTAATTGATACAGCCAGTTAAAGGGATACTAAGAGATATGTTGAAGGCTGCACCCTCAATTAGGATAAAACCTGGATTTCTACATTTTTACAATTGTAATACATACACAAACTTACAGCTGGATTAAGAATCATCTGTTGTCTTTGTGTAATAAAATGTTGTTTCAAAATATTCTATCCCTGGCTCGGAAAGCATTTTATGGTCATTTGGATATAACAACATTCAAATAAGTATTTGGTATTTGTTAATTCTCTGCCGCCATAATCGGGAACTGTCACTGTGGCCGAGTGGTCTAAGGCGGTGGTCTTTTGACAACTTTTGCGTGTGAGTTAGAATCTCACTGGGGTCACTTTTTTCTTTATTTTTCTTATGATTTTGAAGTAATTATGAATCGTATCGCTCTGTAACTCATAAAATATTTATGCTTTATTATCAGAAATGTAAATCTGCAAGAAAATCTACTTTCCCAAAAAAAATCATGAGTAGAGGGCACTATAAAAAGATCACTTAATATGCCTTTAAGCATAGTTAGTCGGGGTGGTTGAGGGAGTGGAGGAGGAGATAACTACCTAATATATGGGTGAAAATGAAGTGTTGTCCTGTAATATAGCTTTCTTATACTTTCATCTTATGCCATTGTGGTGTTAAATGATGCAAGCATGCTTTACATCATTTACTTAAGTATTAATTAAGCTAATTAACTAATCTTCAAATCTGATTAACGAAGTAGGATGAACCATGAACATACAGTCATAAATTAGTTTTTATTTAGTTTTCAAAATTTTACTTCAAGGAAAATTGGAAGAAAAGAGTGTGATGTAAAAGAAATAGTCCTATATCATTGCAAACAGAAATTAAATTTGTAATTACTATGGTAATTTGCAGAATATGTATGATTTTGTGCTATCAGGGATTTTGTTAAGTTTTTTGACACCGCCCTGTATAGAATATCTGTAATCAATTGTCATACTTGATATCCAACAGCTATAAATATAATGATAGTTTAAACTTGCCCACTATTGTAGGTTGAGATGATAGTATCAGTAACTGGAGTGGAAAGATGTAATGGCAACATACACCTAGCACAAAGAGTCCCTGACCAGGTGCTTTGATGTTGGCTAATTCAAAATAGATAATCTGAGATATACATTAAATGAGCAAATTTCTTCTCCGCAGTTTGATACCTCATTCAAAAAAATTGAATGGATACTTTTGAAGTAATGGCGATTTCAATGACCGTGCATAACAACACCAAAGTTGCACTAGAAATGGTGTTCTACAGGATATCATTGATTTGTGTGTGATTACTGTCATAACTGTGTGCTATTTAGATCAGTCACCTAGGTATCTGGATGAATGGGTCTGGAGTGAAAATTGCAATTTGCGGTATGAATGGTATGACTAGCTGTGAAGATTAAAAGTCTTTTGCTGATTAGCTGTGAGTCTTTACACACATATTTTTACTACGTAATCACACACAAATCAATGATATCCCCTAGAAAACCATTTCTAGTGCAGCTTTGCTGTTGTTATGCGCGGTCATTTAAATCGCCATAACTTTATTATTTCATTTTCATTTAATTTTGTTGTTGCTCTCTTGACTCTTTTTGTGTTTCCTGCTGGTTTTTGTAGCGTCACAAGAGTTTCTTGCGGATTTGCGCGCTTTACAAGTGTTCATTATTATCATTACTTTTTTTCTTATATTAAATCATAATCACAGCATGTCCATAACACTGGGTCAAACATTTAGCAAGCTGGTAATTTGGTAGAAAACATGGATTTCTTCTTGATATTTCACAGAACGAAAGTGCATGCATATGTTCTTTTACTATCTAATTTTCATGTAAATCCAACACAAACTCATTGAGATCAGACACACAGTGCAGTGTTGAGGTGAGACAAACGTCTAATAGGGAAAACCATCCAAGTAATGCAGTTGCTGTTGCTGTCCAGACTTGGGCAGAGAGTGTATTCTGTTTAATCCAGTTAATGTTTTTCTTAATGTTAGCTTATTGTTTGATTTAGCACTGGTTCAAGCTGTCTTTTAACCCAAAGAGTCGGGCTATGAATTTGTTGGCTAGCTCTGACTGAATTGAAAGTTTACCTTCATTCCATGGATGACTATTTCCATTGAATTGTCACCTGCTTACATATCATGGTGTATATCTCAAAATGTTCTCAATGTATTTGTCTCAAAATGTCACAGTCCTAAATATAAAGTAGTGTGTTTGCTTTGTTACAAAAATTATCAGCTTTACTGTTTTTGGTTCCAATTTGTTCAGACACACTGAATGATCCTGATCAAATAATTTATTCAACTGGTTTCATATGGTGATTGGCAAAGTCAGAAGTTCTTCAGTACAAATATTTCGAATCAAAATTCTGTGAATATTTCAAGCCTTATGGAATTGTACCTTGTCATTGGCCTGTGGGTCATCTGATTGGCCGTTGCCATGCAATTGGCCATAAAGGCTCCATATCTGGGAATTGTTGGTCACCTTGGAAGTCAAATGTCCAAATAATTCCACCAACTTCTTATGCAAGTCTTTAGCTGTAAGAAATAAAAATATATAAAATATAAATTACATTGTGAGAGGCGTATACTCTCACAAAATAAGAGGATTTCAGAAAACCATGCGCATATTAAGGTAACCTAGCTGTTCCATGTCTTGTTGAAGTAGACCATGAGTGCCCTTTCAGGACCCACCTTTGCATCAGTGTTCTTCCATCCTTGTTTTTCTTCTTCTATTTTAGCGCCCCAAAATAGGAATTTGTTGATGTTGCAACAACAGAAAACATATACAATCACAGAACATACACACAAATACAGATACAGAGTATTACAAATGCATAAAGTAATATACATCAGAAGTCGTTACATGATCATCAAAAACTGTACTCAATATGAAATTAAATCCGTTATTATTTTTACTAGCGGGATATCCTCGCTACACTCGGATCCCGCTAGATGAGCTGTAAAACTTGAGTTCAAGAGTTGTAATTAGCTCCAGTGGAATATGATAATAAAAAGTGGCGCCATACGCATACAATTCCTTGCCAACTAAAAAATGCACCAAAATGAGCAAAAATCTGTGGAATCTGTATTTTGAAGCAACCCTATCTTGTCCGCAGTTGTAATGTATTAAGAAACCACATTTAATTACTTCATGACCCTCCCATGCGTTATACTCATATATATTTATAAATCTATGGTTATGCCACATTACTTTAATATTAACACCCTACCTCTCAAACCCATGTTTTCATGAAAGTCAGCTGACTGCAGGGACAGACCGCTTGCGCCGGGGAAACAGCCGGGTTGATCTTATATATAACAGGTTGGCTGCCTATAGGTCTACAAGTGTGATTGCTACAGAAAGCCCTACAAAGAATAATACTAGGTATAGCACATTCGCTACACTAGGGTCTGCCACACAGAGTGTGTGCACACTCGGGTGAATTTACTTGTTTTCAGGCAAAACTTAATGGACTGGTTTGAAAAAACTTAATAATTTATAAATGTACACTCTTCACCATTAATTAGATTGATCTCTTCTCTATCTGAATCTGAAGTTTGATGATTATTCTACACCTGGAAGTATTTTTTTTTAAAAATCTTTGCAAGTACTTTTTATGCCTTGCCTGAAAGTCACACACTTGGGTCCCATTGACAGCCCACACTAAGCAATGCAGCTCAGCATTGAAAAACACCCATACCAATAATTGACCATTCTGTTATGATGCACTCCTTATTTAGCACTGAGCTTGCTATATATGGTAGCTATGACCTCACTGTACATGACCCTGGGTCATACATATCAATCGAATGTTATTCGGCTGAGTTGTGGCTATAGTTACATAATGTTTGGGAATTTGCTCTAAATTTTGATATAATTGCCCGATTTGAAAATTTGAAGGCCCAATTTGAAAGGTAGGAGGTACCAGGTGCTAGTAAAAACTCTCTACTTTTGGTTGATATGCTTAGTTTGTATATCCATTGAATGCATCACACCAGAAAAAGACCCCAAAACACAGAATAAGCTTATTATGGTAGCTTACTGCAGACCTCTCCACAGCAATTGCACTGATCGATAGCAACATACTGGAAATGGCTAGAGAATATGTTCAGGAATAAACTTATGTAAACAAAATGCGAGTCAAACTGACATAATTTGCATATATGCAAAATTTGAATACATAATGAGCTCATTTGCATATTTAATGAGATAATTAACTAAATTTTACATTTTAATATACGTCTTGTCACAGGTAAACAGTATGCCAAAGCTCATCTCTCTACTGCTTGTAGAACCTCAGATATTCACGTTACGCATATTAATTAGCTGGACTTAGTCATTTTTTGACGATTTTCAGAGTTGCGATTATGAATTTTGAATAAAATGGCATATTCTGGAGTCTGCTGTACAAATATGAAATAAATATCATGTCTGATTTTAATAGAAATGGATAAACCTATGGCCAGTATCTTGCATCTGTGTTTTGTAGCTACTGTATGTACATAGTTTTATAATTAGAAGGGTGTAAACTTGCTAAAATGTCAGTTTTGACAATAAATGGCACTTTTTGGCAGATTTCCGGTCATATTTTCCAATAATCAATGGACAACATCTTGAGAACCGTACAACCTTTTTGCATGATTTTTTTACCAAATTTCTACTTTTGCAATTATCTACAACATGAGACTAATTTTGTACACTTTAAGTGCATTTGAATTTGTTGGGTGCTATACCTAATAATACCCCTAGAATGGACGGACTCTATGGCAATGACCTCTGACACAAAACGGACAGAGGAGTAGTTCATTAACTGCAGATGATACTAGTGCAACCTGTTCAATATGTTGAAAAACTGGTTTCAAGAATGTCAAACTCCATCAGACCAAATTAACATGTGGAATGAGCTCTTCGCAGCCATGCCCTCCTACTGAGGGTAGACATAAGTCAAGCCAGTTGACAAGCCCATCCCTAGTGGCAAGAAGCCTGGATAAACCACACAGTGCTTCTAAGTTGACAGGCAAGAGCTTCCACCATAAGAGAAAGACCAAAGAAGAAGCCCACCAAGCATGCAGAAACATACCTGTTAAGGAATATATTAATCTACCTAAACCATCTGAAGACAGCATCTGGAAAGACTTTGGTGAAAAACTTTACAATGAACCGCCAACTGAAATAGGAGGCAGTCCAGGTGAGCAACTGACTTATTTAGAGAATCATGTGTACAAGCAGCTTGTTGACAGATTTGGTTTCAAGCCAACATCAACCAGGAAGAACTTGGACTGTAAGCAGCACTCCTCAAGACAGCAGAGAAAATTAAGACGCTGGAAGAAGGATTTGAAACATCAGTACAAACAAGCTTTAAAGAAGGTGTCCAGCAAGCACAACATTGTGAATCATATGTTAGAAAAATAATTATCGAGCCCAAATCACGTCTCATATAGATCAAAACACCATACTTATCACAGAATAGTGCTTCAGACAGTCGGAGTAGATACCACCTCCAACGATAAGCCATGAGGGAAGTAGGACGGTTGAGCGCTCACAAAACTGGTTTAACCAGCCAATGTCTGGTCCGCAGCCCAGAGACCTCAGAGTATATACTATATATATATACGCAGTAGTGGAAATACCCACATGACTTTCCACCCGGGTTGATGATCATGTGTGTCGCAGCTCTATTAATAATATTGTATGTACTGATCATAATAGTAGTATAGCTTTATTCCGTAATAATAAGCGCGATTAAAATCATGTCTTGGCCAATTCACCCCTCACTAGTCTAGTGGTTGAGTTACATGCTTTACAATGCAGAGGTCCATGGTTCGATTCCCACTAGGACCACTTTTTCATCTGATTTATTTCTTTTTGTAAAAGTTGGGTTAGAACATAGACGGTGTTAGAAATATTCTAAGTCCACAAAGTGTGTAGTTCCTAGTCAACCCCGGGTGGAAAGTCATGTGGGTATTTCCATCGCTGCATACATATACATACACAGATGAGGATAGATGAAGATAATGAAGAAAAGCTATATTCTGCAACACAGTCATTTCCCCAAGAGAATTACATCGGGAGTGCTAATCTTAACCCTAACCCCCCCTGAGTGCTAAAAAATGCTAATCCAAAGTCCCTCTCCAAACGCATGCGCCGTCGGTTTTCGATTACGTAGTCAACCGAGCCTATATAATGAGTGCAGTATACTGCACGAATGTGTAGCTGAGGGCCTTGGCTTAGTGGTAGGAAGGTGGGGCTTGAGAACGGAGGGTCCCCGGATCGAATCCCGGCAGGTTCCCGGAGATTTAGTTGGTGTTTTTTCCTCGAAAATTGTGATCCCGGTCAAAAATCCTAAACCGGGGTTAGGGTTAAAAAGGGTGAAATTGAGGCTCCGAAGATGACTACCCTACAAACCAGGTTGCTTTATTTACCCCACAAACAGTACTTATACCACATCCCTATATAATCGATTAACCCTTAGGCCTATCTTAAACCATTTTCTGATGGTTTCTTACCTCCACCCTATATACAGTATACCACATAACCCCTATCCTAAACCATTTCCCGTGTGGCTTATATTTATGTGTCCCGCCCGTACGGCGCTGTGTGTGGGGGTGTGTGCGTATAGTGCTGCGGCAGTGGGCCCTTGCGAAAACCGTGCACGCGGCGTGTTACCACGGTATTACGCGGCAGTACACGCAACACACAATATCGTGTAAGTTCTAGTGACATTTTTGAGCAAAAGTTGAGCATTTTCCCTGTTTTTGGAGCCAATTGTTAACCAATTTCACTGAAATAAACTTTATAACACTTCCCGTAGTTTCCTCTGTCTTTCATGCAAATTCGACACTTTGATCAAAACTAACGGATAACAAACACACACCCCAATTCCAGATTTATTGTAAGATCATTATATTTATATCATAGCTTGCAACGACAGAACAAACATTTTCAAATACAGAACATACAAAAATACAGAGAAGTATAATAGCCTACAAATATATAGTAAAGATAACTGATATAAGCTTCATATAAAATATGAAATTGCATCAAAAATGTGTAACATGATTAATGCAATACGCACTGAATATGAAATTTACTTAAGATGGTTTAAGACAATCCCATTTCGGTATGTCATGTTTCGAACGTCTTTGTGCGCTTTACAAACTCTAGTTTTATGGTGTCACAGATCAAATTTTTAAAGGTATGTATTGAAGGCTTAGACTTTTGACTTCTGCCACTTTATCATATGTTGTCTAGCTATGAGTAAAATCTGATTGATTATAAGGCGGTTGTTTAAATCCTTGTTTACACCATATATTTTGTTGAACGTGGACAATTTTGGTAAAAACCTAAACTGACCCTGAATCTCGCCCCAATAAGAGTTTGTAACATATTGCACTCATTAAAAAGATGTTGGATGGGTACCTCCTTCCTCTTTCAATAGGAAACTTAAACAGCTATTGTCATATTTTAAAACATTCAATGGCATCCTTTAGGCATCAAATAACTTCCATTGGATTCAAATTGATTCAGTGATATCATTTTTTGCATCATTGAAATCATTCTTGGTGTAAATGAAGCTATTTTGACTTCCATGAAGTAAGTTTTTGTATCAGTGAAGCAGTTTTCATTTACATTTTTATTGTATTATTCTCTTGTGGGTATTTTGTATTAACACAATAACAAGATTAACACACAAAGGCATACCATTGGATGCAACTAACTGATGCCAATATGACTTCACTAAACCCACAAGAGATTTCACTAAAGTCAAACATGGTTTCACTCAAGTCAAAATGATTTAACTGATGCCAAAAATAGCTGAACTAAAAATCTGTTAGATTCCAATTGCAGCTATTTGATGATGACAGATATTGGACCAATGTAGCCATTTTAGTTTTCCTATTCTTTTGGGTGTTGTTTCAAATCATACCTTGGTTACCATTTGCATCCAAAGTATCAGAGCACACCGCCTTGACAAGGATACCAAGCACTTCCTCATCAACATACTTGTCTCTCAGCTCTATAAGTCGATTATATGACCTGATGGCGTCCACAAACTCACCAAGATCCATACTCGTCTGTGGGTTGGTTAAAAAAGAAAGACGTAAAATATCAGTGCTGATTGTGTGAGTACAAAGCATCATCAATGTGGAAACTTGCTTGTAAGTGTTATTGTTTAGGCATGTGGGTCATAATTATAATGGAGGGCACGCAGTGACCTACACACAAGACCCTCATTGCTTTATGATTATTTCGTACTAACAAATTATAAGCCTCATCACATTGATGGATTCAAACTGGTGTATGCATAGTCAAACTCATGATAAGCATGTGCCTGTCATACATAGTGGCACACTCAAAGCAGGATTCTTTTAATGCATAGGTATATGTGACCCGTCACATAAAAATGGACATGTTGGAGACCCAAGTCAAACCTGAGTTATTGGTAGAACTTGAAAGAGCACATTTTAAGCTTTGAAATGACACCATATTGAAGGTAATGGGACTTTGTAATCACAAGATATGATTTGAAGAAGCATATTTGTTTCTGTTATTTTCTTTATATTTCACCAAATATATTGGCCGCTATCTCAAAACTGTGTTTGCCGACAACATGTCCTTTTTGACGCGACTGGTCACATATATGGAACATCCCAATATGTGTCTATTTAGTAATGAACAAATTACACATTTACGGTGGAGTGATACGTCTCAGTGCCAGGTTAGTATTAGCCCTAATGGATCGCTATATCACTTACAATCATAAAGTTCTCCCATATCCGCCAGTTCTCATAATTACATTTGATGGCCTCCTGTAATGTCCGGAATGCTTTCCGCCTGCAGTGAGAAAGAAATATTGTTTATTTTATATTTTGCAATCAATTTCTACATTAAACATTTAGTCCATTTCACTTCCACACGACAGTGACATAACTTCATCTTTACTAATTGCGGTAATAAATTGCAACCTGCTACTTTTGGAACTAGCCTGCACACACACACGCACATCAAAGTGATGCTGCACCTGTACTGTAAATGTCACAAGGAAGTAAAATGATCTCTCTGCAGATTGATTCCAGCAAATTATATGATTTAGTCAGTTCAGTTCAGACCAGGAATCTCAATTGTTAGTCCAAGTATGTGACTAATTAATACCTCATTCAATTGGTATTGTAGAGATTTCAGAATAACAACTTCAACTCTTCACAGGGGGCCTGCAATTTCTTGCACATTGTTTATCTACGCAAAATCCTTCACACACAAAATCTGTCACTACACAAAATCTTTCACAGCCCGCAAAATGTGTCACACTTTGTGTAGTGTCAGCCCGCAAAATCTCTCACACTTTGTGTACAGCCCGCAAACTTTCTCACACTTTGTGTACAGCCTGCAAAATGTGTCACAGATTGTGTAGAGTCAGCCCGCAAACTTTCTCACAGATTGTGTGCAGCCCGCAAACTTTCTCACAGATTGTGTAGAGATAGTGTAGCTTATTGACTTAGGTAACAATTGTGGGTGGGACCAAAACCTATAAAAGAGGCAGTTATTAGCCATTGAGAGTCATTCTGGTGGTAGCACTTGACCACTTCACATCTATGATAACCTGTATATAGCCTGTACATAAAATTCTGTATGTAGCTTTTGACATGCACACTTCAAGCTGATGATTTAATAAGAATATGCAACTGTATTGAACGTGTATGAGTGTCTTCTTTATCTATATACTAATTTTCGGAACATGGCTTTATTAGATAGTTCAATATAAATTTATACTCGCGTCCCTCGTCAACTGAAAAAGCGTGGTAATTGCGCCTCTAATACACGAGCTAATTAGATAGTTCAATACCCGTTTTTTCCCGTTTTCAGACATGCGCAGAAAGGATCACATGTGAAAATCCAAAATGTTGAATTTATTTTACTCTGGTAGCTACTGTTCGGACACAAATTGTGGTTTTCGGAGTGAGTGATGACATATGGTCTTCACCCAAAATATTTTCTTCAGGGATATAGCTACATTTCTGTATATGCGGCTGTTTGTTATTGTTAAAGATCGCATAGTAACAAGCATTTATACGTCCGACAAATAAAAATATTTCACGACATTTTCTAAATGTAAACAAAAACTCTTACACAGATCTTAAAGTGACACTTTCACATTAGTAACATAGATGAATGCGACGTTTGCTAACGATAAAGAAACTGGCAGTACCATGTCAACCGTTTCTATGTTGTGCTGCGCGACCGCGTTTAACATGGCGCACGCGGTTCGGCGCACACGTAATGACGCAGACAAAAAGTGTACGCGTTTGTGGCGCAAACCGTGCACATTGTAACGGAGCAGAGTGAAAGCAGGCAGTCCGTACACTCTTAGAAAAAGGATGCTTCAGGCTTCAGGGGTTCTTGGCTGTCCCGTATGGAACCCTTTATATCACCTTAAAAGGTTCCAAAAAGAACCATTTTAAGGTTCAAAATAGGCAAAATATGGGCAAACATTGGTCTTTCGAACCTTTACAGGTTCTCTACAGAACCTTCTGGGGCCTTTAAAATCAAAGAACCTTTAAACCATTATACGAAGAACCCCTCTGAAGCACCCTTTTTCTAATAGTGTACCCTAAAGCCATCTCCTCCTCTCCGCACTTCCCTTACTTGATAATCTGGATATAAGGGCACATGGGGCATCTGGATAAACGGAACGTGTGGTACATTATCATGATTATTATAGAGTGTCTGGATTATTCAGGGCATCCGTGGTATCTGGATTACGGGGTTCACTATAAAACGAGTCTCAAATTACCTAGATATACTATGCGCAGGTGGGCCACCTGTGATAACTGGATTTTATTAGGGTGTACACTCAGGTAGTATCTCGGGAGGCTTTATAGAACACAGCAAACATGATGAAGGGACTACATATACTATACGTTAAGGCCCCACATAATGTAAATAGGCCAAACAAAACCCGGATCTTGATGATAGAAGACTCCGCCGACCATAAAACTAAACGACCGACTATAAAACTATAACGCTCAGAACGTAGGCCTACTGAATTACCTGGATACAGTATGTGCATATGGGCAGTGGCGACACTTGCACCAGCACCATATGTTAAAGGCATATTATGTGATCTTTTCCAGAGAGCGCCCTCTATTCGTGATTTTATTTTAGAAAGTAGATTTTCTTGCAGATTTACATTTCTGATCATATATCGTACATATATTCCAAGTTACATGGTTTTAGAGTGAATTTAGACTAGAATAAAATAAGTTGTCGGATATCCGGCAGTTTATTTTCACTCTAAAACCATGATTTTGAAGTAATTAAGAATCGTATCGCCCTGTAACTTGGAATGTATGTACGATTTATGATCAGAAATGTAAATCTGCAAGAAAATCTACTTTCTAAAAAAAATCACGAATAGAGGGCGCTCTCTGGAAAAATCACATAATATGATCAGAAATGTAAATCTGCAAGAAAATCTGCTTTCAATTTTTTTTCGATGTTGAGGGCGTTCCATGGAAAGATCACATAATATACCTTTAAAGGAGGAAAACGGGTGGCAGGGCAATAAAAGAATCGGGGGAGACATTTAAAAGCTAATTTTAAGTAACTTTCAATTTTGACATTAAAATTCAACTTTTTTTTATTTGGGGGTACAAAATAGGTAGAGACATGCGCTGACAGGAGTAAACTGGAGGTATTAAGAACACGTTGATGGAGTAGGCCTACTCGGATTAAGATCTTGGGTATCTGTATTATTTAAGAGCACATTGGGCCTAGGCTCATAGTGTATTAAGGGCACTATGTTACTTACATTATATCAAGGGCACCTTAGTACCTGAATTATTTAAGGACATACTCTTGATTGATATTTATATAAACATTTATAGGGCCTAACGCTTTGATATTACTGACCTCTGCCTATTGTGATATGACTTTTACTGTCCGCTCTTCGGCACCCACGTTTAATTTACTTGACTATGATAAAGTAAGAGCACCTGGGTATCTCGAGATAATGGCACACTGCAGTGGGCCTACCTTGATTATGTGGTATCCAGTGCATTATTAAGGGCACCTGGGGTAACTGGATTAGGGGTTAGGGCTTAGGCCTATGGGGTCCCTGGATATAATGGGACAACGGGTACCTGCATTTCAGGTCTCATGGGAGGCCTACATAGGTATCTGGAAACACAAACGTAGGCCTACCTAGATTAAGGCAATGTATAACCTGGATTATCAAAAGCACCTGCGATATTCGGATTATTTTATTTAGGGCCCCGTCTGGATTATGTATACATGTATTTATAGGACATGTTCTTGATATTATTGTATCAAATCTTCTTACGTCTAAATCTCGACAGTATATTCAAGTACAATAATGACATGTTCTCTATCCATCTACAGTCTGTTAAACGATCCTCTCCGGAATCAAGAAATGAAAAAGGGATATATACTCTATTTGGCCATCTCGAGACAGTGACGTAACTGAACAGGCGCAGCTTTTACGCACGCGTGTGTATCTTCCGCCTTTCAACGCTCGTGTTTGTACGCCAGCGCCGTGAGTATGCGCGCGCGTTATGTGATGCAATTAGTAGAATACGCGGTTACGTCACTATCTCGAGATGGCCAAACAGAGTATAGCTATCTTGGCACCAAATCATCAGCAATTCATCCATAGATTTGCACACCGGTTTGGATTTTTTAACCGCATGCTTATGAACAAAATCTTCTCCGGCAGGTGCTGCCTTTTTTTGGTATTAACAAGCTATGATCCCCATAGCTCTACATCCATACAGCATTTATATCCTATACTTACTTGTCTTTCAGATGTATAAAACTTGTCGACAAATTGTTCCAGGCTTCTGCATTCTGTAAAATATTGAAACAAAGCACAACATACAAGGTTACTTTAATGCTGGAATTAATACTGTTGGTAATTTCTTTTTGTAGAGTCAAGTTAATACCCGCCTGAATGACAAGCGCAGCGCAAGGAGCGAGGTGGAACATGAATGAATAATGCAAATGTACAGTAGGTGATCATGATCACGATGCCTCTTGATTTTGTGGTGTTGTTATTTCGTGTATTTCAAAGCTGTTCCTTTCCAGTCCAGATTGACGAATTCACAAAATGTTAAAATAAATAAACAATAATACATATTACATTCTATACAAAAATTAAAAACATACCCATTGACGTTTGTAAATCTGTAATCCGACAAATAAAAAATAACAATCATTACAACGAATGAAGAGGGCGATTGATAAAGTATTGCATTGACAGACACCTGAGTTGATTTAAACCATGTTTAAACCACCCCCTGTTTAAACTATCGCAAACAAATCTGAAGATCACGCAGTCAAATTTGTTTTCCAAGAATAGCCTAATAAAAAACACCTGTTGATTTTCAAGACCATGCCTAGACAAATTGGCACCAACCTGAACACTTTTTCCTTCTGATGTTACCGGGCGATATTTGATTGACACACTGGTTGTTAAAGAACTCATTTTTTTTCTTAAGATGATACCGCACTAATTGCATTCGTACCCCACGCGACATTTGATTGACAGCATACGTTGTAGGTGATTTTAACATATTGCGGGCATGCGCATATTCACAGTCGCTCAAGGTAGGCCTCACATGTTCTGTGAAATATGTTGTAGGTGATTTTAAAAACTTCAAATTGGCTTTGAAAGCTCAAGGCACGTGTTATGTAACTGGGTCTGTCAGTCACACATTTATTACTTAAATGGGGATTATTTTTCTGACACACACGCTAGATGAACATTTCACGGGGAACATTTAAAAAGCTAGTATTGCGCAATTGTAGTGGATATATTATACTGTATAATGACAATAAATTGGCCCATTTTAAGTTACAATTATCATGCGAGTATAAAATAAATGTTATAAATATTATTTTCACAATACAGTCCATAGCAAATTTTGGTTTGCATGTTCAAATGTTGACAGAATTGAACTAAACACCCGACGGAGTGAATATTATGTGAGTGGTTAAAATATTGTAAAATATTAAAGAGCTATCCAATCCATTTCATAGAAAATTACCATCGTAAATTTTGACTGTTTACGGTTGCTTATTCCCTGGGCTTGTTCATATGTTGACAGTAACTTAACACCGACCCACGGCCAGTCAGTCATGCAATAGGGTCGTGTTGCTTGCCCAGTCATGGCGGACATCTCGCCACAGTCGACGATCTGTGAAGTGGGTCACAAAGCGCGCCGCTAAAGTAAAGTTGTAGGTGTCAATTAGGATAGACTGCGGTACTTAAAGATGATCAAATGACGTTCGAAAAACCGACAAAGGTTCTTTGAAAACCGCTAATTTTCGGTGAATGATTTTCGACTGAATGGTGGCACCGAAATTCAAATCCGCATGTTTGGTGCAAACAAAACACCCGAGTGTTTGACGGTTGATCGGATTTATGCAACAGTCTACATCACACAGCAAATATTGGTAGTATTTCGGTCCGCATTCAGAAGTCCCACATAAAAACTGTGTAACTTTAGGCAAACCTTGAACTTAATTTGATGGACTACTTCTAATAGACAAGGAAAGGATATTTATTAAGAAAGACTTACATCATTTTCCAGTGTAACGCATCTCTGATAAGCTCTCACAGCTACGTCATATTTGCATGATTTAATGGCTGCATAGCCTAATAAAAACCAGGCATTATACTGTAAAAGTAAAGTTAAAAAAGAAAGGAAAGTTAAGTGGAAGCTGAAACATAATTCATGGCCAGTCAGATTACATCCCTTTCAATGGTAGGTATTCAGACTCGAATCTAAGTATAGTGTATACTGCATTACTCTCTCTCTCGGGCAGCCCGCGGAAGGGGGAAATAATTGTGATAGCAAGCATATGCATTTGTGCAACATGCACTGCTAACAACCAGTAATTAGATCCTATAGGCTATAGCTAAATGTCAGCAAAGTTAAAGACAATACAGTCCTCACAAATATTTGCATTCTCATCTCTTGCGCGCATTTTGTACACACCATGCCTATTTAAAATCTACAAAAGGCACTAGATGTTTCGCCTAAGTCATCAAGGAACTAGACTCTTGTATTGCATACACGATTACATCTTGGGTAAATTACTTTTATAAACTGTACATGGTTTGGTTTCCGTCTTTTATAAGTCTCAATTCAAGGCATATCGGTTGACTATGCAGATAACATATTTTTCTAATGAAAATTCATACTATCCATCAGCTTATTCATTTCAAACTACACAGTTTGCTACATGTATAAGAGCTGATAACAACCCCTCTCACCTGTAGGAAATTCTTTTCCACCGATTTCTCCAGATACTCAATGGCTTTCTCATACTCCTCTGCATGTACACACAGTAATCCCAGTGATTTCATGGCCCGGGCGCTGCGCTGACCCGATACCTCCCATGCCCTCTCGTAATACTTCCTCTCTTGAGTCACATCTCCAAGCAGGCACAGCATCAGAGGTGTTTCTTGTTTGGCTAACTGCTCGTTGATCAATCTTTGTGCCTGCATGAGGGAGGGAAAATAATAGTTATGAAGAAATATGTACCAGCTACTTATTTTCAATGTGACCGCAATGTATCAGGAAAGTTGTTCTATGCATGATATGTTCATTCATGGCAGACAATTAGTTGGTTTTGCAAGCATTCATTTTATATTACACATAATATTTTCACCCACACAATGTCTTGTATATAGGTACCATAATTCTTTGCGGAAGAAAAAATGCATTCTATGTGCCAATAAAATTATTTATAACTTTAGACATGAAAATATGGTAAAAATGTAGACGCAGCGCCACCTGACGATTTGTCATATTAAACGTCTGTATTCCTGGTGAACCATCATTTATAGGTCAATAAATGTGTATGTGTTGTTTCGAGAGAAATTAGACAAATCAAAGCACGCACGCTGATGTTGATGTGTGAATAATGGCACGACCCCGCAGGAGAGTGCTATTGTGAGCATATCAACATTTGCGCAAGTGCATTGATTTTTCTAATTTTTCGAGAAACAAAACATATGCATGTATTGACCTAATTCATACAAGACAATATACAAATCAAAATTTCCAATTTGAGCATAAATTTGATCTAAAGACAGCAAAAAAAGTAACTCGGCTGTTGTAAAAGCACCTATAATTTTAAAATTGTTACTCATATTCTAAAAATGAAAATACCAGGAGACGGAAAATTTGATTACGGTGATTTTGACACCTTGTTTGTTAAAATCGATCGAGTATTGTTGTCGCGGTATGTGCTTACAGATGAAAAGTGCCCATTTCCATTGTTGCAGTAACTCCTATTGATCTCTCTGATTCAGCATTCTACTGACAGTTTGCCCATGGTGATGACCTGTCCTGTCTGTCTTCTCGGGCCTTCTGAGCATTTGGAGTTTTAAATTCATCCTTTTTAATTGTAAAGAAGTACGCCTGTCATCCCCATTAAATTTGTCCCGGATTATGCTAATCAAGTTTATAGCACAACAAGAACAACTAATCAAAATTCCCGCTATTATCTTCATGTTGAATCAGAGAGATCAATAGGAGTTACTGCAACAATGGAAATGGGCACTTTTCATCTGTAAGCACATACTGCGACAACAATGCTCGATCGATTTTAACAAACAAGGTGTCAAACTCACCGTAATTAAATTTTCCGTCTCCTTGTATTTTCATTTTTAGAATATGAGTAACAATTTAAAAATTATAGGTGCTTTTACAACAGCCGAGTTACTTTTTTGCTGTCTTTATGTAATAACGAATAAAAACATGTTAACAAGTTTGCTAACACCCGCAGTGAAATCGGCGAACCCACGATTTCTGAACAACGAATCAAAACAAATTCTGTCGGGCGCGCATAGAACGGCGCGCACGCGGAGTGCATAGACACTTTCAATGCACTCCACATATTTTAGTTTCTTACTTTCTGATTGGTTCGACACTGCTACGAGTGTATGAATCTAAAATAATGCCACACGACTGGGAACCGTTCTGCTAAAAACACAAGTAATATGTATAAAGGCCCAGCACTTGTTTGGTTGAAATCATATTTTAATGAGCGTCAGCACCGTGTCCGGATCGACAACATCCAATCTGATCCAGTTACTGTGACGCGTGGTGTTCCACAGGGCTCAGTACTCGGTCCCCTCGCGTTTATCATGTATAGCGCTCCAATCGAGCAGATTGTGAATGCCCACAATATGAAGTGTACGGTATACGCTGATGACTCTATGTCTCTTTCAAGCCCACTGAATCGGCTAATATTAACCCAGTTATCGAACTTTGTATTAGGGATATCAAATGCTGGATGACACAAAATATGTTGATGCTGAATGATAGCAAAACGGAAATACTGCATCTACATTCTCGCCACGTTCCATTTCTGCCATTATCATCTCTTGAAATTGGTGATTCAAAAATTGACCTTGCACCATCCGCCAAGAATCTTGGTGTTATATTTGATGATAGTATGACGATGTCCCAACATGTTAGCAGTATATGCAAAAGTGCATCGTATGCCCTGTACAAGATTGGTCGGCTGCGACGTTATCTCAGTCAGGCATCTACTGAATCGCTGGTGCACGCCTTTATTACATCGCGGCTTGACAACTGCAATTCTCTGCTTTTTGGTTTGCCAGCCTGTGAGCTGAATAAGTTGCAACGCATTCAAAATGCAGCTGCCAGGCTTGTGTCGAGGGTCAAAGGACACTGCCACATGAAGCCAGTTTTTCGCCAACTTCATTGGCTTCCTGTCAGAAAAAGAATCATGTTCAAAATAATCCTCATAGCCTTCAAAGCAATCCATGGTCTCGCTCCCGAATACATTCAGGACATCATTACCATCCGCACACCGTCTCGTTCTCTTCGTTCATCATCAGATATCCAACTGAAATATCCACCCCTAAGACTGCTCAGGACCGCGTCATATGGGCACCATGCTTTCTCAGCTTCTGCACCAGTTTTATGGAACCCGTTGCCGGTGCAAATCCGTAAACATCCGCTCACTGAGTCTTTTTAAATCAAAACTGAAAACACATCTTTTTACATTGCCAGATGTTTAACTAATATATGACTCTGTATTATTATTATTTTTCAAAACTTTTTATATTCTATTGTGCAATATTGTGTGACAATTCAGTCTGATTCGGACCTTCCATCCATTTCGGACGCATGATCTCTTTGTGTGCGTTCGTCCGATATGTCTGGGAGGTCCGAACCACACATTACAGTGCTGGTAACTGTTTTCTCGCTCATTGTCATGTGCTTTTAATTTTTTTAATGGTTTTAAGTCTGTATTCTTATCATGTATTTTTGGTATTTGTGATACTTTTCATGTAAAGCGCTTTGTGTTATTTGTAAGGCGCTATATAAACACGGTATTATTATTATTATTATTTATGCTCACCAAAATTCAATCCCTCTTGTGGAAGAAAATATCAAAGACCTGATTTCTCAAAGTTTGATAGTGAAATTGAGATTCGGAGATTTGTTTTATGTTGAAACAAAAACACAAGGACAAAGAAGTAAGTGTAGCAACAAGCCTTTATGGACTGGCCTTCACACAATTGACCAAAGAGCTTGATGTTGGCATTCCAATGGGCAAAGTATACAATCAAAGAGATCCTGCAAAGATATGATGAGCAATTACGCAGTTGGGGCTATTATACATTACATCTGCCAAGTTGAGAACACAACATATTGGTCATTATTGAAATAGTAACATTCAGATCACACAACAATCCAAACCAACCACTCTTAGTGTTTAGTGAGTAACTCATGACACACACATCCTATGGTTCAAAATCATTCTAATAACAATCCTTTTCTTAGGAAAGTCAATGAATAATGAACACATTTTCAACAAATCACACTATTATTTGATAAAAAATAAATAAAGCAAGAACTGCAGAGCATATCAAGTGTCACAGAGGTAAGTAAAGAAACAGCTTCTAACTCTGTGCCAGATAGCCTATATACTTCCGACTCTGCATAAAGAAGGTATAAACTTGAGTCCGACGACAAAGTTAAAGCCCAAATCATAAATAACCAGTTCAAATCTGCTTTCACCAAAGAAACCCACCACACACACCCTTATCATCGGTTCCTGCCATGAACGATATTAACCATTGACAGTGTTGCAACATTGCTGCGCAAACGTACCCGATGAGATTCCCTCCAGAATACTCAAACTGGCTGCTGAGGAGATAGATCATGTCCTCACCCGCATCTTTTAGAGATCCTTTGACACTGGTGAGGTTCCATCATCGTGGCTCCTTCACGCAAACATTAAGCCTATTTTCAGAAAAGGTGATCGTACACATGCTAGCAATTACCGACCCGTCTCGCATTATACTTGTATATGCTCGAAATTATTGGAGCATATTATTGATTCAAATATTATGCAGCACTTTGACACTAATTCTATCCTGACCAACAAAGGTTTCATAAGTAAGCACTTTAATTAACAGTTGACAGTTAATTTTTACTGTCAACGATCTTGCCAAATCTCTAGATAACAGATGGACTTTTGTAACCAACAGGAGACTGACCCATAGACTTCCACTTCTACAAACATTCAGACTGAATCGCCTATCCTTGCCTGTACTCTCACTGCTACGGCCCCCAACGTCAAATATGGCAGCTCTACAACAATACCTAAACCAGATTTCAACAAACAAAGACCGCCGCAAATACGCATATTTTACCCCACATAATTTGTGATTGGAATTCAATCCCAGTAAACATCACTAACATTAACTCCACCATAATTCAAGAAAAGAACACCCTATAACATAGATAAAGATCTGCAGGGGATAAGCAATCAAGATCAACAACCATTATAGCAGACACCAACCCTGGCTGTTTGGCTCCACTAGGAGCGTTGGTCAAGTATATTTCCAGATCCAGATCTTACTGTTGAAATGGCTCTATTTAGATAAGGGGTCGTCCAAAATTATCGCCATTTTCACATACGTACAGAGCGTACGTAACTTTTTACCCCCCTCCCCCTCGAGTTACGTACGCAATAAATGGCGAAATTTTCATGGTTTGATATACCCTCATGTTTGATTAAAAACCATTGTATTGAAGACGAATTTGCCGTATACAACATAAGAAATTGTACCAAGAACGAGGCAATGACACCTAAACCTCGCACTTCAGTCGAACGCGTCCCTCTGGTACTCACTTACCATCCCATCAACACACGAGTCTCCAAAATGATTATGAGAAATGTACATATCCTTAACGCGGACGACACAACATCCAGAATATTTCCGTCACCCCCTCTTTGCGCATATCCCAGGGACAAGAACTTGAGGGACACGTTGGTAGTTGCTAACATTATCCACCAAGACGAGCCGCCTACGCCCGGTTCAACTACTGCATGCGGAAGACCCAGATGCAACACATGTAAGCATGTAACCTCGCGAGATAACATCAAAGGACCCAGCGGTGAACAAAAGGTTTCTTATGAGTTCACGTGCACCACCAAGAACTTGGTTTATGCCATTATATGTACGAGATGCAACATGTTGTATATTGGGGAAACCAAAAGACGCATGGCAGACCGCTTTACGGAACACCTCAGGTCCATCCGCATCCAACTACCTGGCATACCAGTAGCGCAACATTTTCACAATCATGATTTAAACCAAGACATCAAAATAGCTGGACTGTTCAAATGCCATGGCAGCGATAAAGACAGGAAAGAGAGAGAACAACGACTTATTCACTCTCTCGGCACTCTGCACCCAAATGGCATTAATGTCAGCTTCAATGCATTTCGTGTCTAGCCGTCCGCCATCCCCTGCTCTTAATTGCAGCGCGTGCGCGTTATTTCCCGCACGTGTATTTTGCCCGTGTTTTTTGTCTACGCGCACGCGTATGTTTGGCGTTCGGCTCCTTACGAATTTGGGTGCAGAATGTAAACAAATCTATTCAATCTACCGTACCCGATGAAGGCCGATGGCCGAAAATTTGTACAATAAATTATTATCACGGCATTTCTCCACTTTTGACTTCATTTATTTGATATAAGAAATTGTACAATACACATTAGAGAAAAATAAACTTCTTTGATTATATGTATTGTTATAATCTCTGGCGTTGATTTGATGATAATGCTGTTCTTTATTTGGTAAAAATTATCATTTTCTTTGATAAATAGGCCTAGTTATCAAAAATTATCAAGATATTTTGAAACAAATGGCACATGTACGTATTAAATACTTTTAAATACAGAAATGATAAACAACAATACTAGGAACTTGAGCCATGGATTGTTTTAAAATCAAAGAAGCAATATTGTTTCGTCGTGTACATTAAAACATTTTTGTCAGTGGCGTAGTTAGGTCTTTCATATTGGGGGAGGGCAGACATGAAAGTGAACCGACAAGATTATTGTGACAAAAGAAATGTTCGCGTAGCGCACGAAATTTTCCTAATTTTCCTAATTTCTGCTATGATTGAGGTACATTTTGGCGACACATGTGCGCGTAGCCCGCGAAAAATTTCCATCTGTGTACTTTTGACCATCATATTAATTAAATGATTCCTCTTGTCAAATGAATCGACAGTGCCAATCTCAACCAACATGACAGTCAGGGCGATCGCCCTCACCCCTCCCCATCCCCTCTGGCTATGCCACTGATTTCTGTTCAAGGCAAAGTAAGTAAATCATAGTCTGGCTTGCGACGTATTATATTAAGCTTCAGTTTGTATGCTTAGGACGACCTTTTGCGGCCTTGTGGTACAAAATGTCCAAAGCGTCGCGCCACCTATTGTCGAAGCTCCCATCTGGTTGCGGTCAACGTTGTCGAGTCAGATTTACTATAGAACAATGATAAAATAGCCTATCTTTTTTCTTTTTTATTATTGATATATTCTTTTATTTTGTACTCGAAAAACCCCGCCTTTCAATGATCGCCATTTAAGTTACGTACGGTTGGGGTATATTTCGACCCCCTCCCCCTGTTACGTACGCTTTGTACGTTACTGAAAATGGCGAAAATTATGGACGACCCCTAAGTACACGTATGTCAAGAAAGATGTAAACAACATGAGTCGTCATCGCAGAGACAACACTATTCATAGACATGAAGAGGGCAACGTAAAGACATGTTTATTTTCATATGCAGCAAGTCTACACACCCGATTCAAACTAAATATTGCAAACCAAATTAAGAAGATTGCCCATGCCAGAAGCAATAGGTTCTTTTGTTGAAATTGTCAGCAACATTTATTAACTTTTTCAAAGTACCTTTAAATTACCATTTGTACTGTTAGACTAGCTTCGGCCCAAGGCGTCTGTGCTCTGGGATACCTTTTCCCCTGTCCCCCCCCCTTTCTTTCTTTCTTATTCTGTGTGTCCTGTCCACCTACCTCTGCTGTGGTCAATTTCCAGCAGTCTCGGTTAACATGGTTTTAAAAATAGCCCAAGAAAGTGGCTGATGCCCTATCATATCTGTGACACTACTCTCAACGATAACAGGTACTCGATCTACTATAGGCTTCTAATCTTGCTTGTTGCCCGAGATGCCTCGGTGATATTGTAATTAGTGAGTGTGTGTGTTTTAATGAGAGCTCTCAACGGCATATCGTAGAGAGCTGATTCGCTACCTAGTTCAAATAGCTAACCAATTACAGTCCATCGGCACTAAAGTACAATAACACAGGGATCGTACCACATAATGGAGGAACCACAAATAGGGGTGGTTGATTGTATGTTAGGTGATAGATTATTAGTCCTTCAAAGATTAAACGTTTTCATTTCACAGATATACCGAAATAGTGATAAAAACATGTATTTAATATGTCAAATGAGTGATATTGCTACAGAATCAATACACAATACAATAACATAATATCCAAACCTGATCCACCCCATAACAAACGGACTAGACCTCGGGGAGAAGTTGACAAATTGGATTGGCATTCCCTGTAATGAATGCATTTTTGTCATGGTCAGTGTCAGTGACTTTGATTAAAATATCGCTGAGACGTCTAGGGCAAGAAGCAAGATTATAGTAGGTATACAGGACACACAGAATAAAAATATTGCAAGTCACGACTTGCGAATCCCCCTGGCTGGGAGATCAACTAAATGAGGTCAAAGGTCACATATGGGTCAGGTTCCCCCGGTGTTCATGTTTCTTTTCTCCAAGTTTGAGGTCAATCGGGCAACTTTAACAATCTGACCTCTGGATGAACTTTGACCTCAGATGACCTCTAATTTGTTGTTGTTGACATGTTCCCTTGGTGTTCATTGCACGATGTAACCCCTTGGTGACCATTGACCTCGGATGACCTCTAATGACCATTGACCTCGGATGACCTCTAATTAATTTTAGACATGTTCACCCGGTGTTCAGTTTCTTTACTCCAAGTTTAACGTCAATCAGGCAACTTTTACGATTTGACCTCTGGATGACCTTTGCTCTCAGATGACCTCGGATGACCTCTAATTATTTGTTGACATGTTCCCCTGTGTTCATTGCATAATTTAACCCCTTGTTGACCTTTGACCTCTAATGACCGTTGACCTCGGATAACCTCTAATTTATTTTAGACATGTTCCCCCGGTGTTCATGTTTCTTGTCTCCAAGTTTGACGTCAATTGGGCAACTTTTACGATTTGACCTCTGGATGACCTTTGACCTCAGATGAAATTGGATGACCTTTAATTTATTTTAGACATGTTCACCCGGTGTTCATGTTTCTTTTCTCCAAGTTTGAAGTCAATGGGGCAACTTTTACGATTTGACCCCTGGATGACCTTTGACCTCTGATGACCTATGCAAATTAGACCCCAAAAAATGTTCACCCGGCGTTCATGTTTCTTTTCTCCAAGTTTGACGTCAATCGGGCAACTTTTACGATTTGACCCCTGGATGACCTTTGACCTCAGATGACCTATGCAAATTAGACCCCAAAACAAGCAGCCCCATCTTTTGACCATGGCCTACCTATCGCTGAAGGTTTGAAGTCAATTCGTCTATCCGTTCAAAAGATACAGCATTCGGAAAAAAGGCTAACCAAAAGGCACACACACACCAACCCACCCACCCCCACATACAGACATACGCACATTAACATGATGACAAAATCCCCTTCTGGTTAAAAAATGGTTATAGATTATGCCAAAGCCTTTGACTTTGTGATATATGGTCCTCTCTGAATTGCGCTACAAGCTCTAGGAGTCCCCAACCATCTAGTTCAACTACTAAAAAGCCTCTATGACGGCCAATTTCCTTGTGTGTGCGCACTGCTCAGGGAGACAGCGACTGGTTCAATCTCGGTCAAGATGTGCGTCAAGGATGCATCCTCTCACCTTCTCTGTTCAATTTGTATGCAGAGCTCATCATGAGACATGTCCTTGATGGATGGGCTGGCGGCATATCAGTAGGTGGCTGGCAGCTTCACAACTTACAATATGCAGATGACACCACACTATTAGCCACAAGCCAGGAAGAGTTAGGCATCTTGCTGAAGAAGGTCAAGAATGAAAGTGAGAGCTTGGGCCTACGTCTCAATGTTGCCAAAACAAAGTTCATGGTCATCGATGATGATGGAAACATTACCCCACTTCTAGTTGACGGTCAACATGTGGATCAGATCAAAATATGGGCTGACAGAGGCATCACTATATCAACCAAGGTACGCCTGGTCAAAGCACTCGTTTTCCCTATTTCAACCTATGGCTGTGAATCCTAGACACTGACACCTGCAAGCTGTAACAAAATTAATGCATTTGAAATGTGGTGTTGGCGCCGGATGTTAATAGCTGGGGATCCAAGAATGATTTTTTTTTTTAACCTTGCACGGAATACACCACAAAATTTGAAAAGTGTTTCTAGACTGAAATTTTGTGCTGATTTCAAATCTGGTGAGTGTAAAATCCGAACCTGTGAGGAAAGTTGTCAAATTAAAGGGATACTACCTGAATTATGTTTTTTTAATGAAATTCACCTATAAATCATTTTCTTGTGATTCTTTTAATATTTCACATGTCTTTTTCATTACTTGTCCCAAATATGATGCTCTGTAATGTTGAGAACTGATATAAAGCAATTTCGGCTCACATTAAAGGGGTATTACCCGATTTTATGGTCCACAATCCTGAAATTTGGTCAAAAATCTAGGAATATGCCTTTAATAATTACTCTATTCTTTGATGGAATGATATACAACAAAATGAAAAACATTTTTCTGAACAGAAATTTTGTGCTGATTCCAGATCTGATGAGTTTGTAAACCATTTGAGAGGGTAAAATGGTCAAATTAAAGGGATACTACCCGATTTTTGTTTTTTTAATGAAATTCACCTATAGCATTTTCTTGTGATTCTTTTAATATTTCACATTTCTTTGTCATTACTTGTCCCAAATATGATGCTCTGTAATGTTGAGAACTGATATAATGCAATTTCGGCTCACATTAAAGGGGTATTACCCAATTTTATGGTCCGCAATCCTGAAATTTGGTCCAAAATGTAGGAATATACCTTTAATAATTACTCTATTCGTTGATGGAATGATATACCACAAAATCAAAAACATTTTTCTGAACTGAAATTTGGTGCTGAATCCAGATCTGATCAGTTTGTAAACCATATGTGAGGGGGAAATGGTCAAATTAAAGGGATACTACCCGAATTATGCTTTTTAATGAAATTCATCTATAATTAAGCATTTTCTTGTGATTCTTTTAATATTTCACATTTCTTTCTTAATACTTGTCCCAAATATGATGCTCTGTAGTGTTGAGAACTGATATAAAGCAATTTCGGCTCACATTAAAGGGGTATTACCCGATTTTATGGTCCGCAATCCTGAAATTTGGTCAAAAATCTAGGAATATGCCTTTAATAATTACTCTATTCTTTGATGGAATGATATACCACAAAATCAAAAACATTTTTCTGAACTGAAATTTTGTGCTGATTCCAAATCTGATAAGTTTGTAAACCATTTGAGAGGGGGAAATGGTCAAATTAAAGGGATATTAATGTTTCACATCTCTTTCTCATCACTTGTCCTAAATATGATGTTCTGTAATGTTGAAAGCTGATATAATGTAATTTTGGCTCACAATAAAGGGGCATTACCCGATTTTATGGTCCGCGATCCTGAAATTTGGTCAGCAATTTAGGAATATGCCTTTAATAATTACTCTTTTCTTTGATGGAATGATATACCACAAAATCCAAAACATTTTTTTGAAACGAAATTTGGTGCTGATTCCAGATCTGATAAGTTTGTAAATCAAATATGAGGGGAAAAATGGTCAAATTAAAGGGATACTACCCGAATTATGCTTTTTTAATGAAATTCACCTATAAAGCATTTTCTTGTGATTCTTTTAATATTCACATTTCTAATTTCGGCTCACATTACCCCATTTTTATGGTTCGCAATCCTGAAATGTGGTCAAAAATCTAGGAATATGCCGTTTATAATTTCTATTCTCTACTTAAGGGTGAAAGTAACTCAATATTTCCTAAGTAACTGGTCAGGTGTCTGGCTCACTCAATTTCTGATTGATTGAGAAATGCTAAATGGCAGGTGTCCAGCTTGGCTCCACATCTGCAAAGTAGTGCACTCTCTTTCTCCCATTGTAACACAAGGGCATCCTCGTTTGGCAATAAGCGGATGTTGCAAAGTCAGGTGATGTTGCGGGTTTAGTCATCATGATTGGCCTCAGTTCATTGTTCTCTTTGCACCATCCAAATTCTAGAGGATTTGGAATATGTGGATTGTTCTTATCAGCCATAACCCCGATACTTGTTTGCAAAATTGCGCGAAGAACATGTTGGTGGAATGCATCTTCACTCTTCAGTTGGTGGCAGAGCTCGAAGATCCACAGAGGTGACGTACAAGTTTGCCCTGAACTCATTGAGCGATTTAAACTGGTCAGGAGATCTGCCATAAGCAATTACTAGCAGCTGCTTGGCAACATACCCGGGCAACATTATTATTGGCATTTTCAACTAGGTTGTCTGAAACGGGTGCTCCATGTTGTAACTCTTGGTAGCATCGTCATTAGCTTTAGATTTGGAATACAATGTTTTCTTTCCTGTACCGAAGAAGAAGCTTGTGGTATCACAGCCACTTATCGCATGGACCATTTTAACTTCATCACATTCCAGTGCACTTGTGATATCATGGATTGGGATGAAACGATCAGGAAACTGTATAATTAATTCTGTGACACCACTATCTAAAAATTGTGACTGGAAACATAATCACAATGTCTGTATCGTTGGCTTGCCACTATGTCTATATCGTTGGCTTGGATGACAACCTGTTGGCTTTAATATTTTGCAGCATAATGTGCGTGTAAAATAACTTGTGTGTCACCTTCCTCGTGTGTACTACTCAGTTCCTCAGTCTTCTTTGTTAGTGTTTGTCAAGATAGTCGTTCATCGCATTTCAAATCCACCAGCTAGATACAGTGTTACATCTGATTATTACAGTTTTCCCAGGTATTGAACAGAACATATATCAGTTGTTGTTTGCTTTTGGCACAACATAAAACCTGATTCCAGTTGGCAATAGGCAAGTTATCTTCAATTTGATATATTACTTGGTTATCAGACTCATTTCTTCTATTTCTGCAGCCACTTGCCTCTCTCAAGCTTACACCATATCCTTGCATTCCATCATATCTATCGGCAACGATGTGGACGAACTTGCATCCTATTGGACGCTGTGCTATAATTCTTGGCAATATTCGTTTTGCATAACACTGTCTCGTCATCCTTTGGGCTGTGTCTCCGTGTCTTGTATGCACAGTATCCTCAAGCTTAGCTATGTCATTCTTTTTCGCTATATCATCTTGTTCGGCTAAGTTATCCACATTCTATTTCCACTATATCCCCTGCTTCTGCTATGTCCTCTGCTTCTGCTCTGTCTTCTGCCTCTACTACGACCTCTGCTTCTACTACGTACTCTGCTTCTACTACGTCCACTGCTTCGGCAATATCTTCTGCTTCTGCTATGTCCTCTGCTCTATAGCTATGCCATCTTGTTTGGTTCTCTCATCTTTGTTTGCTTTGTTGTCTGTTTCAGCTACTTTAAACATGTTAAAACATTGCAGAAATGCTGCCTTATTTCCTGATCTAAGGTAAACTGACCCCAGATCATCCGTCTCTGCTATTGATGGTGGGTAAGGAAGAATTTCATGCGATGATAAGGTAACAATATCCTTGCTTCCGTCTTCTTCCCGCTTGCAAAGCAAAGCTCTTTTTAGCATGGTAACTTCATTAGTCAATTTCTCCTTTGCAACGATAGCTTGGGTTTTCTTTCCTTTCTTAGAAGCAAAGGCTTTGAGGTCGACTGCTTTCAAGATTTCGGTTGTTCCTATTTCTCCAGTAATTATATTAACCAGATCTGTATCTTGGTAAGAGAACGGATTAATGCACTCTATAACAACTTCAATGACTTTGATTTAGCCTGCCTCGTCACTGTTGCCGCTCCAGTTTCATGGTGAGTACTACTGGAATCAAAGTAAAGCATTTATCTTACCACTGAACAAATTGAAGTCGTAAATATATAGTAAAGTCAGTCTACGTTCAGTGTATTTCCTTGTAGCAATCCAGCCTGACGTCTTCTTCCATTTGCATCTGCATTCAGTCCACATTCAAGTGCCATGTCTGTCCAGATAGTGTTGAAGTAACCTTCTGCTTGCTTCATGGTAAATAAACCATCAAGGAATGCTGTTTCAACGTCCTGGGGCAGTGATCTCATTTCATAAAGATAGTTTATTATTTGAGTTCCATATTTATGGTGTCCGGCACTCACTATGTATGGTAACACCCTTAATGTTGCTGTCAAGTGTTCGGTCCAATCACCATCACGCTCGGAGTGCAGGAACTGCAACATTATCTCTACCATCTCGAGATACATAACCCACATGTTGTGAGTGGAGGGATCTCCTCTCTTTACATTTAACTTTTTCATGGTGCATCTTACTTTAAACAAGCCTTCATCAATTCTGTAAACTATACGTCTGCAGTTCTCCTGGTCGCTTGAGCACTTGAGATGAGTATGCAACTGTTCAAAAAGAGTTGCAGTGGAGCTTATATCCTTGGTATCTATCTCTTGTCCAATGTACCAGTCCTCAAATGCGCTCCATCATAGACATAGCAGACCTTCACAGACCTAGATATGGGCATTCATTGCTTGGTTATACCCCCCCCCCCCCCTTTCCTCATAGGACTTTGTTGGTAGTGCCAGGTATCAATAACTTTGTTTTAACAAATACATCTTTCAATCCACTTTCCATCATGAATTTCCCAATGGCCCCAATGAAATTCAGTTGAAGAATGAAACCACCTAGACGAAGAATGAGGTCATTATAGCAATCTGGTTGAGCGTGGCGGAGACCGTAACTTATCTCATAGACGGCAAGATCCTGTAACACAATTGTATACTTTTGACCTAACTTCTTGCTGGTTTTCAAAAATATCTTCAATGCTTCGGCGACTACTGTTTCTGATGTAGGCGGAAGTGGTAAGAATGGCATGTATCCAATAGCGGTAGTTGGTACCTGTCTAGTTGAAATATAGCCTTGTATCCAAGAATGACTGATGGCATATCATCATCAAACTCCACATCAATTAGTTTAGTGGGACACATTCGTGACTGGATCCAGCATAAATCCAAATTGGGAATGTCGCTATCCTCAGTCTTCAACAAAAAAAAATCCGATATACAGACTCCCTTCCTTTGTCTGAAGCTTCCGAGCCACACGTTTCACTCCTTGAAATTCTCTAGAAAGGAGTCTACCGATACTCTGCTTTCTACCAGTGACATTGGGAACTGCTGTCATGACTCCTGGTGTTAAAGGATACCCTGATTGAAAAATAGCCATACTTGTGATGTGTAAAGAGGTTCCCTCGAGTGTGCACAACTTCAGCGAAATCCAGGTTGTCAATGGCGTACTGAACTATCCCTCAATATTTGGTGGAATATAATTATACATTGTCTTCATCAATGAGTAACTTCATTTCTTCTGCTATTTGGGTCAGAATCCTTTGTAACATACTGTAGCTCACACAATTTTCTTATCGGTTAAGGATTGTGATCAGGTCCTTCCCTACCTCCTTCTCTTCCTCCTTCTCCTCTTCCTCCTTCTCCTCTTCCTCCTTCTCCTCTTCCTCCTATGATTTCGCGCGCCGCGGATCGTCTGGATCCGGCCTTGAGTAGGCCTACTGCCCCCCAACCGCGCCTAATGATTCCCGATTTGAGTTAAACACCGTCCTGACGGTAACGATTCTTGCATTTCAATTTCTTCCTTTCTTTACCCTTCCTTTCTCTTTTCTTCCTTCCCCTTCCTTTCTCTTTTCTTCCTTCCCTTTTTCCCTTTTCTTTTCCCCTTTCCTTCCCTTTTATTTTTTCCTCCGAAAATCATTGGGGGCCGTGCCCCCCCGTCCCCTATGACGCTACGCCACTGTTGAGGACCATAAAATCGGGTAATGCCACTTTAATGTGAGCCGAAATTGCTTTATATCAGTTCTTAACATTAGAGAGCATCATATTTGAGACTATTAATGAGAAAAAAATGTGAATATTAAAAGAATCACAAGAAAATGCTTGTTAGGTGAATTTCATTTAAAATGCATAATGTGGGTAGTATCCAGCGTTCGAAATAGTGGCCATCCGGTCATCCGAAATGACCAAATCTACCGGCGGTAGACCAGTTTTTCTTGGCCGATCATCCGGCGGATGACCAAAATGATGGGAGATGAAAGTGAAGAAGAGGATCCCCAGGATGCATTAGAGGCTATAGACCTGACCATCCTATTGAGAGACGTACTGAAAGAACAAGTCATGGTCGCGAATGAACCAACCCTAGAAGCTGCAAATGAGGATGACACTGACACAGCTGACGACACCGACCCTGCAGCTGCAGTTGTGGTGCTTGAGGCTGAGTCAGATGAGGATGACCTGGATACAGATCCAATGGAGTCGGGAGATAAGAGTGAAGAAGAGGATCATCCGGATCAGGATGCATTAGAAGCTGTAAATGTGGATGACACTGACACAGCGGACGACCCCGACCCTGCAGTTTTTGTGAAACTTGATGCTGAGTCAGATGAGGATGACCTGGATACAGATCCAATGGAGTCGGGAGATAAGAGTGAAGAAGATGAGAAGAGGAGTCGGGAGATAAAAGTGAAGGATGCATTAGAAGTTGCAAATGAGGATGACACTGACACAGCGGACGACACCGACCCTGCAGTTGTCGAACTTGAGGCTGAGTCGGATGAGGATGACCTGGATACAGATCCAATGGAGTTGGGAGATGAGAATGAAGAAGAGGATCATCAGGATGCATACATTAGAAGCTGTAAATGAGGATGACACTGACACAGCGGACGACACCGACACTGCAGTTGAGAAACTTGATGCTGAGTCGGATGAGGATGCCCTGGATACAGATCCAATGGAGTCGGGAGATACGAGTGAAGAAGAGAATCGTCAGGATGCATTTCAGGGCTTACAGCTGGTCTTCCTATTGAGAGATGTATTGAAAGAACATGCTAGGACAAATAAGTGACTGAAGAAAAATAGTAGTTAAAAGAGAAGAGATTGTAAAATAAAGAGAAAGTTGTTTATGGAGCATAGAGGTTAATGTGGAGTTTTCGTCATTGTATGTGTATAATATATATTAAACAATAGGTAGGTATATGTATGTGTATATGAAGACTCGCTTAAAATGTGATTGTTGAGCTTGCCACTGAAAAAATGCGGATAACCAAAAATATTGGCGGATGACCAAAATCCCAACCTAGGTTATCCGGTGGATAACCAATTTATTTTTCTTATTTCGAACGCTGGTAGTATCACTTTAATTTGAACATTTTCCCCTCATATATGGTTTACAAACTTATCAGATTTGGAATCAGCACAAAATTTCAGTTCAGAAAAATGTTTTTGATTTTTGTGGTATATCATTCCATCAAAGAAAAGAGTAATCATTAAAGGCATATTCCTAGATTTTTGACCAAAATTCAGGATTGTGGACCATAAAATCGGGTAATACCCCTTTAATGTGAGCCAAAATTGCTTTATATCAGTTCACAACATTACAGAGCATCATATTTGGGACAAGTAATGAGGAGGAAATGTGAAATATTAAAAGAATCACAAGAAAATGCTTTATACGTGAATTTCATTAAAAAACATAATTCAGGTAGTATCCCTTTAATTTGACAACTTTCCTCACAGGTTCGGATTTTACACTCACCAGATTTGAAATCAGCACAAAATTTTGACCAACTTTCAGGATTGCGGACCATAAAATCGGGTAATGCCCCTTTAATGTGAGCCGAAATTGCTTTATATCAGTTTCCAACATTACAGATCATCATATTTGGGACAAGTATTAAGAAAGAAACGTGAAATATTAAAAGAATCACAAGAAAATGCTTTATAGATGAATTTCATTAAAAAACTCAATTCGGGTAGTATCCCTTTATTTTGACCATTTTCCCCTCGCATATAGTTTACAAACTTATCAGATCTGGAATCAGCACAAAATTTCAGTTCAGAAAAATGTTTTTGATTTTGTGGTATATCATTCCATCAAAGAAACGAGTAATCATTAAAGGCATATTCCTAGATTTTTGACCAAAATTCAGGATTGTGGACCATAAAATCGGGTAATGCCCCTTTAATGTGAGCCGAAATTGCTTTATATCAGTTTCCAACATTACAGATCATCATATTTGGGACAAGTATTAAGAAAGAAACGTGAAATATTAAAATCTTCACAAGAAAATGCTTTATAGATGAATTTCATTAAAAAACTCAATTCGGGTAGTATCCCTTTAATTTGACCATTTCCCCCTCACATGTGGTTTAAAAACTGATCAGATCTGGATTCAGCACAAAATTTCAGTTCAGAAAAATGTTTTTGATTTTGTGGTATATCATTCCATCAAAGAATAGAGTAATTAATTATTAAAGGCATATTCCTAGATTTTTGGCCAAATTTCAGGATTGTGGACCATAAATCGGGTAATACCCCTTTAATGTGAGCCGAAATTGCATTATATCAGTTCTCAATATTACAGAGCATCATATTTGGGACAAGTAATGACAACGAAATGTGAAATATTAAAAGAATCACAAGAAATCCTTTATAGGTGAATTTCATTAAAAAAACTCAATTCGGGTAGTATCCCTTTAATTTGACCATTTTCCCCTCGCATATGGTTTACAAACTTATCAGATCTGGAATCGGCACAAAATTTCAGTTCAGAAAAATGTTTTTGATTTTGTGGTATATCATTCCATCAAAGAAAAGAGTAATCATTAAAGGCATATTCCTAGATTTTTGACCAAAATTCAGGATTGTGGACCATAAAATCGGGTAATACCCCTTTAATGTGAGCCAAAATTGCTTTATATCAATTCACAACATTACAGAGCATCATATTTGGGACAAGTAATGAGGAGGAAATGTGAAATATTAAAAGAATCACAAGAAAATGCTTTATACGTGAATTTCATTAAAAAACATAATTCAGGTAGTATCCCTTTAATTTGACAACTTTCCTCACAGGTTCGGATTTTACACTCACCAGATTTGAAATCAGCACAAAATTTCAGTCTAGAAACACTGTTCAAATTTTGTGGTGTATTTCATGCAAGGTTAAACTATTTCTAGAGCCTTTTCAAGCGAGTGGATCCCAGACTATAAGGATCTCTAGGGTCATGAAGAGAACCAATGTGAGTGTGCTTCAGGAGGTTAATGTGAAGACTACTTGGGCTGATCAATTTCCAAACTCTGTCTTATTTCGGCCATATTGCCAGACGCCAAGGAAACTGTAAAGAGAAGGTGATCATGCAGGCCAAGATTGAGGGTGCACCCGGACCAGACCGGCCAAGGTCAAGATGGTTCGACAGAATAAAAACTCTGGTTGGGCATCCTACTTCAGTCATTTATCGATTGGCTCTTGACCGACGGAAGTGGCGTGTCATCACCAAAGTCACAAACTGTCAGTCATTACAGAAAAACGTACCAACCAACCATATTCAAAACAGTCCATCTACAGATTTGAACTGAGTCTAATCCATTGACCACTACCAAATGAACAACAGAAGATTCCTTCAGTAAGCTTGAGTTAATTAAGTGCACAGATAATGTATCTCTCATCTGCTTCAGAAACTGTCTTTGATCTTCCACATAGTTTATCTTTGGCTGTTTGATCTCAAAGCTGCTCCTTGCTTCTTTTTAAATCCCAGAGAACCTTTTCATACTACTTACAGAAATGTTTACATTTTAGCGACAATACAAAGAGTCATGGCATGAAAATGTCCTGTCTGCATTCCATGGATAGCAGAGCCCTTGGCCATAAACTGTCCCTTCCTCTTATTCGCCAATCAATGTTGGCATCTGTTATCGGCTGCAAAAGACATGACTAACATTGAAATGAGGGGGCAAGGCAAGCATTCCAGCAAAGTTAAATAAAGTGTGGCAACATTTATTGCCCGGATTGTACTTCTTTCAGTTGTTTTTATGGTAAAAAAGAACACACAAGTTGTTCAGGTATAGAATACACATTTGGTCCTACCTCCAATAAATATCTAACACCTATGGGATATCTTACCTTGTCTAACTTGTCTAACCTCTGGTAACAGCCAACTGCATCCTCCCACAAGTGTAAGCGAAGGTAAACCTCCAAAGCAGCACTAGTTGAACCAAGAGCAAGGAAAAGACTAGCCAACAGCTTCTGTAAATGGTAGCAAAATAGACACAGCAACCAAATTAAAAAGGGCATGCATGTACACCCTAATAATAGATTGATGAAATCTAAGAATAATATCAAAGCCACAGGCAGACTTTTTCCTGGCCGGTTCCTTTACAATTTTAGATGAACCCAGAATAAAGGTTCTGCATGATTTTATTATCAATTGACTCCAAACAAAATATTTGAAACCATGTTCTTTACCTTAATCATGGCATAGTGTAGTCTATTCTAAAGGATGTTGTAGCTTATCTATGATAACAATAGAGGCCTGTTTATAGGTGGGCCCGGTCATCCGGGTACTTTGTACCTTTTGCCGTTGACAACAAACCAGACGTTTAAACTACCTATCAGTTTTACGCTCTACGAGGGTCAGCCAGTAAAGTTATGAAAGTGATCATGGTATGGGATGCATCAGTGATTCTATTGAGGGATATTGTGATCAATACAAAGTATAAACCTTCGTCTTTCAAACAATACAGTTTTAGAATTTCTAAGTATGAACCATGACGTCATAGCATTATCTTAAAGTAAGTACACTTGGGACACTGCTAAATCAATCATTTGGCGGGAAATTTGAATAGTTTGTATGAAACACATGGTAAGAAGATTGCATAACATGACACCAGAAGCAGGTATATCCCGATTTATTTTTGCGTAATTATGATACAAAAGACAATAACTTTAATCCTGTGTAATTTGAAAAATATAGTATAAGAGGAACAAGTAAGGAGAGGCAATTGAATAAAAAGTATACAAATATCAGTATTTCAAATAGCCCACTTTTCATTGAAAAATGCCCAGTCAGCGAATCACTAATATTGCGGAAAATCAAACAATTTAGGAAAAATCCAAGATATTAACCAGTTTGGGAGATTCCATAGGCTAGTAAACTAATTATCTGAACTTATTCGCATAAAACTAGCAGAAAATATGCGCATGCGCAGGCGGCAGATAATTTTGAACTTGGCCAAAAATGGCTAAAATCATGAAATTTATCAGATAAAAGCTTACTGTGCCTTTAAATTCTAATCAGAAATATTAAAAAATGCTTAAATCAATGTGAATAATTATTGTGATAGCCAAAATAAAGATATACATGAATGTATCAATCAAAGATGGCTGCCACAACCTCTCTTATAACTGTTATCTTTAGACCTACTAGATATGTATTGTTAAAGTAATCGTCACATAATTTCAATGATTCGACGAAATTGTATGATCAGCTCCTTTTGAAATACCCACTATTATTGCTTTACATCCCACAACAATTTACTCAATTATTATCCCTCTGTTGTTCTCTATCGTTTGTTGTTTTCTTAGGTATATTTTTGAGGATTTTGCTAAATAAAAGCATATTTGAGATGGTCCCTTCCCTTGTTTGTATTAGGGAATTCAGATCTAAAAAAGAGTGTCAAACAGAGATTATTGTGTGTTCTAACTATGTACCAAGTATTATCTGTTTCTGTGCTTGCATTGCCGAGACACACGCAAACGTTTCAATCAATCCATATTTCAACCTAGTAAATATCCAGCCAAATATCGACCGATTTCAGGCAGTGTCCTGAAGTGTTCTTACTTTACGATAATGCTATGAAGTCAAAGAACTCTGTGGCGACCTATAGTGTAAATATGAGTGCTATTGCTCTTTTGAATGAAGTTGAGTAAGCTGCCATACTATAGTTTGATCAGTTCCAAATTGGTGAACCTGCTTATAGTAGCGAATTAATACATGACAGTGTGGGCACACAAAAGATTGCATGATACAACATGGCGCACTGTGAATCGTATGTGATGCGCATGTTTACCAAAATAGTGCACATACGTTTGGATTACTTTTGCGCAGGGAAGGATACAAATGGTACATTTTTCGCCAATTTGGAACTGCAAACTACAGGGTGTCCCAGAACTATTTATACTGGGAAAGGTGCATTTATTTAGCTATGAAATACCATTGATTAGGTCAAGGTGCTTTACAGTGTATTAGTCATGTTCACCCTACCCGAGTCTGAAACCGAGTCCTTATTGTTGGAGTCCGTGACAGAGTCCGAGTCCTTGATGTCAGAGTCACTATTGAAATTTAAGTTCTTACAACATGTCATTTATTTTGTATGGAGCTTTCTATAGGACAACACATTAGCGATGTAGCAATGTTGATACCATTTTGAATTATAGGCCTCCATGATTCAGGGGAGATCCAAAAGTGTTCAGAATTCATAGATTGAGAAATCACAAACTTGATAAACCGGTGTGATATGATGGCAGAGCAAACATTCCCCTCCATTTTGCCTATTTCTCTTCCTTGAAAGTTTCATCCCTAATGTTACTCCATGTCTGTGTGGAGTTGGGTTCAAATGTTAATAGAGTTCTCTCTGAAAATTGCCAATGAAAGATCCTTTTGTTAGAAATGTTAGAATTGTTGTCACAAACACTGACACCAAAAACACAAAGACCATGTACGTCATACAAACAGCCTTGTATTGCACATGAATATTAAATCGCTTTACATTGTTTATAGGTTTTTGGTGTTTTAATGCTTGTATAGGTATTTCAATAGCATATTTCATAACTGTTCATATGTGTACATGATGATTTATAAAAATATTTAATTACTGCATATAAAATAAGCCAATATTTACTGGACACGAACAGGACTCTGGCACAATTCTCGAGTCCTTAGTGCCTGAGTCCGAGTCCTACACCTCTGAGTCCGAGTCCTACACCTCAGAGTCCTTCAAAAAAGGGACTTGAGTACTCCATCACTGGTACTTTATGGTTCTAACATCTACTTATATTTAGCTTTCTTAGGAATTTTGAATTAAAAAATTGTATGCTTCTGACAGAATTTATGGCCTCCTTTGTAACACGGTAGATAACAAGTTTGACCAAAATCACCTCTTTTGAAACTCATGAAATCAATAACCAGGTTTGGCACAAAGCTTGATTTTTATGATATCCAGGTAATTTGCCGGATCCTCTTTAATTTCCACTGCAAAGTTAATGTTGGGTCTTGTGACTAACTCCCAACTAACGTCTTGCTGTTTCTCGTTAACAACAGCGTGTATGTAAAGTGCTCAACAAAAGAAAGTCATACACTATGTTTATGTCCCATAGAATAACTTCCGATTATGTTTTGACCAAGCAGGCTAGATAGACATTTGGATGGATATTTTAGGCACAAGCTGGTACCACACTCGCCACCGAGCAACAAAGATAAGCCATGATTAGCATCATTTAATGAAAATCTGTGCCATTTCCAAATTCACATTTTCAACAAACTACACAGGGAGAAAAGATCACATGTTACCTGTTCACAATTGCATAGCCTGCTCGCTCAGGCATGAACCAACGGAATTTCACTGTGTGATCAATATCCCTTTCATTCCTGGCCATTCAAGTGTCACACACACCATTTTCTCACCTCTTGCGTGCGTTGAAAATGCGAATTGGGAAACGTCACATGTTTTTATTAAATGGTTTATCTTTGTTGTTTTGTGGCATGTTTGGTACCAAATTGTTTACGAAAAGATTCTATTTAGGGCCACACGTTTTGAACTCGCCACCCAAAAAAGGTGGCGTAGTTGCGCTTTTCCGAATAGTGATTTGCTCAAATCACGATAACTCGGGAACGCAAAAAGATATTGTCATGGTTTTAGTCTCATTTGAAGGCTAAATAATGGCATTACATAACCTATAAATAAGAAGCATTTAACTTCTTAAATGGGGAAGATGTGGATGATTGAGTTGGGAACATCTGAGGTGGCAGAGAGAGAGGGGGGGGGGGGGGAGAGTAGGGAGGGGGGAGAGTAGGGAGGGGGGGCGGTACACATAAACTCTATGGAGAAAAAAAATTGTGTGCCAAGCGGTGCCTTTAAACTTGAATCAATTAACCTCTGTATGAGCTACAAACATGATTTTGGTCTCTTCTTAAAGGTTATTTAATAGTCTTTATGTCTGTGTTTTACATACATACATACGAAAGGCTTTTGTACCGCGCCATTTCTAAAAGACCACGGCACAAAATATATACACAAAAATACATGAAAATCTACATGGCATCATAAGCAATAAACAGAGAAATATCTAACAAGATTAAATAGAAGCAATCAGATTTGTGAAAACAGGTGATGTTTGAGAGCTTTCTTAAACACTGTTACAGAGCATGATGTGCGGACTGCAACTAGTAAGTTGTTCCATAGTTTTGGTGCAGCATAGAAGAAAGCTTTGTCAGCAGCTGATGTAAGAGTCCGGTTATGAATTTTGTGTTCTGTTAGACGAGACAAATCGGATGCAGAACGCAATCCCTCTCACCCACTCATACTATATTGGTAAAATAACATACAGGCTAACGAATGTGCCCCAAATTTCTAAAAATATTTTTGTTAGAGTTTTCACTAATATTTTGTTCACTATGTCCCCTACACTGATTCAAACTGCATTTTCGGATTGCCCATGTTGAGAGCTTTCCTCAAATGTATACTTTTGCTATCATAGGTTGAATACTTTTTCTGTAAGAGTAATTTATATATATTGGGGATAATATTTGCGTTTACTGTGTAGCGAATAGAGAAAAAGCCCTTGATCATGCGACTTATCCATAATTAATAGTTGTTACATAAGGTTGACAAGTCTGTTAAAACTCATCTAAAGACAGCAAAATAAGTAACTTGGCTGTTGTAAAAGCACCTATAATTTTAAAATTGTTACTCATATTCTAAAAATGAAAATACCAGGCGACGGAAAATTTAATTACGGTAATTTTTTAAAAATCAAACATTGTGAATCATAACATGTTACCACTAGGTCCTATCCTAATTTCAATAGCATAATCGGATTCCTCATGGAATTTCCTTAAAGAAAATGTATACTTTTTATGGGGTAGGGCAAGTAGTTATTCCTCTATTGGACCCAGTTTCGACAACAAAATATTTGAGTTTAAATCCAGCTTGATGGCCTTCTATAACCATAACACCACTAACACCATACAAAATCATACGACCAGTAGCACCTGTTTGCCCGTACTGGATGGTCACAAATTACAATTTTGTTTGTTTCGCCTCCTTTCCATCCACTATATTTTGCAAATTCTTCATAGCTCGGTGAAATAGCCAGTGTCTGCACTAAAGTCTCCCATTTTAACCAACCACAGAAATTATGTTCATCCCAAGAATGCCAAGTTCCTACGTAGTTCATAATACCTTTTTGAACTGTTGCATGTAGGAATGATAAGGGGTGTGATAGAAAGCTAAGGTGACCAATTTTCCCTGCTTCTATGTGATTTCCTGAACGTGGGCAAGTCGAAATACAAGCTTCGCATGCTGGCACAATTGGCAAATAAAATTCAGTTTAATGAATATTTATGAGGTATACATGAAGCAATACTACGGCTCTAACCTTAGCTTCATCAGAGGTAACACTTGATTAAAGAACTAACAAGTAATGAAAATGTGTGCACGATCCCTGAACCAGAATAGTTGTACCATACACTCACCTCCATTTCCCATTTAGACGGTAGATTGGTAGCAAAGAAGAGCTTTAGACGGTCAATGACAGGACACTGTTCATCTTTCCATTGATCTATCAGACTCTGATAAAGAAAACAAGCAAGAAATAGATTACGGCATTGGTCTTTATAAAAGTAGTCTGAAGATTGATAAAGATTGGTTGACTACCTGGAAAATATATGAGGGGTGACTGATAAGTTCGCGGCCTAAGGTAGAGGGAGTTGGTTTTAGATAATCATATTAATTTATTTTTCAACATAGTCCCCTCGAACATCAACACACTTGGTCCAGCGGTCAAGGGGCATACGGATCCCTCCGGCTTAGAAGGCTGGATCTTGGCCCTTCAGGAAGTGGTCCACATCATCAATGACGTCATTATCTGAGGGAAGATAATGACCACCGAGTTCCTTGATCAACTTCGGGAACAGATAGTAGTCAGAGGGTGCCAAATCCGGAGAATAAGGCGGGTGCTCGACCAGTTCGAATCCCCATTGCTGGATGGCAGCCATAGCCACTATGGACTCCGGGCTGAAGCATTGTCCTGATGGAAGAGCACCCCATGTCAGCTTTCCATTCCAATTTTTTCTTCTTCTTTTTTCGCGGAGCTGTTTCAGGAGATAAGCATAGTAAGCCCCGGTGATAGTGTTACCTTTCTCCAGGTAGTCCACCAGGAGCACACTCTCCGCATCCCAGAATACAGAGGCCATCACCTTGCCTGCAGACTTCACGGTCTTCGCCTTTCTGGGAGCTGAAAACATTGCGTGTTTCCACTGCTTTGATTGTTCTTTAGTCTCTGGTTGGAAGTTGTGGACCGAGGTCTCATCCACGGTCACGAATCATTGGAGAAATCTCTCCCCATCCACCTTAAAAATGGCAAGATTGTCCCTTGACATGTTGTGCCGAATCTGATCTGAGCAGGACTAAGGAGCTTCAGGACCCAAGGAGCTGACACCTTCGACATAATAAGTTCGTCGTGGATAACTGCATGGACGCGTTCCTGGGAAATACCCAGCTCTGTGGCAATGTAACGGTGTGTTACCCGTCGATCTTCTAAGATCATATCAAGAATTTTGTCAATAGTGTCCTCTGTGGTGACTGTGACTGGTCTTAATAATAATAATAATAATTAGTATTTATATAGCGCCTTTCCAAAGTGATCAAAGCGCTGTAATTTCGCTGCTGGTGAATCATCAGAATCAGGTCGCATCAACTAGGGTGCTGCCAATTTCTAGCGCAAACCTATCCGCACTTAGATTGTAACATCCACCATTTTCAATGCAGCTCCCCAAATACCATTGGGTCAAGGAAGTTTTTGATAACCGAAACAACTAATCACAGATTTTGAAAGCAGGAGGAAACCGGAGATCCCGGAGAAAACCTGTGAGAGCGTGTATGGATCGTGATAAACCAAATGCACATAAAGCCCGACCGAGCACAGATTTCGAACCCGGGATTCATTGGTGCAAAGCGAGGGCATCTACCGCTGCGCCAACACGCTCTCCCGGATGGGGTCGTCTTCCAGGCTCTCCCTGCCCCGTTTGAATTCCGCAGCCCACTTATTTACCATGGTGTACAAAGCTTAAGGGGCATCCTCCCCAAGTCCTCAATGTCCTTGTGGACTCCCTTGGGCATTAAGCCCTTGCGACCGAGGTAGCGGATGACTGCGCAATGACTGATTTTGTCAATTTGTTCCATTTTCAAGGCTTATTTCACAAAAACCGCTGACTGACGATGTTTAATTATTTGTAACAGAAAAACAAGACAAGATAACAACATCAAACTTTCTGTGTAATCATCCAACAAGTCAAACTACACACATGCCAAATTAAAACTATGTAGGTCATCTCCTTCTACCTTAGGCCGCGAACTTATCAATCACCCCTCGTATAAACAGCAAGTCTAATTGTGATGTGTAAAAAGTGTAAATAGATCGTTTCCTGGAATGCGTTGATTACAATAAAGAATAAAATGCTACTGCTACATAATGATATGTGTATCTGGAACTGGACCTAAACGCAATAAGCTGCAGGATTTTTTCTTTCTTTATATACAGGGTGTCCCAAAGAAATGTTAACACTCCGGGCACATAAGATATCTTAAAAGGAAATTGGTTATTTAGAACCGGAGATATGCTTCAGCAAACTCGGCTTGGTCCAATCCTCTCAGTATGAAAGTAAAGCTTTTAAAATGCACGAAGCAAGAAGCAACATGATTAAGTCACACACACATCAGTTAATCTCTTCTTTGTTCTTTTCATCGCATTCTTTCGATTCTTTTCAAGCTTAAAAGACATAAATAAATATATTCCTCTTTTTCCATGTGCAATGGGTAGGTAAAGCAGTTCTTAAAATTGAAATTGAAACATTTCATGTTCTTTGTTGAAATGGTCCATCCAATTAAATAAATTAACTAATATTGCACTGACATAAAACTAGTATTACACTGAAATTAACCATAAATCAAAATACCTATATAATTTATGTGGAATATATTTATTTATGTCTTTTAAGCTTGAAAAGAATCGAAAGAATGCGTTGAAAAGAACAAAGAAGAGATTAAAACCCTTTAGCTACAGAATCTCACAAAACCTCACCATTGGCCTTCAGTAAGATTTTGTGAGATTCAGTAAGTGGTGTAGTGATTTAATTAAGATAGTTTTATAAGAATTTTGTAACAGTTTGTGAGATTCAGTAATTGTAATATGTGCTGCATCCAAGTACATGTAGGACTTTGTGAGATTCCTAACCAGCAGGTATTGTAAAATCATTACCACCAGCAGGTATTGTAAAATCATTACCACCAGCAAGTATTGTGAGATTCTGTTTGTATGAGAAGTATGCTGATTAGTTTAAATAAAGATAAGGATTAGGATAAGGTAATTTTGAGATAAGGATTAGGATAAGGTAATATTAGGATAAGGATAAGGATTAGGATTAGGATAAGGATACGGATGACCCAATGACTGTCAGACCCATGTCAGACCCGATCCTTACAGAAGCCCCGGTTCTTACAGGAGCAGGTCACTACTATCGGTAATTCCAACTAAATGACCCAAGGCCCGACAACGGGCAGACCTGATCCTTCAGGAGCCCCGATCCTTCGGGATCAGGTCAACTACTATCGGTAATTCCAACTAATGATAAACCCCAGTCATCATTGTGAGATTTGGTAGCGGATCCTGTACAGTGTACACCTTTATTACTCTGTAAATGCCCTAATTGTCCTATACCCGAGTAAGGGTTTGACGTTCATAGCTAACATTGTCGCCCGAGCTCATGGTGGGCATTAGGGTCTTGCCACAGCCATTTTGGTTGGCAGGCGTAATAATTGGAGAAAGTGATGTCACTAAATTTTGCAAGTTGATTGGCGGGATTTGCCCGCAACAAGACGGGCGAATCTCGATAAAAATTTAAAAAAAAAAAACCCAATGGATTTATCCGTTTTCATTTGTGCCGGTACCCTGCTAAAAATGTTGAAAAGTGTCTAAGTTTTTTATTTGTGCTGGTACCCTGCTATTGAAAAGTTTCCTGTAATTTGAAGTAAATAAAAAAATCAGAGTGAATGGGAGATATACATATAGGCCTACATGATTTATTTTGTCCAATTTCACACCTTGCACCTTGAACAAATAAGTGGAAGATTACTACGTTTGTCCAATAATATGAAATCTAAATGTAGGCCTACATGATTTATTTTGTCCAATTTCACACCTTGCACCTTGAACAAATAAGTGGAAGATTCCTATCTAAAAAAAATAAGCACACAAGCTAATAATGAGTTGGGAATGTTCCATTTTGGAACAGGGAGATTTATGATTTTCATTGTTTTTTTAATTATTCTAATTAATTACAATTATGGAGCGGGAACTTTTAGCCAATAAAAGAGCTGTAACCATGGTGATCCATCATGGATGCGAGCCTACCAGGGTATATAAAGGGGCTGAAATCAAGAGTTCATTCTCTGTTGCGATTATCCATTGCCAAGAGTACGTCCTACACATTACCTATAGCGAAGTCGATATGGCCCGTGAACTCAGGGATTTACAGGCCAGGGTAGTGAGAGATTTTGGTATAGCTGGTCTTCAAAGGCTGTTAGGAGAAGGAGACTTGCCAAGAAGAAGAATGCCTAGAATTCGTGTTCATCAACCCGATCCTGAAGATGAACCAGAAGGTTCAGATGATCATGACAGTGAAGTGGATGACGGGAGTGACATACCTCCAAGTGACGATCTTCTTGAAGACTCGGGTACCGGGAGCGAAGGTGATAGTGATGCTATGACTGGCGTAGAAGCAGATAATGAAGTTGATGATCATGGTGATGGTCCACAAGATGCTGTTGCTGATCCTCCTGCTCCTGCTCATCGACAAAAACGCCGCCACCGTGTTGCTGATCCTCCAGCTTCAGATGGAGATGATCCTGCTGCTCCTGCCAGAGTTGCTGACCTCGTTGATGTCCCTCCTCTGCGACGCAGACGCCGGCGACGCAACCCTATTGTGTATCGTGAACCAGCCAGCGATAATGACCCAGATCCACCAACTGCTGCTGACCCCGATCCAGCACCTGATCGCTACGGCTGGAAGCGTAAGGCAACACCGATACGGCGTCACCACTTTCGCGGGCGACCGCAGGGGCCGACATTTGAGGCAGGAAATTTGCAGCCTGTAGACTACTTCCTGAAGTTCTTCCCACTGGCGGTGTTAGCTAATATAGTAACATGGACTAATCTGAAGTTGGTGGCGGCCGAAGAGGAGCGGGTCAACATTGATGAACTGAAGGCCTACATCGGGATCCTCCTGGTAATGTCCCTGACCAAGGTGAACAACTATATAGACTATTGGAGTAACCGTCCAGGCTTCACCAACCCCCTCATCAAACGGACCATGAGTCGACCACGTTTTCAGAATATACAAAGCCACCTTAGCTGTTGTCGACCAGCCGACGACCCTGAGACGTGGCCCGGTGACACCGCCGAACAAAAGCAACACCAGTACCTCCACATGCGGAGTCATCCTTTGTACCCCCTTCAATCGCTCTGGGACGCAGTACTGGCCAATTGCAGACAGAATTACAAGCCGGGCCGGGAGCTCGCATTAGATGAGGCGATGGTGGGATATAAAGGAAATAACTCGCCTTTACGCAAGATATTCATTCCGATGAAGCCCACCCGGTTTGGATTTATGATCTATGCTGTTTGCACAACTGGTGGATATATGTGCCATTTCGCTACGCAGGAAATCAATAGAGTCAATCGCACCATGCGGGACATATCTATGAGAGTCTTGGCGCCATTTCTAGATGTGTATCACATTATATTTTGTGACAAGCTGTACACGTCCGTCATGCTGGCTCGCGATCTTCTGGCTCGTGCAACATACCTTGTTGGTTCGATCAAGATGTCGGCAAGAGGCCTGGCCTGTGATCTTAGCAAGAATCCAAGAAAAGCTGGTGTCCACAGGGCTGAGCACATTGACAACATGAAAAAGACTCAGCGTGGTACTATGTACTTTAGGCAAAATGGAGATCTAACGTACACGCTATGGAACGACTCATCTATAACTTCTATGTTGTCTACCAGACATAATGCGTACAGGCGAAAAGAAGATGGCCGGAGTGATGAACTCGTCAGAAGTTTCAGTATAGACGGCATCCAGCGTCGACAAGAACACACCATCCCTGCACCTAAGCAGATGATCCATTACCAGAAATACATGGGAGGTGTGGATCGGGCAGATCAACTCCGATCTTATCACACCGTCGCCCGACAGTTGAAAAAATGGTGGAAGCAACTACTCTACTTTGTAATAGATGTCTGCAGGGTAAATGCATGGATTTGCTACCAACACCATCGCAATGAAGACCACGGGATCAACAATGAGCACAGCAGGACACGCCACAGCCAATTTGTCATGGACATTGCGGAAGCCTTGATCGATGGGTACTCCGAGGCTGATCGAGATTATCGCAAACATAATTATCGCCCTCGGCAGTATCCAGGCGCACCATTGCCAGATGCCACACCAGGCCATAAGCTGGAGCGCATGGGTGGATGGGGTCGGATGTGCATGCATTGTGATCGTCTTGGACGTGTTGGAGAAACAGGCAGAAAGAGGACATCAAGATATGGTTGCAAGACCTGTGGTGTACACTTGTGCAAAAGAAACCCAGATCCACAGGACCCATGCTTTTTGCGTTGGCACCATGGTGTGCCCAACATTGAAGATCCAGAGTCGGAGTAGATATTCATATTCATTCACAATAGACTAGAATCCTGTGTCCCCTGTCATGCCCCCAACGGGTTTATCCCTGCTATACAGGGTTTGTCTGAGCTCTGTATATGTAAAGTAAGGGTAGACATGGCACGTCGTCGTCGAATTGAAGAACGTCAATTGCTGAGTAGTATTCGATTTGACGGCTTGACACTTTCTAGCCATTTGTAAATAAATATATAAAAAAGGTGATGAAGGACTGTACCGTGAATCCGAGATTTTTTAATACTTTTTGGAATTGTTTTCTATTTTCCTGTTATTTATCATAACTTTTTTTTCATTTTTTTATCAGACACGGACAGTTTGGAGCCAACAAAAAAACAAAACAAAAAAATTGGATTTATAGATCTACCATTTTTAGATCTTTATTCCTAAAAAAAACACCAAAAATATGGGGATCATGGTAGAAGCGTTCACGTTGGACATAAGTCTCGCGATTCCCGTCAAGTTCAAAAACTAACGAACTTGCAATTCTATCACTCTTCCCGCAATTGATCACATGACTATTGAACTCTTCCCGCACTTTGATCACATGATAATTAAAACAATGATTTGAACCATGAACCTTTCCCGCCATTTTATCACATGACTTAGCAGGGTACCGGCACAAATAAAAACTTGGATACTCTTCAACAATTTTTAGCAGGGTACCGGCACAAATGAAAACAGATAAATCCATTTTTTTTTAAAAATTTTATCGAGATTCGCCCGTCTTGTTGCGGGCAAATCCCGCCAATCAACTTGCAAAATTTAGTGACATCACTTTCTCCAATTATTACGCCTGCCAACCAAAATGGCTGTGGCAAGACCCTAATGCCCACCATGAGCTCGGGCGACAATGTTAGCTATGAACGTCAAACCCTTACTCGGGTATAGGACAATTAGGGCATTTACAGAGTAATAAAGGTGTACACTGTACAGGATCCGCTACCAAATCTCACAATGATGACTGGGGTTTATCATTAGTTGGAATTACCGATAGTAGTTGACCTGATCCCGAAGGATCGGGGCTCCTGAAGGATCAGGTCTGAAATCACATATTGTCAATATCGTTGGAATTACCGAGGCATTATATTTCAAAAATACAAAAAAAAAGGTGCAAAAAACAAAGAAAAAAAACATAAAAATAACAACCCAAATGTATCTGACATGACTTGACAGGACATTACATTACAAACAAAACTTAATTTGTATCCCTGTGCCTTATATTACAGTAGAATCTATTTACCTTTGCATCTTATGCTAGAAATTACGGTAGAATAAACCCCCTAACCCTAAACCTAAACCTATGATATAGCTACATAAAATGTCTATCTCGAAGAAAAATCTTAACAATTAATTACTGAATCTCACAAAATCTTACAGTGTGTGTCCAATACAGAGCTACTGAATCTCACAAAATCTTACAATACTGATCAAAATGTGATTTTGTGAGATTCAGTAATCTGCCTACAGGTCTGACATGGTTTTGTTTTTCCTGGTGAATTACTGAATCTCACAAACCATCTCGAGTGATATTGTGAGATTCAGTAATTGCTTAGACTTTGCCTCAAGATAGAAAATATAAACGTAAGATTTTGTGAGATTCAGTAAGCTGTTATTTGTTTGGCAAAAATGTTAAAGGGTTCTGATGTGTGTGTGTGACTTAATCATGTTGCTTCTTGCTTCGTGCATTTTAAAAGCTTTACTTTCATACTGAGAGGATTGGACCAAGCCGATTTTGCTTCCTCATGTTTGCTGAAGCATATCTCCGGTTCTAAATAACCAATTGGAACGCAATAAAATGCAAATGAAAGCTTATTTACTCAGCTTTCATAATACATCAAGATTAGACCCGTGTGTTCCTGTCCTTTTAAAAATATCTTATGTCCCTGGAGTGTTAACATTTTTTGGGACACCCTGTAGGTATTTTTAGTAGCATTTTTTTTCTCCAACAAATTGCAACTGCCTCACCCATATGGTGGGTGTATTCAGCAACTTTAATGTTGTGGTTGGGCAGACAATTTACCCATGTCAAAACAATATCATAAAATTCATTTTCAGTTTTCATTACGACACAGGCCATTGAAAAGAAGCGAAAAAAATGGGGTAACTTTGGCCCATGTTCAAGTATATAAGAAAAATTGAAAACAATAATTTTTCAATATTTACAGCCCAATTTATTTGTTAGACAAGCAATCTCACCACAAATTAAATGATTACCATGTTTATTTGGAATGTTTATCTCTAGTTTTACAATTTGTTTATTTTTTGGTATTTTTTACATTTTTATCTGTCAAATTTTCATAGAAATATTTGTATTGTTTTTTAAAAACACTTCAATGAACCTAAAAAAAACCATACTTATGAACACAGTTTGAAATATCTTATCATCCGAGTAGGTTTGAACGAGTTTTCCGCAAGTGGGCCAAAGTTACACCCCATGTGTGGTAACTTTAGCCCACAAAAAGATTAGGGGAAAAACTATCTAGAAATACTTAAATTTTCAAAAATGATGTGAGAGGCAAGTTATATAGATGGTTACAATAATGTGTATCAGCAAAAGCAATGGTTGAAGGGACTAAACTGTCGATACATGCTTGAGGGAACAGCATATGACCACAACACTGTCCGCTATGCCTTATTGCCTTTTATAGTGCTTTGGCACAAGTTTTAAAAGCATGGGTCCTAAACAAAACAGGATGTGCGCGCACATCCTCGGGGAAAAAGAACAATGGCAACTGCCGACCAAATGCCTGGCATGACGTCACATGTCACCCCATCTATAATATCAACTAGTCTAGTTTACCAACAAAACATATCTTCCATGCAATGAATAAAAATAAAAATGTAAAAAAAGTGGGTCAAAGTATCATGTGTGTATTTTATCTCTTTCTCTATTTACTGAAAATTTGATCACAAAAGACTTAAAAAATGATGGCCTAAAATGTAAAATCAGATGATTTTTTTTGCATTCATCCAGACAATTCAGGAAAATTAGTGTTGGAATACAGAGTCCATTTCTCCGCTAATATCCCACGTTAAGGGACCATTTTCAAGCGCTGATTTTGCAACAAACTTGTATGGAGAGCTAGAAATTGAGTTTGGTATCAAATTAGACCCAAGACAATAATTCATAAGATGATTATAATGATAGACAGATTTTAACCATTTAATATTAGTAAAATGTTAGGCCTACGATTATGGTGGAAACCCGACACGTACAAAAAACAAGTTTTTAAATTACGACAGACAGGCTTAGATCCCCGATCGTGGAAAATCTATCCATTCTCCTTCAGCTTTTTACAATTTGAATTGAAAAACCTTTAGCAAAGCTATAATTTAATACTATGTTCAATGAATTTCTATGTATAAATGTATATTTATGCCCCTCCCGAAATATGATGCATTACACATGAGGGTCACCTTGTTTTTTAGATTCTTAGGTGATTTAAACCATTTTCTGGCAAGAATATATTGAAATTTACACATAGAAATCATCATTCAATGTGGTATTTAACTCAAGCTATTTTAATAAAATCGTAAAATACCAAACGAGAATGGATAGATTTTCCACAATTAGGCATTTACCCCCTATCATCATTTTACAAGCTGAATTTTCGCACGGCTTCAGTCTTACTCCGTGAAAGTAGGACTGATAGTTCTTAACAATAGGTTGTTAATATTGTTTGTGATTATTATATTATTAAATTGGAATTTTTAAACTTTAATTTGATACCAATCTCGGCTACTAAATCATTTTAGTTACAGAGAAATCACTATTTTAATCACGCGTATGGATAAGAAGTATTGCGCAAGAATAGTTGCCAGTTTTCGTCTGGAACTACTATTTAGAGACCTATTGTCACCAAGTTTGGTTGAGATTAAAGTTTGACTTTTCATATGAGAGCCTTAAAGAGCAATAAGTGAAGTTTAAAGTGTTGACATATTGGGGTTAAAGGTCATGTAGGGTCATTAGATGTCAATCAGTGTACACCCCATGAACTTCTCAAGTCCCCTTACTTAAAAATTATTGTCACCAAATTTGGCCAAGATTGAAGTCTGACTTTACATGAGAGCCCTAAAAAGTAATAAGTGCAGTTTAAAAGTATTGACAGAATTTGGGAAGGTCGTGTAGGGTCATTAGAGGTCAATCTGTGTACACCCCATGAGCACCACAAGCCCCCTTACCCAAATAATATTATCACCAAGTTTGGCTGAGATTGAAGTCTTGACTTTACATGAGAGTCCAAAACAGCAGCAATAAGTGCAGTTTAAAGTGTTGGCAAAATGTGGGCAAAGTTCATGTAAGGGTCATTAGAGGTCAGTCTGGCTACACACCATGAGCTTCTGAAGTCCCCTTTACTCAAAGATTATTGTTACCAAGTATGGTTGAGATTGAAATCTGACTTTTCATATGAGAGCACTGAACAGGCTGAACCAGCCAGTAGGGAGGTCACGCTGCATGTCATATTTTGTTATACGCAAGAAAACAATGGAATCTTAGTGACTGCAATATTTGCTAGAAATAGCTTCGGAAAATGGTCTATTTGGGCGTCTCAAAAACTAAGAAACGTATTAAAAATCATGTAGAATTTTAGAGGAGGGTCAGTAACGTCTGCAGAACGGTAAAATGTATAGTTTTAAACACGTTTGGTGACCAAATTTATGTCGTACAATGTCGGAAAATTCACGTTTTGAAAATCCGTGGTCTTCAAAATTACAGGAATCCTAACTCATTCTAAACCTTACCAAATCATGAAATGAACCCTCGTCTACAAAAAAGTCCATGTACGTATTGCTCTATCTGCTTGGAGATAGCGAAGACCACGGAAACCTCATAGCTTTATACCATGGAATGAAATCTGCCATAGACATTACATGGCGAAAATCGTACAGATTTGCACTGCAGACCTCCGTGTAGGAGTGTTGACAATAGCATAACAATAGCAAGGTCGTTTGACTATTGTGTTTGTGCATGTTTGTGACGACTGACCCCGTTTAACAATCTTCATAGCTTTCATATAGGGCTTGGGTGACCTAACTATTGACTGGAACCTTTAACCAAAAGGAAACATCCACCCACACAAACACCCCAACATACATGACATGATCACAATGTTCCCCTCCGGCTTTTCAAGTCAGGGAGATAAAAATGAACTTCTATGCGTCTGACTTGATTTGAACCTGCAACCTTGTAATGCATGTTTTTGTCTATCTAATCTTACCTGCATTTGCATCATAGCTCTCTCTACTGTTCGTCTCTTGTCCTTCTCCAACTGACTCCTCATCATTAATGCAGTCATGTGTACACACCATGTCTGAGGCCCATTCAAAACAGTCTAGAAATGTAAAGAATAACTTTCAAAGTCATATATGTGACCATCCAGCACCAGCATGTACTGAGATATGGCTCAATGAACATTTCAATAAACAAAAGGAAACAAACGAATTCTCAATGTATTTATTGATTTGTACTGCCTATTTAACATGCAATATGGACATGTAATACATCACTGTAAAGCTGATTTTAAGAGGAATTCCCCTGTTAAATATCTCAAAAACTGTTCTGGCCGACTTTACATCCCATTTGTGATGGATGGTCACATATGTAGTTGATAGAATGTCCCACAGCTGCATTGTAGTATTGGTCACATATTAACAAGGCATTACATTATAAAATCAGTACATAAGTCTTGTAATGTTAACACTGACTGAACTGTTGTTATCCTTAGAGTATTGGCTGACCTTTCATGGTCCAGTAATGATTGCCTTTAACCTGCCAAATTCACACCTTGAACCACAGTCATTTTATTCAAAATTTCAGATATTAAAGACACAGCAACATGTATACATGTTTCACTTGGAGATACGGCTGGAATATTGACTTTATTTGCTGTAATGAGTATAGTAGTTTGATCTCAAAATTGACCCTAAGCATAGATAATCAAGACGGGATGGATAAGTGGGTGTTTAGTTTAAAGCTATGTGTGTTTTGTACCAAGGTCGCTCAACACAAAAGCCGATGTAGCCTTTCGCCCTGTCATGAAATCACTTTTCAACATCCATAAATAATACGCCACTCTCGTTCCTAAATGCATTAAACTGCTAGGAATCGATATTGTCCATCGCGCTCATCGTGGGTTCAAGTTTACGTGTAATAACAAACTGGGTGAAATAAGTGTCTATAAACTTCACAAATAGCGTTACATCTTTCGCATTGGTGAATGTGTGTAATAAATTAATATATCAACTTTCACCATTGCTTTTTTATCAAACTAATTTTATGTATCCAGTTAGTTAGTATTAACCCTTTGAACCCGACGAGCCGCTAGACCGGCTTACGCATATGTGTACCGTATACCCGGTGAGACGGTGTAACGGCTTACAGGTATGTATGCAATCAACCATATGAGACGGACTATAGGCTCAGTGTAGGATGTCCAAAGTGGTTTGATTACATAGATAAGACTACTGCGCATCTAAAAATTGCCGGGTCAAAGTTCAGAGGCTTGTTGTTTTCAATTGATGAGTGATTCTATCAGCGCATTTTGCTTGCTGTTTTTTCGCATCAAAATTATATTGAAATGTGGCGTGTTTTGGACATGATGGACGATAGTGATACTGCTTAGGATTTGTTTAGATGATAGTTCTGGCATTTCAGATGATTTTGAGACCCGGGCATTGAATGGGAATTGATGTCATAAGCTTTTCATGTATTTGTGGTAATGTATCAGTATCAGTATCAGTATCAGTATCAGTATCGGTGTACGGGTGGGTTTTGGGGTCCAAAATATCGCCATTTTTATTTATTTTTGTCCTGAAAGCACAATCCAAGTAAACTGTTATTGTTTTTATATGATTGTATAATATTACAGATGATTCGGAACAAGTTTAGTATTGTTTTATCCATTTCCTGCAAAAATCAATATTTTGTGCGTTACCCCCGGAATGGCCAGGGTCGGCGGTACACATTGCCTGGCGCGGTCAGGGTTCAAAGGGTTAACTGTAGTTGAGTTAGTATTAGATAGTGCAGTTGCCGCAATAGACTATCAACACCCATTCTGTTTACCGGCTTTTCAAACATGCTAGTCATACAGGTGTGTGCCAAACAGACATAGATCAGCTCCACACAACATTTCATGGACCAAATCAGGTACAAATGGTTGTCGTCGATTAGAGATATGCTTAAAAGGTGCAACATGGAATACATTATTAATGACGCCCCCACAAGTCCACGCTGGATTAACACATTTAAGCGCATTAATAAGATTGTCTGTCATAATGTATGGAGTAACACTGTTAGGGAAAAATCATCTCTTAAAGACTATTTGCAGCTTAAAAAACCCGTTCAATTGGAAGACTTATCTTTTAGACAAAACTGATTTGTAGTCTAAAATTCAAAGCGTGATCAAACATGCTTCCGTTGGAAAATAGAATACGCAAATGGTCTTCAAATAATAAGGATGGTAAATGTATGATTTGTAATGATGATTCAGTGGAAGACTGAAGACACTCCTCATTCACATGTAGATCACTGAATGAGATAAGGGTCGAGGAATATCTCAAACTCAAAAATAACCTATGCAACAATGGTTTTAGTGATGTTTGGCTGGAATTTAATATCAGTAATCTGAACTCAGAATTGTATATAATGCTCGGTTGTCCAATTAATATCACTACGCCATACAAACACACTAAAGATGCCCTTTCTGCATACGTTATTCTCGACCAATTCTGCAAATCATACCTTAAACGTGCGTGGGCTGTTAGATGTACGATCATGAACTCAAAGTGAGTCTATTGAGACTATTGTATACATGACAATTACTATATATAATAATTATTAATGTTCTTTTGTCTTGTAATTACTTTATGTATATATTATGAACGCACCGTCTGGTAGATGAGTGTCACTGTTGTAATAGTGCATGTTCAAATAAATAAATAAATAAATAAATAGAGATAATCCGATTAATCATCCCCTCTATCGACGATCTATGCCCTAAGAGAGTCATTGGGTTGTGTCAACAATATGGTGTATTGCTCATATGAATGAAATATAGCAAACATTCAAATGTTAAAATATCCTGTTCAGAACCAAGTCTCAAATTAAGATATGTCAACGTCCACTCGGCAGGTGTTGAAAAACTCATTTAATTTTAAAAGGCACCCTGTTTTTTTATCAACTGTCTATCACAATGAGTAAGATTTAGAATGCTCAAAGCGTAATTGTGCAATCATTTTTTGGACTCGCATTCATTTCATTTCAATACTTAATGTACATAGTAATGTTGACTTACAGTCATATAGGGAAGAAGCTCTTCTCCTTGTAACGCATCCTTTGGCATGGTTCTTTTCTTCTCAACTCTGTCAGAAGGAATTGAAATTTCATTATTAAAATGATTAACATTAACCGAAACCACCACTAAACAGTGGTTTATTTGATACTCTTACATTAGATATTTATCACAAAATAACAATTTTACGATCAAAAAGTAAGCTCATAACATCATTGTTATATGAATGATTGTGTATACATTTGTCCACAAACATGATTTAGAAGGGGGAAAAATATGCAAAGGTCTTAAAATACATGACAACATGTCATTAACTATCAAATTGATATATACAGGGTGTCTCAAAAAAGTGTCCCATGAGTTAGAAAATAATTAAAAATACATCCCATGTCTTTTTGTTTAAAAAATCTAGTACCGTTGGTAAGCCCTGTAATCAAATACACTTTATCTCATTGAATTTCACCACCTTACTAGTGAGATATGATCAATTCAGTAACACGAGTGCGAATCCAACTTTAGCCACTTTTGAACAAGAAACTGGCTTTCAACTGAAAAAAAAACTGCCTTTATAATTCCGATGATGATTTTAGGATATGTCAATGTATTGTTTAAAATACCATCTAAAATTCAAATATTTTATGGTATATCATGGATATACGAATATGAAAATATGTTTTTTGTTCAAATTCAAGTAACTATCAACATTAGTAGGTAGATTAGTATTGATATTATTGATTATGTTCAATTACACACTGAATGACTAGCTATTCGTATAAAAGAGCTCTCTTCACAAAAAAAGTGGCCAAATGTGATTTTGAACATGCCTGATGAGCAGATAGCCATAATTTGATAGCGGAAGCTCAAAAATGGATAGGAAAAAAAAAATTATGGCACATTAAAGAATGCTGAACATTATTACTAGATCACAATGTAGAATGTAAACGTCGTAAATTTTAAGCTTTCTTGGGAAAATTACATCACGGAAAAATGCAAAATTTACAAAGCGGAAAAATGCGGAATTCAACAGTTACAAGCAGAAAATTTGGGAGCTTACCTTAAAGGTATATTATGTAATATTTTCCAGGGAACGCCCTCAATCCTCGAAAACAAAAAGTTGAAAGCAGATTTTCTTGAAGATTTACATTTCTGATCATAAATCGTACATACATTCCAAGTTACAGGGCGATACGATTCTTAATTACTTCAAAATCATGGTTTTAGAGTGAAAATAAACTGTCGGAGTCTGCGCCGACAACTTATTATAATAATAAACGGTGCTTATATAGCGCAATTCCAAAATTGATCAATGTAAATCTGCAAGAAAATCTACTTTCTAAAAAAAATCATGAATAGAGGGCGCTCCCTGGAAAAGATCACATAATACGCCTTTAAGTTTAACCTTCTGCATAAGATCGGAGTCTCTCCAAGAGATGATTTTGTAATTGACTATTATGAAGGTTGCACATAAATAAAACTCATAAAGTGACTATCATATTAAATATTTAACATACAAGGCATTACTGTGGCATGATGTGTAACAACGAATTTTGACCGATAAACAGTATTCTGGTATGAACGCGTAGCAATACATTCAAGTTGATATTATACTATTTGCAAGCCTACAAGAGTTACTACTGCTTACAATCTTATTTATACATGATAATACCATATTATATGAGATATCATCCATTGTTTTCCATTTTTAGTATTAAAATCATGCTCTTATAATATCTAGGGCTGGATCTTAAGCTTTTTTGGTACCAGCCAGTTGGGCAGGTAGCTTTAAAAAGTTACCAGCCCGACAAGAAATTCACCTGCCCAAATTTGTTTCCCGAGTTCACAGACGTTGGTCTGCCAGTTGGGCAGGTAGCTTCAAAAAGTTACCAGCCCGACAAGAAATTCACCTGCCCAAATTTGTTTCCCGAGTTCACAGACGTTGGTCATGTTTCATTATCATAATTCATATCGTGTTTTGTTTGTTATGATAAGTTTTCTCATCACTATCATTATTATTAATCGGGCTCAGACGCGCAAAATTTGATTACCAAACATGCCAAAATGTGGGCCAAAATATGCTTCAAGGCGCACGGAAAAGTTCAAAATTTATTTCTGTTCGTTGAAAATAAAAATAATAATTTTAGTGGGTTTTAGTTAGTAATAAATTTGTGGGTTTGATTTGTCAAAAAGCTTCAGTTCGCAAAACAAACTTGGGGATTTCCTACTATTTATTTACTTTTAAAAACTCAATCAATAATTTTACACTACAGTGTTTTTATGATCTGAGTAGAATTGATACTTGAGTTTGAAAAAAGGTACCCGCCAGTCGGACAGGAACTTTTAGTTACCCGCCCGACCAGACATGCCAACCTCTTGGATCAGAAAACTGTATTCTGAAACCCCCAAACCTGTATTTTTCATTGAAAACCCGTATTTTTAAATTAGCTTACTTTTTGTCCGATTTTCTTCCCTGCATGGCAACATATTAAATTCGCAAGTTATTCCTGGCAAAGAAGTTTCATAATTTTCATTATTCCAATTACTTTCTGGCGTATTTTGACTTTTTTCGCTGAAGAAAGTTTGTTTTATTCATCACTGTGCGCCGCCATTTTAATTCATTTTAATTCATCATAAGTGTACATCCACCAGTCAGTCATCAAGATTACCGTACATTCCCTGGCACTGTACTATTAATAGAGCGATATATGAGGGCGGCACAGTCTCAGTCTAGTAATTGCGCAATTACTAGCAATTACCATGTGCGAATTTTGGGTGGTACCAAAATTGTAATAACCACAATAGCGTAACATAACATACCGGGAATATATTTACTTTCTAGAAACGTTGTCGGGTGGATAATAGTCTTTACTTGCAGTCGTTTTTGAAAGGGATTCTTTGCCTTGCAGTTTGGAGGTCAATAATGGTTTAAAACGTATTTTTTTGGAAAATCCCGTACGCCCATATTTTGAACGAAATCCCGTACGAAATAACGGGAAAAACGTACTAGTTGGCATGTCTGCCCGACGCCAAATTTACCCGCCATGGGCAGGCGGGCGGGTGCTAAAGTCCAGCCCTGCTAATATCTGACCCTACAATATAAAAAAACCACCAAAAAGATGAATTTATTTTTAGGGTCATTTTCAGTTTCTGTTGTCAAAAATCTATTTCTGGCTCTGACTGCATCAGAACAAAAGTGAAACAGATACTAATTTTCATTTACAATAGGTGGGTAGCTATGATTCAGAATTATAATCATGACTTATGTCATGAGGCTGACATTCATATTAGTGATGTTATAAGGGAGGAGGTAGAACTTCTGAATGACCTTGTATATACACATCATACAAAAGCATATTTGGGCATTTCCCCTGTTAATTAGGAATAAAAAACAGGAAGCACTGTTAATAGTGAAGTTATCCATACAGTCATATAATCAATCATTTCAATTAGTGGGACCCCAACTGACTACAATGTTAGCCCTGACCCAGTATATTTCGTTTTGGCATGTGACAAATTCTACAATCGAATATGTTTCTTAAAATCTAGGATTTTCAAATACGGTAGAAGGTAAATGTGCACACCATAAGGAGACATCAACTAGATTGCATCAGTCCATTCTTGAAACCAAGATAGATAGAGGAATGCAATGGTACAATGATTGCAGTGCTGGTATATTGTCGCTGTTTTTTCTAAAGATGTCGGCTCAATTAGTAAATAGCAGTACAGAGATTTTTAGAAGTGACCCAATTAACCAATATCACTTACTTATCAATTTTTCTAATACCGTAACAATTTCTGTACAACAATGGCTAGTGTACATTCTTCTTGACTTACCTTTCATCTTGCGTAGAACAACATTAATCTGGTTAATATGAACAAATGAATCGGGTTAATATGAAAATATTACTCACCCCAGTGCCAAGATTAGCGCTTGTTCTACAGCAGTCAATGAGGGTATCTCGCCTTCTTCCGGATTAGCAAGCTTGATGGCATTGAGTATGGTGTCATCATCTAATGCAAGATCCTAGAAAATGTGAGAAGAGACAGGCAACCAACTATTGAAATTGTCATTAACGAGAGTTTACACTCTGCAACCTTACGTGTATGTTTTTTACATCCATGAAATAGACTTCATTTACATACATACATAACATTTCTTATAAGGCGCAATATCCAAACACATGATCAAGGCGCAACATTCATGAAGTCAACTCCTCACAAACTATTTTGTCCTGAGACATGTCAATGTTGTCAGTGACACAAACAATTAAGAACGCCCCATTCAGTTTTTGTCAACCGGATTTAGAGCCAAATATACAATCCTCATTTCAAACCTCTTAGATAGATGGAGTTGCCAATCCCTTGCTGCAGAATGACAAATGTAACAATAGGGACATCCATAATTCTACAGATGATTTCTACAGAAAACTTATCCTAGAATACCAATTAAAATATCATACCAAAAAACATTTTACATCAATTTGCTCTGTGACCTACAGTTGAGTAAGATAACAGACTCCCTCGCTCATCCAAAACTGATTTAATATTAAAGAAAGTTATCAAAGAAAGCTCTAAATATTTCCAGTCCCCAATATAAATGCTAGGCACCACTAACCTTTGGTAACCCTTTGACAGCATGATGAGTTGTTGATGCATCTCCAGCCGACATAGTGGTTTTTTCTACCTTCAATAACAGCTGTGGAAGATTGGTGCTCTGCCATTTTGTTCTCTTGCCCAATGCACCTGAGTAGTGTCAATTACAAAAAAAAGAAACCCTTATTACAGTGTTTCTTATTGGTAACACATATTATATTCAATCATCAATGAGATTAGCCAATTATAATAGATTTGCAGTTGGTACTCTAAAACTAAATATCATTAAGGCATCAACATTGATTTACTTAAAGGGACACAATGTCATGTTGAATTTTTAAAATTGTAATTAATTTACTTCAGAATTCAAGGTGAACATTAAAAATTGCCATTATTGTTGTTTCTACTAAAAAAACCCCAGCAAAACTTGATTAAAACAATGTTTTAGATATGTTGGAATACCACCCTTAACCATGTAAAATGCTGGTTGCGGCTCTACCAGCATTTTTGAATTAACGTTTTGTTGTACAAAGAGGGCTGATTTTTCTTAATCCTTATAGGTGCAAGTTCATACATGTAATACAATTGTAAAAATAAACAAATCCCAGTTTTTATCATATATTTTTGTAATTGAGGGCGCTGCCTCCACCACATCTCTTAATGTCCCTTTAATGTTTAGAAGTGATTTAAATGTATTATATTCAATGAATTTATTCTATATTTGCCCAGTTAAAAAGTCCCTTCTTAATTAACATTTTCTATGAAAGTATCAGATTACATAAATGTGGCAGATTGCAGAAAAGCCTCATCTGTGCTACATTTAACGCAAAATGAATATGTTTACATAGAGTACTGAATAGGTGGGCTTTGTACATTATTTGGTGCAATTTATTTCATAATAACACATTTGTAAAATACCGTAAACTGGGGTGACTTTGTACAATGGAATGACTTAGTCCAAAATATACCCTTTCAAGTATATGGAATATGTGATTGGTGTATCTTTAGGGGTCGTCCATCATTTTCGCCATTTTCAGTTACGTACAAAGTGTACGTAAGAGGGTCGAAATATACCCCAACCGTACGTAACTTAAATGGCGATCTTGAGAGGCGGGATTTTTTTTTAAAAGTACAAAATAAAATAAAATTTCGCCATTTATTGCGTACGTAACTCGAGGGGGGGGGAGGGGGGTAAAAAGTTACGTACGCTCTGTACGTAAGTGAAAATGGCAATAATTTTGGACGACCCTTACACAATGTAGATTAGTTGTGGACTTTATTAGAAACACAAAATTCAAGGATATGAAGTAACACTTCCTTGAAGTTTTGACAAAAGTAACTCGCTTTCTAATTGACTCTGTACTGATCTCATTATTATATAGAGAGTATTTCTTTGAGATAAGCTTGTAATGATGTAGCGGGACAGGCATAAGATTAAATTGACTAATAACTGTGTATATATATCTATAGGCCTATATATAATGAAAGTACAAATTCCAACCTGTAAGTGCCACCTTGAGGCCTGTTATTAACTCAGCATTCTGAAGATGTTCCTTGGATGCCTGGTAATCATAGTAATAATGCAAAATATGACTACATTCCAGATGAAAGGTCACACAGAGGTCAGGGTGTGTCTTCTTACACATCAAGACATCATTGTCTGAAACTACAAATAAATACACAAAACTAAATGATGTATTTGTATCTTAGTCAGAAATCTTGGTTTATGTCTGCAGATTAAGAGAAAGTCAATCTGCCAAGACCAGAAATAAAGTTGTTTGGTCCATGTAGTCCACACCATATAGCTTAAATGCAACATTTGCATCCTACAATCAGGGACTTTTTTACAGCAATAAAAAGGTACTCATCTTGCAATCATGGCAGACTACAGTAAATATGGTGACAAAAATGAGGAGTGCAACAATGTTATCTTTCAGTTAGTGCCCCTCCCCATTTGTTCCCCTGATAGTTAATCCTAAAACCATAGCATTATTCCTAAAATGCAATCCAATAGTTTTGTTCATAATGTATTCCAATGTAAACTCATAAAAGAAGACTTCTTGTGCCGTCCAGCATGCTTCCCTTTCATCATGTGACCACTGGTTTCTGTCACCAGTGTATACTAGTTCTCATTGCAATCTCATTGCATTGCAATGAAAGGCTTATAATGTTGTTAAATAAGGGTCTTTAAGAAAATCCTGCTGTAAGGCACAATTGACGTGACTTTCTTAAAGACCCTTTATTTTTTAATAACACATAATATATGCAAGTTCTAGTTGGGATTCAACTTCTATTTTAAAATTATGCCTATCTGTACCATGTATAGTGGAAGTCCGGCGACCTACAGCTGTTATTTACTTAACACCTGTTCGGCACTGTTTGATTTGGGGAGCCGCCCTGTGGGGGGCACTGTAGTGGTGCTAAGGATACTGGACCACACAAGAAATCCTTTTTGGTAACTCACACTGGGGGAAATGACAAATCATTCTATCCAAAGTACGACAATGTTATTTGGGTGCCATTTATAAAATGGCATGGTGGAAATTCAAATGCTTATTATTGTATTCAAATGTTTAAAAGATATGAGTCCAACATATTTATCATCCAATTTTGAATTTGTACATAACTATTACAATCATTCTACCAGAAATAATACAAGTAATACTAGACTATGGAACAGTTTATCACCATCTATCCGTACTAATTTAGAAAACATGTCACTAGGCCAATTCAAATCTTATATTTCAACTCTGTCATAATTTGTATAATATTTAAATACTGTAACACTTGTTATTTATGTATGTATGTATCGAAATGAGGGCCTGCTTGGAAAGCAGTGCAAAAAATTACCATAAAAAAGAAAGCATAAATAAATAAACACCCTTTGTATAATTTCTGTGGTATAATTGTAGCATCTCACCTTTTTGGATAAATGGCATGATGAGATTGTATATAGAGGGCGCTTTTTCATCCAGAACTTGTTGCCAAACCCATAGACATCTCACAGCCCACCAGTCACCAGTCTTGAAAGAAATAAAGTGTAAATAATATATAGACTCGGACAAACTGGCGTGAATTAAATTAACAAAGACCTTGAAAATACACGGACTTGAACCCGGTCATCCCAATTCGCTATCGCGGCGAAGGATTACCCACTAGACCACAGAGGCTGTATTTACATGGGTGACAGATGAACGAGCACTAATGTATACAGAGTCATTGTTGAGAATTTCCACGGCCGAAATACATTTAGTAAATATTATATTGGTCTATATGCATGGTTCTAGCAGAATCTATGACTAGCGAAACTCACTTAAATATACACAAGAATCGAGCAAATGAATAAATAATGTATAGACTCAGACAAACGGGAGTGAACTAAATTAACAAAGACCATAAAAATACACGGACTTGAATCCGGTCATCCTAATTCGCTATCGCGGCGAAGGATTATTCACTAGACCACAGAGGCTGTGTGTTAAAATAAAGTGTGTTAAAACAGTGACTTTCAAATAAAAGGGACTGCTAAGCCGCTATTTTCTGTTGAAGCTATGTGTGTCTTGGATTAAAATCGATCATAAGGAAGCATTATAAAAGGTCACATACCCTCTAGCGCTGTCATGAAATTACCCCTCAACAGTAATTTTAATAGAGACAATAATCCCTTCTTTTGATTATTTCTGGTTAAAAGCAGTTGGTAAACCTTTTATGTGAAGTAGTATCCTGGTTTTTTGTTGGGTTTTCTTGCATCGCTCTCATCTAATTTCCCCAAATTCTTTGTGTTATTACCCAAAGGCTCCAAACTACCGTAGAAAGTTGTATTAAGACTCTACCCAGTGGGGCAGCTTTCAACTTAAGTACAATGGCAGCAAAAGTCCCATCTAATAGCCCATATTTGTACGCTCTTATTCACTCATCCAATTTCTTTATATTTGCTATCCTCTCACCCTCATATTTATCATCATTCCCTCAGGGTAGCATGCTTATATTGTTTTACCATTGCAAGTGAACATATAATTATACAGCCCTTTCAACAGTTTGAAAAAATCATCATAATTTCAATTACTTAACTTCCATATTTGGTCATTAAAATAAGATTTCTTTGATTGATAGTCTGAGAACCAATTAAGAGCAAAACAAGATTGAAAACAGGGGCATTTAACGTTGATAAAAACAAGATGTGCACATGGCTACCCAGTAGCATCAATTCACTATGAAATTAACTAACAGCAGCATAAAAATTACCCACTGCATCGCGCTGGTTCCTAATTTTGAATATGATTTATTCCATAAAAATAAACAGTCGGGTTGCAAAGCGTCGGCAATAACCATGTTTCCTTTCACTTCATGCTTCCTATAGTGAGCTTCACTATCACTTACCAGATAATTACAAGGTATGTCTTTAATACAGTCTACAAGTATACATTTGGCTACTAATAATAACTCCGGGGTGGACACAAGAGGGTATATGTTGCAATCATCAACACATAACTCGGCCAAGGCACAGTCAACAACTTGTTTAATCTGGAAACAAAGAGATAGAACTTTACAAAGTTAGCAAATCCAAAACTGGGGTTACACGGTGTGAGATGTTGAAAGGTAGTGCAGGTATATAGTACATTCCTATTCTAACACAAAATATACATTTAATCAATTCACTTTTTAATTAACGGCCCAAAAGGGTATGGATTAATCGAAGCATTTTTGTACATGTGTGTAAAGCATAAGCCTGATCATTCTCTATAGGGATGATTGTCACTTTTGAAAATAAACCTACGCCCATTGAAATGACAATAACTCCATTCCGCAACATCGTATATCAACAATCGAGGTGTCAAAATATGCAGAACAAAATCATGCACTGGGATATTTGCTTCGATTAATCCATACCCTTTCAGGTCGTTAATTATTGGCTCATTTGTAAGTGTCTCGATACTTTTTGTGATGAGTTTAAGATAATATGGTATGATTATATGTTATTCATCACATAGGTTTTACAAGTTTAAACTCTTATCCTATAGGCCTAAATCTCATATGATTCTGTGATTCATAATTGCATTCAAACCAACACTATGTTCTTTTTCACATTAACATAACACACATGCAATAAAGTTGAAATGGTAATTTCTTGGTATCATCACCTTATAATATAATATAATATAATTATAGTTAAATTACTTGGTAAAAATGGATACAATTATGGGTTAAGTGTTGACTGGTTCAAAATTAAGGTGATAGGGTATTTCGAATCACCATTTCCACTATATTGATGGCCTATGGCTTTAAAAGCAAACTAATTATTATGCTGAACCAATGACTGGGTAATGACAATGTTAAAACATTCTGAATCATTGATGGTGATTTTTGGTTTGATTTCTAGATAAATACAAACATTTACTACCTTATCTTTGTGTAGATTAGTCTCACTATCAGCAGCCGACATGCAAGCCAGTAAGCTCAAGTCACTGGCAGGTCCTGTCCAGTTATTTTGTATAAACAACTCAAGACTAGCAATCCCAAGTAGGAAAGTTGACCATTGTCTGTTGTTTTAATATGAAAAGTATAAATGTTAATATGAAACAAATAAAGATCAGGTGGTGGGTAACGGAAGAATTTAGAAAGAATCAGTTATAAAATTCAGTACATGCGCATGTTCTTTTCTAAATAAAATATCTCTCAAGAGATTTCACTTGTAATATCGTCAGCCTGCTTCGATAATTGCCTAACTCATTTTTTCTAGTTTTGAGAAAACAACAAAAATAGGAAAAGTGAGTTAGGCAGTTATCGAAGCAGGCTGACGATATGTTGAATTGCACCAAGAACAGTACAGGTGAATTCCAACAGGAGCAGTACATGTTGGATAGAATTAGGTTGGGGATACCTTTTTAAGTGAAATGTGGCTTGTTATAGGCCTAATACGAGTTAATATGACCCATTGTAAACATTTTACATAATTATTATAATAAGAAATTACTTAACCTAGTGTTAATAAATTTCCCTTTGCTACTTGCGTAAAGATCGATTTTTTCGCGTGCGCTCGAGCGTTTTGGGCTCTTTGTTGACTAGCCAATGAGTGCTCTTGTGGGCGTTTTTTGTTTTTCATCCACTCTTTGTTTGTGAGTTGCTTTTTCCATCTCAGTTTTTTGATCATTCGCTCCGTGGCTCTTGATGAGAGAGCATGTTCTAGCCAGTTCAGCAAATATAAATTTTAAGGTTCTTCCGTTCGTGAAACCAGGTCTCAAGGCGGGTGATGGTCAATCTGACTTCCTGTAAAACTAATAATGGCTATTAGTGAGTACTATTAATTTCTATCCATCGTACCTGGTTCTTCATCGAGTTTTTCTGGTAATATTAGTAGGTTCAATGATTGAATCCTTGACCGCCCGAACTCTATCACCACCAATAGATCGGCGGTTATAACTATATGAATATCGTTCAACCGGATGGTTGCATCAAATCAATCAGCGTTCTTCTGGCACGTTTAGTATGTTGTGTATCGGTAGTGTGAGCATCGTTTATGTGGCGTAAACCAATGTGCCAAGCCAATGCATCGTCTTCGGGCCGGTTTAGGAAATGTTACTGGGTCCCTATCATCAATTCAGCAGGAAGAGCATCGAACTTTTGCCTCCAGTTTATGGCAGCCATGATATGGTAGCGGTTGGACAATTTCTGTGTTCGTCAGGTAACCGCAGCTAGCCTAGACGGTTGGAATGCCGGCGAAGTTCAGTTTTCAATGGTGAGAGCTTTTATATTTATACTAAATCTAATGTGCTGTTTAGACCTGTTAACCTCCCGTAGTCCATTGTCTTTATTTAAAAAGTTAGATTCGTGATACATTGTTCAATTTAGGATTTTGTCCTCGCCGTTTTGATTCGATATCTTTAAATCTATTCCGTTGTTTTAAATAAGTTCATATTAATCGTTGTAATATGTCCGCAGCAATTACGGTTGTTATTGTTTGTGTACGTGCAAAACACAAATTACTCATGGGTTATCGTTCAATCCCCACTCTGTTTTTTACTCTTTCATGGAATTAAATAATTCCATGCTCTTATCAATCGTCACATTTGGTTAATATTAGAGGTTTCTATAGCGGGATATTGATTAGGTAGTGGGTAATGCTGTTCATGGGCCAGTTGTTGGAGTTACTGTAATCATGCTGTAATCCATCGTTTGATTTAGTTAATAGCATGTCGATCTCCACTTTGTAAAGTTTATCCGTCGTTTATATTGTGAACGTTGCGTAAGCGAGGTTGTTTGTCATACTTGATTGTCTAACAATATTTTCTCCAACAGTATTAAAATGTATCAACGCTCGGGGTGTTATTGTAGCTTAAATGTCAATATAGGAATGTACCCTCTTTGAAATATTAAGAGGTTGTCGATAACGTGGAATAATTTAATCTAGCAGGCATATCGTTTAAATTTGTAATCCCCACTTTACAACTTATCAACTTCACATTTGGATAATATAAGCTTAAGAGGGATCTATTAGCGGGATATTGATTGGTAGTTGGTCGATGCTGTTCATGGACCGGTTGTTGGAAGTTTCTGTTACGCGCCCTCGTCTTGTTTTTAGTTAACATCCTAATTATCGATCTCCTGCTGTGATAGTTAGCCCGTCATTTAAATTGTTTAGCGACGCGTAGCGAGGTCGTTTTAACACAATTTTGTTCTCTAACCGTATTTAACGCCAACGGGTTTTTTTATTTTGGTGCGCAAATTTTAAATATTGTACTGTACCTTTGTTGAAATATTTTAAACAGTTTGTTGATAACGTGGAATAGGTGATACATTTTATAACTTTGTATTCCGTATGCAAATTCTGGTTTATTGGTCGGTATTGAGTTTTCCGGAAACGACTGTTACAAAAAGTCTACTTTGCCAAAGTTCAAAGGTCATCTGTCAGGTCATAGTTTTCACGTTTTATTTTCTGGTTACCATTTTCCCGCTACGATCGAGTTTTTATTTTGTATTATAAATATAATAATTTCATCGCGTTTTTCAACCAGGCTGGTTTTGGATGGGTATACATATTACTATAGTTGGTATATAGATGCATTGCAGATTTAAATGTGACGCAATAATTGGTATAATTACGTTTTTATTTTCGATCGCGCATGGGACCGTGAGTCTAAATGTGTTTTGTCGTGTTTGTAAGCCATCTCACTTTGTGTATTCGTGCATAGTTTCATCGATGTACATTTTTACCTCTCCGCGGCTCGTTTCTTTAATTCATAAATGGGGTGTCATAAATGGTCCATTCATTTTTTGAGGGGGTCAATCATTGCATCTCTATTAAATTATAGCTATATAATAGGGGGAAATACTAATGGATCTCTGTACTATTAGCCATACGACTTGTTCGGGCGTTAGGTTTGGTTTTTGCCACCTAGCTAGTAAAAATAGTTGCGCTGCATTTCGTTCAGGTATTTTGACAATACTTTGTTTGATTCTATCGTACTCTTATATCAATATAATACATAGTATGGTTGTTGTCGTTTTGTTTGGAATTTGTTTTCATGGTATTTCAGTTTGGTAAATGTTTGTCCGGGTTGTTTTTGCAACAGGTTCACCACAGCCTCCTTGTGTTATACCGAAGACGTTTTGGTTGTCATCGCGTTCATACAGCGATGTCGTCAATAATGTTTATAATTTGTTATGTTCTTCCACGTTGGTTCTGCAGACGATAATGGAGTTGTGTTGTTTGTTGCTGTTAGGGACATCTGGGTCTGGGGGATTACTGTTACGTCATGTATTTGTTCATTATAAAAAATATATATATATATATTTTAGGGTACATCTAAATAAATACACGGAATACATGGATACTTAAGTGGTACTTCTCATTAGCCGGCTGGTATACTTATATTTTTGGAATTAGCTCCTGCTGATAATCATCGTTGGGCGATGATTTTGACATTGCCTACCAGTTGGTACATGTATGTATAAGGGGAAACTTAAGGTTAAGGATATAAATTGCCCAGATTCTGCTTCTGCCGTTTTTTATTATTATTCTTTCAGGACATGTGTCTATGCTTAGCAGTAGTACCACTACCATGAATGTTCTGAACGTTATAGGCGTCGGCTCTTCGGCGTGTTTTCTTCAGTATGGCTTTGTGGAGAGACCTTTTATTCGTACCCAGCCTGTTCCGAGTATAGTCGTCCGTGAAGTAAAGAAGCTAGTCCTTGGTTGGTGACAACGCGTCCATGAGCCACAACTTGCAGTGGATTATTATTGCGTCATGCGGAGGCACGATCTCATACAAAGGTATCGCTGTTTTCAGATTACTCTGAAACAAGTGTTGATTGTTGAGTTCATAATAATAATAATAATAATAAAAGCCGCTGTTAAATAATTTGCACCAGTTTGCAAATGCCTGTAAGCTACTACAACTATACGCCATTTTTGGTGCTGTCAGCGTTCTGCACTAATATGGTAGCTTCAGTAGTACCAATAGCCAAAACAGTGTTCTCAATAAAACCCAACTAGGTCAGGATATCGTCCGCATATGGCTCGAATATCTTAGCATCTGGGTAGACAATTCATTGTTTACTAAATATTGCTACACACAACGGTTGTTGTTTGCCTCAATTTATTCTTGGAACGGATGATCGTGAGACATAGGATATGAATCCCTCTCGGATATTTGCTTTACCATCTGCTATTTTAAACAAATGTAAACCACGAGCATCGTGGAATATACTACAACAGAATTTTCACATCAATTTATACTTGGATTGTATGCTTGTGTATAGCAACAACAAGTCGTCATTCGGAGTACTGAGATTTATTACGCTGGTGTTTAACCCTTCTGAACGCTGTTTGTCTTTTTAAAGACTCTTCTTGTTACTCGACCGCTATCATCAAGTTCAACGTCAGCACTACATGTAGTATCTCAAGCTCTCTAACGTATACATTTGGGGATTATTGAGCTACAGTAAAATGGATAATGATGACTGGCGGATTGGGTTACGGGGCCAATGGCATCTCTTGTTTGCTTTGTTAACCACGTACTCTTACGAAATAGTTTCATGAAAACCAGAGGATGAGCGTTACCCAAACGGAATTTGTGCATTCTGATAATTGGTGACATCACTGTTTTATTTATCGAGCGCATGTTCAAATTTAGTAAAACATTGCTGGTTATCGCATTGAATTCTTATTTTTGTCCATATATTATGTAGGTCTCCCTGGTCCAAGATATGGATTTTGTATGCGCACATCTTGTATTGACATGTAATTATAACTTGGCTCAAATGATCTCTTCAATGGTAATACAATTACTGAATTACGGTCTCAGGTAGAGGAAATTCTGTCCGCTCTTAGCAATTTGTACCCCAATTCTCGGATTATCTGGTCGGATATTCTGCCCAGACTCTATTACCTTCATGCTCGCAATCAGAAAGCCGGTAAGAAATGTTTGTCCAATATAAACTATTTCGCACATTGTGTATGCCATAGTCGGCCCAACACATGCTTTATCCGGCACCCGGCTTTCAAGCCCAGTAATCGTTCTCTGTATTTGTACGATACAGTGCATCTATCAGAGAAAGGTAAGGATATTCTGATATCTGATTGGGAAAACGCATTTGTATACTTCAACTCTCATCCCGGTATGAAAGGTTTTCCGCCACAATCTTCCTAATCCTTTTCAAGAAAAAAGGGGGGGATTGGGCAAGTGTTCCCATTTTCCGGCGTTCAAATGAAAAAACTTGTGTGGCAGTTTTGTTTTTTCTTTCATTGTAAAGAAGTACTTTACAATCATTTTAAAATGTAACGATTGATATGCATTGTTTATTCAACAAGTAGTTGTACAAAATGTTATGCAAATTGTGCGTTTTCACACAAAGGAGTAAAAATTTCAAGTGCATGTTAAAATTTGAATGTTTAATAATATAATTAAATCTGTCTTCAGCCCTTAATGCACCTCTAAAAGGATCGGTCGGGAAATATCTCATCCCCTTCCGCGACGTAGGTCAGAGATTCGTATTAATTACCGCAAATTATATATTATCATTTGAATTTAACCCATATGACTTCATTTCAAGTGTATGTTAAAATGAAGCGGCAGCGTGCCTCAAATTTGAAAATTTGAATGTAAGGGCGACAATTGCATGTCTACCCTTTTAAACTGAATATAATTCGTGGTTCTGCCTCAATAATGCAATGCTCGTTGTGACTATTTCAATTCAATTCAGGTTTGCCTATCCCCATGTTGAATATAGAACGGATAGGCATAGTGGTATGTGTTATAAATTATAATATAATTAAATCTGTCTTCAGCCCTTAATGCACCTCGATTAAGGATCGGTCGGGAAATATCTCATCCCCTTCCGCGACGTAGGTCAGAGATTCGTATTAATTACTGCAAATTATATTTTATCGTTTGAATTGTTTTGGCGTATATAGTCAGTGGAAAATAAATGGCAGACTTGCCTCTCATCATCACGGTGGCAACCGCAATTTTTGGTTTGGTCAGTGTTATACTTTCTGAGCGTCAAGTGGCAATAAGAAATTACTTAACCTAGTGTTAATAAATTTCCCTTTGCTACTTGCGTAAAGATCGATTTTTTCGCGTGCGCTCGAGCGTTTTGGGCTCTTTGTTGACTAGCCAATGAGTGCTCTTGTGGGCGTTTTTTGTTTTTCATCCACTCTTTGTTTGTGAGTTGCTTTTTCCATCTCAGTTTTTTGATCATTCGCTCCGTGGCTCTTGATGAGAGAGCATGTTCTAGCCAGTTCAGCAAATATAAATTTCCCACCCACCCTCCCAAAATATGAGGCGTAGGGTTCGCTGGTTGTTCTCATAGCTTGTCTCGTTTTTAGTTATACATGCCAGTTGGTTTCTCAGTTATTGGGCAGTTTTGTTTTTTCTTTCATTGTAAAGAAGTACTTTACAATCATTTTAAAATGTAACGATTGATATGCATTGTTTATTCAACAAGTAGTTGTACAAAATGTTATGCAAATTGTGCGTTTTCACACAAAGGAGTAAAAATTTCAAGTGCATGTTAAAATTTGAATGTTTAATAATATAATTAAATCTGTCTTCAGCCCTTAATGCACCTCGATTAAGGATCGGTCGGGAAATATCTCATCCCCTTCCGCGACGTAGGTCAGAGATTCGTATTAATTACCGCAAATTATATATTATCATTTGAATTTAACCCATATGACTTCATTTCAAGTGTATGTTAAAATGAAGCGGCAGCGTGCCTCAAATTTGAAAATTTGAATGTAAGGGCGACAATTGCATGTCTACCCTTTTAAACTGAATATAATTCGTGGTTCTGCCTCAATAATGCAATGCTCGTTGTGACTATTTCAATTCAATTCAGGTTTGCCTATCCCCATGTTGAATATAGAACGGATAGGCATAGTGGTATGTGTTATAAATTATAATATAATTAAATCTGTCTTCAGCTCTTAATGCACCTCGATTAAGGATCGGTCGGGAAATATCTCATCCCCTTCCGCGACGTAGGTCAGAGATTCGTATTAATTACTGCAAATTATATTTTATCGTTTGAATTGTTTTGGCGTATATAGTCAGTGGAAAATAAATGGCAGACTTGCCTCTCATCATCACGGTGGCAACCGCAATTTTTGGTTTGGTCAGTGTTATACTTTCTGAGCGTCAAGTGGCAATCTGCCTATTAAACTCACAATGCTGATTTAGGCAGAATTGCAATTGTTTATTATCAACACTTTTGATTTGTCAATGACTTAGGTATTATTACAGCATGTGCATAATGTAATGAAGTCATAATTTATGCAAAAAACTCAATTTCGCTGAAAAGTGAGTTAGGCAATTATCGAAGCAGGTTGACGATATGCGATAACAATGAACACAGCCAGCAAGCCACAGCAAGATTGATGGGAGGCACGGTTCAACTTATGGACCAACCTTGAGTTAAAAACGGGAGGTACATGTAGGTCCCACACCTCATATACAGTGAACTGTAATCATACAGGGTGTCCCAGAATGATTTATACTCAGTTTGAAAAAAATATTACAAATATTAAAACAACCTTGCAGTCCAGTGCAATAGCTTTATCCGTTCCAAAATGGCATGACATTATTGAAAATCGGTGAAAACCATTTTTTCAATTTCGATTGATAAAACTTACACCACTTCAAAGCTGCCACTTAAGTAATGGTCTATATCGATTAAGCGGAACAATTCCCTCATGTACATGTACCATTCAAATATTCCTTAAAGGTAGATGTTCCGATTTTCAACTTGAAGTTTTCTATTCTACATGAAAGGTCATCCTTAAAAGAGTTGTATTCCAAAGTTTGAGTTGCATAACTCTAATGGTTCTTATTTTAGACGCACAAGATGCCGTGAAATGTGCCCATTGAGTTGTACACAAACTATATTGGTGGTTAACCACCTTTCGCGGTAATTCGATGTTATTTCACCGATTTCTTCGTAATCATACTGATTTGGACCGTCACATTTCAGAATGTTAATCAGAAAAATATGATATTTCATATGATATGAAAATCTCCATATGTTTGAGAAAAATCTGTGTTATGAAAATGTGATCGGGTCATCTACCTTTAAAACATCACAAACAGTTGATATCTATTAAATTTACAGTGGAAATTGAAAGAGGGTACAGCAAATTACTGAATATCATAAAAATGGAGCGTTGTGTCAAAACTAGTTAATGATTTTATGAGTTTCAAAAGAGGTGATTTTTGATGAAAACTCGAAATCTACCGTATTTAGAAAAGAGGCCGTAAATTCTGTCACAAACGTCCAATTTTTAAAATTCAAAATTATGATGACCATTAGCACTTTGATCAATAAATAGCAAAGGTATTCATAGTTAAAGGCATATTATGTGATCTTTTCCAAGTAGCGCCCTCTATCATTGATTTTTACTATGATTTGATTTGATTTGATATTATTTGGGTCCTACGACCCTGGATAACCCAATAAGCTTATTAGCTTATTTCCATTGGGGTCCGTTAGATGTGTGAACAGATACAGACCGAGATGATCCCCTACTCTTTACGAAAGAGTCTGTAACCTTTTAACGTGCTCAGGTATTGCTCTTCCGATGCACGGGACCACCATTTATATGTGACTTCCGAACCACTGTTTTTTGCTGCCATTAGGAAATCGTCACAAATCATTTCGCTTCATTTACCAGGCTACCGATACGGCGCACACAGTATCAGCACTTAGATTGTAATATCCCCTAACAGCTCCCCAATCTCGCTTGGGTCGACGAAGCAATTGAGACTAAGTACCTTGCCCAAGGATACAAACAAGTTGGCTGTAGTGGGGCTAGAACTCACAACCTTTGCATCGTGAGTCTGGCATGCTATCCACTAGACCACACATGCTCTCTATGAAAGAAGATTTTCTTGCAGATTTGCATTTTTGATCATAAATCATAAAGATCTTCTAAGTTACAGATAGATGATTCTTAATTACTTCAAAATCATGGTTTGAAAAATAGATTGTACCGAGCGGTACTATCTATTTTTCAAATTTTACTCTAAATTTACTCTTTAAACCATGATTTTGAGGTTATTAGGAATCGTATCACTCTGTAACTTGGAATATATTTATGATTTATGATCAGAAAAGTAAATATGCAAGAAAATCTGCTTCCAATTTTTTTTCGAGGATTGAGGATGTCCCATGGAAAAGATCACATAATATACCTTTCAATATATTCACCTGTTCCGGGATAAATCATTCTGGGACACCCTGTATAACCACTTAACGTATTGAATAGACTGTTGATAGCATATATAGTTCATAAATTAATCTACATCAAACTCAGAAAGACAAACATTGTCATTCTTGTGATCAGCACCTCAGTAACGTAGCTAGGATTTTTTGCTGGCAAGATTTTTGAAAATTTGTAAAAGGTTGCCCCAATTTTTTTTGCAGTCAGGGGGGGGGGGGTTAGGGCATGTTTTACACAAAACGCGCTCGGAAAATGGTCCACACTACATCCGGAGAACGGGGCAGGGGGCACAATAGAGCTTGGGGGCGGGGGAACAAAGGGCTTTTTAAGGATTTTTTCTGTCGGGGGGGGGGGGGGGGGGGGGGGGGCAGTTCATAAAATCGTTGGTAAATACTATAAACGAAGACCCCACTTTAATTTGATACCATTTAAGGACCGAAATTCCTTAGCTACGCCACTGCAGCACCTTGGGCTACATAGTAAAAATATTCAAGTTTTTTCTGTTAATTTCATATATCTTGTTTTCCAAATTATACCAGGGATCAAAATAAGAGTTGACTCAAGCCCTAGAACCCTAGGGTACACTATTAGGGATAATAAACACATGATCCATGGCAACCCTGTATGGTGCAAAATCTAATTGTGGAGCCACTGGCTCCTAAGTTTAAAAAAATAGAAGCCAAAATTTGGCTCCCAAGTAAAAAAGATTTGGCGCCAGCATTTCCTGCTTTTTCTGTCCGACAAATTGTACCTGGGATGCGATGCGTGCGTCTGGTTGTAAGATCAACAATTTAAAATCAAAAATGGATTCATACATAAAAAGATCGCCATCAAAATTTATCATTTGAATCGCAAATCCCGGGCGCAAATCAGTCTTATTTTATTCTGCAATCGTTTCATATCTGTATACCTTTCACATCGCGATCGCACGTGACCTCTCTCACAGAACCATTTTTCGGCAGCCCAGGGAGTTGCGCAATGGCAATGCGCCTTGGGATATAAATTTGTATAATACATAACCGCGTGTTACGGCATGGTTCACAGGTCATCGCCTCCATGTATTATAGTATGCGTAGTATTAAGTTGACCTTTTGAACCGTGTCTCTAATTACGAGCTTCATTTATTAAATGCCAGCGTGGGAATGAGTGGGAATTTGCGCCAATTTCTAGGTTCATTTAATAGCCTCGTGTGAGAGCTTTGCTTGCCTATTACAAATACGTATTTGGAACTGTGTTTTTTGAAACGAATACTGATTTATCGCAGATTACTTTCGTTGTTTTATTGTAACTTGGTACACTGACATTTCAGCGGGCATTTGGCCTGAGGGCCCGCCTTAATTTTAACACTGCTTTCAACAATATATGACAGGGCTTTTAGCTTGGCAAAGTATTTGGTGCTGGCGACTGAAAGGTTAAATATTTTATCGCCACTCGCGCTTAGGTTTGAAAAAGTGGTCGCATCAGAAAAAAAATGCTCGCCAATGCGAGTGAATTAGTCGCACCGTACAGCGTTGATCCATGGCCAGTCATGAATACTTCCTGTCTGTGTCAGATCAATAAATATGACTTGACCTTCACTCTGTTTGAAATCCCTCCTTAATAATTTACCCTGAAGTAGAACAATGACAAATCAAGAATCTCACCTCCATATCCTGTCGTCACTTGAAGCATTAATATAACCACGGAGAGCGCCCTCTATGGCAGCACTCAATGTGCCTGATTCTTGAAGGCATTGATCTAAATCCCCAACATATAGAGCTGCTCTAGCAATATTTGACTGCAGCATTTGCTCAAAGTGACCACAGTTGAGATTCTCTGTGAGCTGATGTAATGGATTTGTAGAAGCTGTAATTGTAAAATGGACATAAAGAAACAATTTAAAGGCATATTACTAGTATGTGATCTTTTCCCTCTATCATTGATTTTTACTATGAAAGCAGATATTCTTGCAGATTTGCCTTTTTGATCATAAACTACATCATCTACATGTAAGTTACAGATCGATACGATTCCTAATTACTTCAAAATCATGGTTTGAAAATAGATTGTACCGCTCCGGTACAATCTATTTTTCAAATTGTACTCTAGATTCACTCTAAAACCATGATTTTGAGGTTATTAGGAATCGTATCACTCTGTAACTTGGAATATATTGATGATTTATGATGAGAAAAGTAAATCTGCAAGAAAATCTGCTTCCAATTTTTTTTCGATGATTAAGGGCGTCCCTGGAAAAGATCACATAAAATACCGTTAATGTAATTTGAAGAAAATAACCCTAATCTATAAAGCACCTTACAGAACTACACAGCCAGCAGCACTTCTAGGCGCACCCACCTGTTGAACCCTGGGTATAAATATGGTCTGCGGGGGCGGCGGACAGGGCTGTAAAAATGTTTATTTCCCGGGAAGCAAACAAAATTTACCGGGGCACTTCAATGGAGAGTTAAGAGTATAAAAACAAACACAAATCAGCTTTCTAAATCCTAGTGGCAGTTTTTTTCTCTGTGGGAGAGCTATGGAATGAAAGCATATTAGTCCGCATCGTGGATGGTAGAATATTATTATCAATATTTTTCAACTTTTCTGAATAAAATGAGTAAAACTTTTGCTTCAGATATCATGTTTAATGTTCAAGGTAGCACACTGCTAAATAGTCTTCACCAAGCCTGGGGAAACTGTTCCCCACTTTTACTATGATACGATACATCTGTTACTATATCTCTGGTAATCTTTCGAATTTCGGCCCTTAAATGGTATCAAATTAAAGAGAATGGTGTCTTCGTTTATACAATTTACCCACAATTTTCTGAAATTTAATTTGCAAATAATTGTACAGGCGATGACTACAGGGACAAACGGCTCCAGGGAACAGTGTTTTAGGGCAGTTTTCAGTTCGTTTTATAGCATGAGTGCGTGAAATGTTATGTAAAACTATGCTGTCAAATGTTCTGTAATTGGCATTCATGTATCTTAAGTAAATCTGGAAACGGTGTGTGTGTGTGTGTTTGTCTGTTGGTTATCCTTGTTCTCCGTTAGTTGTGGATCAAAGTGGCGCTACTTTGCATGGAATATAGAGAAAAATTCCAGGAAGTGTGTTTAAGTTTATTCCAGTGAAATTGGTTAACAATTGGCTCCAAAAACAGCAAAAAAACACTCGAATTTGGTTCACAAATGCCACTAGAATTGCACGATATTGTGCGTTGCGCGTAATACTTTGTAATCATACCGTGGTATGGTAACGCGTCTCGTGCATGTTTGCGCATGGGCTCACTGCCGCGGCACACCACACTCCTACACACATGGCGCATATAAGCCACACGGGAAATGGTTATTATAGGATGTTACTGTTAGGCCTTAGGGGTATGTGGTGTCATGTCGGGTGGGGTAAAACTACGGGAAATGGTTTAGGATATACGCCTAGGTTTATGTGGTACATGTAGCGGTTTGCAATCTGATTTCTTTACTTTACGTTGGCATGCCAAACAATGGGACCGAGGGTTAATTAAGTAGTCACAGGAAATGGTTTAGGTGGGTTATGATTGATAAATCAACATGGTTTGTATACATGTGGGTGTGGTGGGGGGGGGGGGTTGTAGGGGGTTTATGTGGTTTCAGAGGTAGGTAATATGGCATAACCATCTAGCGGGGACCCGAGCGTAACAATTGTACGCCACTAGTTCTTTTAATAGGCCAAAAATCAGAAAATTATGGTGGTTCAAAACAAAAATATCGCCCTTGACTTGTTGAAATGCTTCAATCCCTTGTATGAAAACAAGATCAGGCCACTGTGACGGTCATGTAGTACGTATTTGGGCTTTTATTCCACACAAGTCCTCATCAACATTTATCCTCATCTGTAGAAAACATTCTCAGCTTTAATTTGGTGCCATTTTCAAGTCTCAACTCAGACTATTAAGGTAGCTGTATCGGCTATTACACCACTGCAGAAAAACAACTATTGTGCCAAATGAATTATATCTATACTTCTTATTTTGAGACCACATTAAAGACAAGTCTTTGCTCTACCTATTTGAGAACTTTCGGAGTAATTTGGATATTTCTTATGTTTTTCTTTATTTTTTGAAAATTCCCTAAATGTTTTGGACATTTGAATATTTTCAGCCAAGTAGGAAACTGCTATGGGTCTGTCACTTTGGGGGATGGTTAATAAGCACATTACCTAAATTCTCTCGCCAGTTTTTGTGAATAAAGTGTTTACTTTTTGAGAAAATTATTTTTTTAGGGATTTTTTAGAGGCAAAAGTTCAAATTGACACAAAAAATACTAGAAACACTTTATGAAAAAGCTGGCGAGAGAATCTTCTAAATTGAATTACCTTTCATATGACACCTTGTTTGTTGAAATAGGAGCTATACTTCTCTTTAAAAATATTCACAAAGTTTGACTATTTAGTGTTTCTAGAAAAAATACAATTTTTTTGTTAAGTACTAACATTCCCACTCCATTCACTCCATGTTATGATTGTAAATATGGAAATAATTACACTAAATATTGTGCATTGGTATCTTGGCAAAAACATAATATAACAAACAAGTTCATCCTAAAGATACAAAGGGTTAAAAAAATCATTTATAAATAGAGTGTGTTTTGAGAAAAGAAGCAATTTTGGGAATTTGGCAACGTGCCAAAAACCTAACACACAGTAAGTCTATGGGGTTTTTTGAAGACAAAAAATGGCGCCGTTTGAAAACGGCTTGATGGAAAAAATTCAAAATTTGCATGTGAGTTTATCTTGTCAATATACACATCCTGTATAATTTTGAAGCAAATCTGAGCATGACGCCGTAGCCGATATAGCTACCTTAACTGAGATATGGTTCAAAGAAACATGCGTATTTATACATACAGTTTGATTTGATTTTGATTTGATTGTAGAAGGTATTCCTGGGTTTTGCTCCGGAAATATTTAGCTGGGTGCTACTAGAACATGAACATTGATTTTTAAATTCTCATTTTGGTTAGTTATTTTTTAATATTCATATTAACCCTAACCAGTAAAGCTAGTTTTTAGTGCGTATCGGGGGGAGGGGGGAAAAAGTACTATTTGTTTTACCCGAAAAATCACCCAGCACCCCCCGGGATTCGATCGCGGGACCATCCGCACCCAAGTCTGTCCCTCTACCAACTGAGCTAACTCCTGAGCGCATATGCGGGCACAAACTCCGTGCCCACATATGCCTGCGGTAGGTGACGTCATCGAGGGAATGCCGCAACACGTGCGTGGAGATACACTCGTCCAAAGAAGTTCCTTGCCACTCATTAAAGTTCAAATATTGAAGTTCAAATATTTCACATAAATATTTAACATATGAAGAGGTATTTTGCAAAAGGGCTATGGTGCATTTTTTCAAAAAATGAGTTTGATATAGAAATGTATAGGGAAAAATCATATGTTTCAAGGAAACAAAGTCATTTTTTTCAAAAAGACCTACATCTCATTGTAAACAGCCATTGAAATTGTTGTTTTGTTGCAAAAGGGCCTGTATCCAGAATTAAATCGGGATACAGGCCCTTTTGCAACAAAACAACAACTTCAATGGCTGTTTACAATGAGATGTAGGTATTTTTGAAAAAAATGACTTTATTTCCTTGAAACATATGATTGTGACCTATACATTTCAATATCAAACTTATTTATTTTCAATGATTAAAATAAATGATTTTTAGTGTGTGGTATTTTTTCTTTATGTACAAACAGATGGAGTTTTGTTGCAAAAGGGCCTACATCCAAATTTTCAAAAAATGTAAACATGATTTAAAAAAAAATTAAAACTAGCACATTTAAAATTTATTTCAATTTCAATTAGTATGTAGTGTACCTCTTTCATAATCCATTCAGTTTTTCAATTGCTCAACTTGAATATTTAGAAACAGTTTTTTGACTTTTTCTCAATAAGAGCCAAAGTGGATGTAGGCCCTTTTGCAAAATACCTCTTCATATATTAAACAATTGCATGTCAAAATAAGCAGACAATAATTCTCTATCATGTCTGTATGAAATTAAGTTGTACGCATTCATGCATGGCTGAGCACATTCATTAAAGCAATGGTAAGGTTCATATTGTGTTCAATCATTCACATTAACATTTGAATGGAGGGATTATCCAATTTTTTGCAATCTTCTTCCACAGACCTTGCCATTGTCAAGTGAATGGGATCTACCATGCATGAGTGATCATGTCTAAATTCCATGTTAAGCTGTTAGAGGATTACTTTCTGCTTATTTTGATATACAATCTTATATATAATACGGAGTTGCCCATTTTTGTCCAGAGATGTTCTCCCCTTTCCGCACCTTCGATTGACTTCAAATTTTCTGTGCGAGTGCGTATGGGGCCCACAATTGTCCAGTTTATGTTTGATTTTCTTATTTTGGGTTAGATTTCGTGATATTTGGGCTTTTTTAGCCCATTGCTACGTAATTGCTACGCGCCGCGTATACGCTGGGCACGCCATGACGATGGCCAGCGCTAGCACGCGACGCCATGGCGATAGTCGGCGCTAGCACGCGATGGCGAATGCCGGCGGACCCGCGCGATCACGCGATGGCGTTGTCGGCGCACGTGTGCGATGGCCTGCGGACTCGCGACGTGTAATGAAACGCAGGCAGTAAGGTACGCATGGAATCAGTAGAGCAGAACGAAATAAACAAACAACTGCAGTAGGCCTTGGTCAATAGCCACTTCAAGGACTAGTACGCGTGGAATCAGTAGAGCAGAACGAAACAGTAGGCCTTGGTCAATAGCCACTTCAACTTTACTTTTAAGTTGGAATTGGAACAGGCACAGAAGAGAAAAGTAAGTTATCTTTCAAATCAATGTATGATTTTTTATATTTTAAGATTAAGCCACGAAAAAACCCTGTTCTACAGGCAACCGGATCTGGTACGCATCGCATGTAGCCTGTAGGCCTTGATCAATAGCCACTTCAAGGTACGCATGGATGGAATCAGTAGAGCAGAACGCAAACAACTGCAGTAGGCCTTGGTCAATTAATAGCCACTTCAACTTTTTTGAATGTTTGAAATTTAGGCCTTGGTCAATAGCCACTTCAAGGTACGCATGGAATCAGTAGAACAGAACGAAACAAACAAACAACTGCAGTAGGCCTTGGTCAATAGCCACTTCAACTTTCAAGTTGAAATTGGAACTGGCACAGAAGAGAAAAGTAAGTTATCTTTCAAATCAATGTATGATTTTTTATATTTTAAGATTAGGCGACGAACCCCCCCCCCCCCCCTGTTCTACTGTATAGGCAAACGGACCTCCTAAGTTATCTTTCAAATCAATGTATGATTTTTTATATTTTAAGATTAGGCGACGAACCCCCCCCCCCCCCCCCCCCCCCCTGTTCTACTGTATAGGCAAACGGACCTCCTAAGTTATCTTTCAAATCAATGTATGATTTTTTTATATTTTAAGATTAGGCGACGAAAAAAACCCTGTTCTACTGTATAGGCAAACGGACCTCCCAGGTCCGATGATGATGATGATCCCAGGTCCGATGATGATAATGATGATGATGATGATGGTCAGATGAGCTCATGCACTTTGTTTTAGGAATGTTAATTGTCAGACAGTAGGCCTAATACACAACTCACTTTATTGATAGGCCCTATTGTATTTTTGTTTCAGATGCCGAAACGAAAAAAGGCACACCCCTCATCAACACGCATACCAAACGAAAACAGGAGGCACATCGCAAACATAACCTACGTCAAACAGTTCCAGGTCTGCAATCTCAACCTCAAACCTCATTTGCGGCCCGCATTCACAATTATGAAGCTGTAAATCCTGTATGTTGGTCGTATGAACATAGCCTGCATTCATTGTGGTGCTCTACGTTTTCCTGGCGAGCAGCTTAACTGTAGGCCTGCATCCAGGATAACATGTGTTAAGCCTACTGGAGAAATAATTTAATGTCAATAGGCCGGAAAATAAAATAAAGGATGGCTAACACTGAACTGGGTACAAAGTGATCATGGTGACACCCCGCCTCCCGCCAACTATGAAAGACTCACTATAAAACTTAATAAAGCCACTTAATAAAACCAGTGGCGTCGCGGACCTAAATCTATTTAATACGTATGTGTTCTATGAGAGACTTGCAAATTTAGTGGGGGGGGGGGGGTGGGTTGTGAAATCTATCCTGTCTGGATTATTTATACGGTTATACCATGGGTACCTGGGTATGAAATATTAGCGGCACCTGTGATAACTGAATTTTAAGGATGTATGGGATAGGGCCTATCTGAGTGGTTATTTCAGGTCTTATTGTGGGATACCTATAATAATCTTTAGCGTTTCTGGGTAGGTCTTATTCAAATCCCTGGATTATTAAGGGTGCCGTGGCACCGATATTAGAAGGGCACCTGGAGTAGCAACGACCTCTTGCTATTTCACAATAGCCTATACGCTTTGATCATGTTGACGACTATTAAACCGCACACTATCTTCTCTACAATGTATACACTATATGGGGTATGGGGTTGGTACAACTTCTTCTTTTGGGGGGGGGGGGGGGGGGGGGGTGTATGGGATAACTATAACATTGTTTCTCTCCTAAATGGGGTATTGAAATTGGGTCCGAAATTCAAAGATATCACAAAACTCAGATTTCTGTGAACAAAGTCTATTTCAAATGAAAACAATTATTCAGGGATCTACAATTTTGAACTCATTACCTATGTCCATTTTGCAACAATTAAGATAATACTCAGCTAGCGAGTGCCCGAGCGTAGCGAGGGTACGCCGCTAGTCTATAATATAATACGGAGTTGCCCATTTTTGTCCTGAGATGTTCTCCCCTTTTCGCACCTTCGATTGACTTCAAATTTTCTGTGCGAGTGCGTATGGGTCCCACGACGAACCAGTTTATGTTTGATTTTTAAAATTTGGGTTAGATTTCGTGAAATTTGGGCCTTTTTAGCCCGTTGCTACGTTATTGCTACGCGCCGCGTATACGCTGGGCACGCCATGGTGATGGCTGGCGCACCCACGCGTAATCGGGTGATCGCTGGCGCACGCGGAATCGCCGGCGCACGCGGAATCGCCGGCGCACGCGGAATCAGGCGATTGCCGGCGCATGCGGAATCGGGCGATTGTCGGCGCACGCGGAATCGGGCGATTGCCGGCGCACGCGGAATCGGGCGATTGTCGGCGGCGCACGCGTAATCAAGAGATTACCGGAACACGCGTATAATGGCGCAAACCGTATGGTGCACACGCGCGCGTTATAAGTGGCGCAAAGCGTAATTTGTTATGGGGTACTGCTACCTGTACCTGCTCCGTAGTAGAACCGTACAATACAAGATAACAGGGCACGATGAGACAACAGCAAAAAGTCAATCATATAGCCAGGGGCATAGGCCTACAGTACAAAAAATCTTTGCAAAATATGCATGGTAATTTCACTTGCTTTTTAGGCTTACATATGCCTACTGGATAAATAATTTAATGTCAATGGGCCGAAAAATAAAATAAACGGATGGCTCACTGAACTGGGTACAAAGTGATCCTGGTGAGACCTCGCCTCCCGCCAACTATAAAAGACCCAGGCTATACAACTTCAGACCCCACTAAAATAAAACCAATGGCGTCGCGGACCTAATACACATGTTCCATGGGAAACTTGACAAATTTTCGTGAAATCTAGGGGTCACGACCCCTCGACCCCCACTCTTCCGCCGCCTTACTAACCCCACTTTTCAAATCCTAGGCCTACATAGTATGAACACATGGGTAGACCTGTCTGGGTTATTATACAGGGTGTCCCAAAAGTCTATGCACGTTTATGAAGAGTCATATCTCAAAAAATATAAATCATATGGTATAAATTTAACCATATTTTGATAGACGAGATTTGGGAAATTATTTTGATACCAAACACAACCCTATTGGTGAACCCAAAACATAAAACTGGTTGAAAGTTTTTGGCCGTGTGCCAGACCCACCCATACAAGTACCACACATTGTTGCTAAAATCAGGTGCGCATAAATTAACAGTATGAAAGCAACGTTGCGCATTAGTCACAGTTCACTGCTTACCTTGCAACATTAATGTTATTACCATACTCGGTCACTCACAACATAAATAGGCGTGGCGTAGTAGACAACATTGCACAGCAAAAGTCTTCATTCAAGATGGTTTACAGCATAGATAAGCGAATACAAATTGCATGGTTCTACCCTGAAACAAATTCAGTTCAACTTACTGAACAAAAGTTCAGAAAACATTTTAAAGTGAAACGCGCACCAGGAAGAATATCCATTCTGAAGTTGGTGGATACATTTTTGAACACAGGAACTGTGCATGATTTGTCTCGAGGTGATAGACAGACTGGTAGATCAAAAAGTCACATTGATATCATACGACATGCAGTAGCCAAAAGTCCAAAGAGATCTATTCGCCGACTTTCCGCAGAAAACAAGATTAAAAGATCAACTGTTCACAGAATTTTGCGTAAGGACTTGAACAAGTTTCCATACAAGATTCAGATCAAACAAAACATTAAAGCAGCGGACAGATATAGTTTGTTATTATGATGGGATCACTGTAATGTAAAATTTTAAATATTACAATTGACGGATCACTTTCCGTGTAACCAACTCTACCCGTCTTTTTGTTAATCATATAGGTATGGATTTATGATAAAACATTACATTTTTGCCGTAATACATGTTTTACTTTAGAGTGGTATTACAAACAGATGTTACTCCAATGTTTGGTATCAACATTATTTCCCACATCTCCTCTTTCGAAATATGTATTCATATTTTCAATACGACTTATATTTTGTGAAATACAAAGCTTCAAAGTCGTGCATAGACTTTTGGGACACCCTGTATATATGGCACGTGGGGTACCTGGAGTATGGGGTGGAATCATTAAGGGCACGTGTGATAACTAGATTTTAAGGATATATGGGGTAGGACCTACCTGATCAAAGAGTAAGACACCTACCGGAGTCATGTGAGTGGTTATTTCATGTCTCATTTGGGACCCGAGTCATCTGAGTGGTTATTTCATGTCTCATTTGGGTTACCTATAATAATAATTAGCAATCTGGGTAGGGCTTATTAAGATCCCTGGATTAATACGGGCACCGTGGCACTGATATTAGTATTAAGGGCCGCTGGAGTATTAAGTATATAGTGGTTATTTCCTGTCTTATTATGGGATACCTATATTTAGCGTTTCTGGGTAGGCCTTATAAAGATCCCTGGATTATTAAGGGCGCCGTGGCACTGATATTAGGATTAAAGGCACCTGGAGTATCAAAGACCTCTTGCTATTTCACAATAGCCTATACGCTTTGATCATGTTGACGACTAACCGCACACTATCTTCTATACCATGTATACACTATATGGGGTATGGGGTAGGTACAACATTTTGGGGGTGTATGGGGTAACTTTAACATTGTTTCCCCCCCCCCCCACCCCCACCCTAAATGTGGTATTGAAATTGGGTCCATTGGGTCCGACATTCAAAGATATCACAAAACTCAGATTTCTGTGAACAAAGTCTATTTCAAATGAACAAAATTATTCAGGGATCTACAATTTTGAACTCATTACCCTATGCCCATTTTGCTATAAATTATGAAGGTATCTAATTTAGATATACTCAGCTAGCGAGGGTACCCGCTAGTTATAAACTGCTCACAAAAAGTTAGGAAACTTTTTTTAATCAAGTATAGTTTTATTATGTGGTACCCTCTTGTATTATGTTGCATATCAATGGAAAGCTGAAGTGTTCTTCTTTAAAATGATACCAAATGTGCAATGATGACATGTCGCTGGACTTGGCCACATTAATGAGAATGAGACAAAGTCACAAATCAAATGTGCCAAAATTAGCAATTTTGTGTTACTGTGTGAACAAACAAATTGACACTGTAATGAAAACAAGCAAGACATCTCAATCTTAAAACGTTTACCGTGTCTTAGACATTTTTACAATTTACAAGTTGTAGGCCTAAACCTTCCATCACTACCCAAACAATGATTTCTACAGAGATGAGTGTTGGGGTGTGTGTGTTGTGCTGACTGGTGCAAATCTTTGTGTAAACCATTCATGGTTCTCAAGCATGACCGGTTTGATTATTGATCATTACCTATTGACTGTTTAGCACAGATAAAGGTAATTTTGGCACATTTGATTTGTGACTTTGTCTCATTCTCATTCATGTGGCCAAGTTCAACAACATGTAATCATTGCAAATGTGGTATCATTTTAAAGAGGAACACTTCAGCATTCCATTGATATATAACATATACAAAGAGGGTAATAAATAATAAAAATATACTTAAGTTTCCTAACTTTTTGTGAGCAGTTTATATATTCTATTAAATATTAATTTGAAATATTTGGACTTTACTAAGTGGCAAGGAACTTCTTTTGACGAGTGTAGTTTCTGGCAGTGAGATTTAGTGAGATTCAGCTGGGTTACGGTTATAGCAAATTAAATTTCAAAATTCTATTCAAAGTTTCATTGATATTGGTTAATAATAATAGCTTTTGAGTTAAGTTGATTTGAACACAAAACCCGTAAACCCCAACATGCACGAAAACTTGAATTTCAGTGGTAATATACAATGTAGGCATAAAAGGAGCATGGTTTAACTCTTGCTGTTGTATCAAGCATGTTCCTTTCTTCTCTTCATTCTATTACAATGCGTCGTCTTTTATTAAGATGTAAATTTCATCTTGAAATTAAGGGATGTTACTTTCTTCAGAAGATAGCAGCTGGAGACATTAACCCTAACTCTACTACACCACACGGAACTGTGCGGAAAAATGTTTTTATAACCCGGCGTGCAAGTTTTTTGGCTACAAAACGGACCCAGGCTATATAACGAGGCGAATATACTCGCCGAGTGTCGACTGACATACGTGGTGTAGTGGCTAGGATCTGGGCCCTGGTACTGGAGGTCCGTGCAGGGATTCTATTAATTTTGGGATAGGAAAGTGCTATACTGATGTACGTAGCGAAAACGGTCCCTTTTGCATATTTACATAAATGATGGTAATCGTCCGGAATGCGTCCGTGACCAGGGTTTAGCGCGTTTAACCTGATTTAACGTAATTTTTGGTCGGCATAGGTTTGGGGGCGCTGTAGATTTACACAGATGACGGTGGCCAAGCGAAACCTAAATTTTGCACGCGAAACCTAAATTTTGAATTCGTAGTGAATAACACGTAATCGCGAATGTTAATCTTATCATTTTGACAAATTCATCATAATTAGAAGAATTTTCATCGTTAACCGGGCGATGACTGTTAAAAATAATTCAAAATGGTGCACTCCCGTTGCCATATTGGGTCGTCTGAGAGACGCGTGGCCAGCGTCGCGTCGTCTGCTACAATCACGCCTGATCGGTATAGCGCCACCAGTTCTATGCCGACCAAATTTTAATTTAAAAGTGGCTTCCAATCTGCAAGCTGATCGGTGGCACACCCCTGGTCCGTGGTTCAAATCCGGGGGGAGGTAGGGGTGACCTTTCTGGTGAATGTTGGGGGTCGGAACAGAAATCTGTTGCCGTGTGGTGATTTCAAGTTAGGGTTATCGCATCAAATACGCGACTCATAATGCGTCCATAGGCGCTTTTCAGGACGCTGAACGCGATGCTTTCCCTGAAGTTGGCATTTACAGGTTGCTATCTTCTGAATATAGCATTTTACAAGTTGCTATCTTCTGAATATAGCAATTAACGGGTTACTATCTTCTGAAGATATTAATATTATCTAACATTTGCTATCTTCAGAAGATAGTACGCCTAGCAACAGCGTCCATGCCTAAGATATGATAAGAAAAGGCTATACACCGATATTTTGAATGAAAAGCTAAGGGTTTAAGCTTAGGACTACAATCCGCGAAAAAGTCTTGGAACACTTGCGTGTGATTAACCGAAAATTGTCACCTCCCACTCCCCCTGTACAATGTTGACCAAGGCCAATGGTTCCTGCAGCTTGCCAGAGTGTCCCAACATTGATCGATGGGGGTGGGGAAGGAAAAATCTCATTTGAGAAATTTCCTTTTATAACAGAAGACACTAAGTATAAATACATGCACACAATACCCCACACGTGTGCTCAGCGTTAGCGTTCCAAGGACTTTTGTTTTGGACTCAGATCTGCAACCCGCGTACAATACCCTCAGGATTTGAATTTGTCACTTGGCAAAAATTCCCAAAAGTGGTTTTCACGCACAATATGCGACGGCTCTTTACGTTTGCGGCGTGCTGTCCTGTGGAGCATTTTGTGATGGGAAACATGTTATGTTGGACGTTGAATAATAATTATAATTATCACATACCGGGTAAGAAGAAAAAAGTTTTTACAGCGTTTTTGTGAAAATTTGTCTCTTCTAATATTAAGTAAATTGTCTTTGTCTTCTTCACTTTTTGAGTCCTTTTTGAAGTTTCTTAACCTGTTTTGTCGTGTTTGATTATGTTGATATGGGGAAACGATGGCGACATGTCGGGATATGCCTTGTGTCGACATGATTGTCGACAAACGGCTTGTCGACGACAGCCCACTGCAACCCAGCAACACCTGTGCAGCAAGGCTTGTTACTTTTTACTCGCACATCTTTGTTTATTGCACCCTGCACATCGGCACAACATGAATTATGTTTATCCTTGGACAAGCTTTCTACATGTAGGTCTAGGATTTCTACATTGAAGATGAAGTTGTCAACGCAAAATCTACAAGGAAATTAAATGGCTATTTGTACAACTATTAGCGGAGTATGGCTTCTTTTTATGACGCTGGCGGTCCGGACCATCCCACAATTTTCAACATTTCAGATTCACTCAACATGATCGGGAATGCCTCTTTTTGCTTGAAAATAAAGGTTGCATGAAAATTTGCGCATAGCGCGCAGAAATTTGTGTTTATCTCGTTAATTACCACCTTTTTCAACAGTACTTTGTGGAAATCGTGGAAAGTTTCATTTTGTATTATACGTTTCATTTTGGCGCACAATTTGCAGTGGTCTGGTCCGGACGTTGCTTACCCTATCATGATCTAAGTTTCATTTTACACCCCAAAATGAAAATGTCCTCTTCACTCTTTAAAATTGTTAATGTAACTTCTAAAATAAAAGTTCACAAAAATATTCGTGTGTAGTGGGATTTATTTTTTTGCTACACAAATTGTCTTTCTACACACACCTCTTGCCTTTTAAAACTGAACAATTATAAACTAAAGCGTGCGATTTGTTTTGGTCCACCCTGGCGTTATACTATCATGACTATCCATATGGCCAAACTTTTTTGACCCCCCCCCCCCCCCTTATGTACCAAAAACTGGGCAACTTCAAACTTTTTGGCCCTCATTTTGCCAAAGCCCCCCCCCCCCCAGGCAATATCATGTTAAAACTTATACGTACCCGAGCTCTGGCGTGACGTCATCACACGTCATCAGACTCCCTAGCTTACTGAAAAATAATTATGCCCTCATGTGGTGTAATAATAACGTATCGTATAAAATAGCAACAAACTATTGATGGCGCGCTATCATCTTACTGGCGCAGTTTCTCAAACCGGAGATGGATTGTCGATGTTATTTTACTAGATTTGTTGAAATGTTGAAATAAATGTTGAAATAAATAAAGTCATCAATGATAAATTGACAATATGTAACTTGTATGATTTCTTGTTGTTCTTGTAGTCCAATCGGTGTGTATGTATATATAATCATGTTTGGTGACCCGTTCCTATGTTAATTGTACTAATTTTCCATAGAACGGGTCACCAAACATGATTATATATATTTTGATCCATTTTTATGTGACAAATCCAAAATGTAATAATGATCACCAAGAAGTTAGGATTAGGGGTTAAAGTTAGCTTGCTCTTTTATGGCGCGTTTTCCCGTGATGCGTGTCGCAGTTACACAACTGGTTAGGGTTAGGATTAGGGTTACACATACAGGTAACGGGTTTATTAATGAGATATTTAACCCAATAAGAATAACAAGGCAAGACCCAACCTACGTTTCACTACTTTGTCAATATTTTACGGAGTAAAGCTAAGATTGTTCTATGCTGCGCACGGTTTATTTCGTTTTGAAGATCATTCCTAAAATTATAAAAGCTACTTTCTGAATATTTTTACGGTGTAAAGCTAAAGATTGTTCTAATGATGCGGTTTATTCCGTTTGGAAAATCATTCCTATTAATTATAGAAGTTACTTTCTGATTATTTTTACGGAGTAAACATGTAAAGCTAGGATTGTTCTCTGATGCGGTTTATTCAGTTTTGAAGATGATTCCTATCATTTTAAAAGCTACTTTCAGATGATTTTTACGGAGTAAAGCTAGTATTGTTCTATTATGCGGGTTAGGGCCCGTTAGCGTTAGAGTGTTAGGATTAGGGCCGGTTAGCGTTAGAGTGTTAGAGTTAGGGTTAGAGTTAGCGTTAGAGTACTGTATTAGGGTTAGGGTTAGAGTGTTAGGGTTAGAGTGTTAGGGTTAGAGTGTTAGGGTTGTGGTTAGGATTAGGGTTAGGGCTAACCCTAACCTAACACCCTAACACTCTAACTCTAACCCTAATTCTGGCGATACGTTATTATTACGCCACATCAGGGCGTAATTATTTTTCAGTAAGCTAGGGAGTCTGATGACGTATGATGACGTCACGCCAGAGCTCGGGTACGTATAACATGATATTGCCTGCATATGACGTCACGCCAGAGCTCGGGTACGTATAACATGATATTGCCCCCCCCCCCCAAGTATTTTTGAACACTCCCTTTAGCCTAGGAGGTGTAAAAGTTCACATGTAAATTGAAATTGTATTATACAATATCATTCCCAGCAGGTGTCCGAATTGTCCAGCCCTGGCAAATTTGCCAGTGGACTGGCAAATATGCCCGCTAAGTGGGCATATTTGCCAGTATTTACAGCTAATCCAAAATTAGCGCTTCCACACAAAAAATGGCATATTCTACCCTCATATATCAATACCTAAATATTTTGTGTCGCTTCAAAAAAATTCTTGGTTGCGTTTTGCCAGAAAAATGATGAAATTTCAGTCATTTTGTGGCAAGTGGACATTTGCCAGTATTTACAGTTAATGGCGCTTCCACACACAAAATGGCATCTTCTATCCTTCATATATCGATAGCTGAACTTGATACCAAAATATTTTGCGTCGCTTCAAAACAATTCATGGTTACGTTTTACTAGAAAAAAGATGCAATTTCAGTCATTTTTGCAAAACCTATTTTTGAAATTTCATTTTCAAGCTTTCATTGAAAGTGCACTATTACATTAACAAACAGGAAATACTCTACGCTTAGGGAAAGAAGAAAAAATTGTGTTGCCGGTTGCCCTCAAGTGCCAAAAATTTAAAATTGGGTCGGTCGGTCGGATTTTTATTTTTTTTGAAAATATTTTTCAATTATTTTATTTTATTTTATTTTTTTGGCTGAAATATTATGCTATGTCAAGACAAAATTGGTATAGGCCCATATGTCAATTTAACTAATGTTTGTAGTGTGACAATAGTCTAAAAAACATTGATTTAAAGGGGCACTAAGAGATGTGTTGGAGACTGCGCCCTCAATGATGATAAAAACTGGGATTAGTATATTTATTTTTATAATTGTATTACATGTATGAACTTACACTATATTAAGAAAAATCAGCCCTCTTTGTACAAGAAAACGTCGATTCAAAAATGCTCGTACAGCCGCGACGAGCATTTTACGTCCGACAGTATTCCCCTGCATAGAGGGCGTTTTCAATAAATAGCGATGATATTGTTTTAATCATGTTTTGCTGTGTTTTTGTTCTAGTAGAAACAACAATAATGGCAATTTTTAATGTTCATCTTGAATTCTGAAGTAATTTTTTAAACATTTAAAATTTTCAACACCACTTAATGTCCCTTTAAGCTTACTTATTCATTTCAAGCAAGAAATAGTAACATTTAGACACTTTTAATCAAATTTAAATCTAAAACAAATGTGACCCTAGTTTTTACGATTTTAGGGTCGGTCGCTGAGGGCAACACAACTTTTTTTGGCCTTATTGTGTATTTAGGCCAAAAAAAAAAAAAAATTGCCTTGCCCTTTCCGATCGACCCAAATTTCGGAAATCTAGGGTCGCTATTTTTTTTTTAAATAAAAAAATTAATAAGAAAAAGTAAAAAAATTGAAAGCACAAACAATAAAGAAAGATGAAAACATGTTTTTGAGTAGTATCTCCTTGTTTAAAAATTAAAAATTTAAAAATTAAAAAAAAAATCAAAAAATCAAAAATCAATTCTTTAAGACGTGTTTTTGTGTAGTATCTCCCTGTTTAATTTTTTTTTTTAAATGTAAAAAAAAAAAAAAAAGTCAAGTTTTTTGATGTTGGCCTTATTGGTGTACACACACCAATCCCCTCCCCCACCACAAACCCCTCACCCAGTCACCCATCCCACATGCACAAACCCACTCAACCCCAACCACAATCCTACTCCACCTTCCCACAATGCCCCCTCCAAATCTAAACCACTCCTACAAACCCCCTCCCCTTCCCATCCCCACCATAAACCCTCCCCTTCCCATCCCCACCACAAACCCCCTCCCTTCCACAAACCCCCTCCCTTTCCCATCCCCACCACAAACCCCTCCGCTTTCATTCACAAAACCCCTCCCCCACCACAAAACCCCTCTCCCACCACAAACACCCTACCCACCCCACGGCCTACCCTCCCCACCGCACCACAAACCCCTCCCCCACCACAGACACCCTACCCACCCCACCCTAGGCCAACCCTTCCCACCCCATGCATCCACGCCACCATCACCCTTCCCCACCATAAACCCGCTCCCAGGGCCATCCCATTCGCCACCGCAAATCCCTGCCCTCCACCACAACCCCTCCCCACCACTAACCCCCCTCCCCAACCACAATCCCCATCACCAACCCCCTCCCAACCACAATCCCTCATCACTAACCCCTCCCTATAGTATCCCCACCTCACACCAAACCCCCCTATTACAAAAATCCCATGGTATCGATTATCGTTGCGCCGCCCATCACTACAAAAACTTTTTTACAATAGACAAAACTTTTGCTTGATGCTGAATGGATGTTTCTGACACACCCCTTGTATTTCATCGGCCACAAGTACTCATGGATCCACCCAGATATAGTGCTGGGTGATATCATTCCTAGCAGGTGGCCAAATTCCCCAGCCCTGGCAAATTTGCCAGTGCACTGGCAAATATGGCCGCTAAGTGGGCATATTTGCCAGTGTTTACAGTTAATCCAAAAGTAGCGCTTCCACACAAAAAATGGCAAATTCTACCTTTCATATATCAATTGCTTAACTCAATACCTAAATATTTCGTGTCGCTTCAAAAAAATTCTTGGTTGCGTTTTGCCAGAAAAATGATGAAATTTCAGTCATTTTGTGGCAAGTAGACATTTTTCCTGTATTTACAGTTAATCCAAAAGTAGCGCTCTCACACACACAAAATGGCATCTTCTATCCTTCCTATATCGATATCTGAACTCTATACCAAAATATTTAGTGTCGCTTGAAAAAAATTGGGTTGCATTTTACCAGAAAAATGATGCAATTTCAGTCATTTTTGGCCAAAATATTTGTAATGTTTGTAATATCATTTTCAAACTTTCATTGAAAGTGCTCTAACATTAACAAAACGGAAATCCTCAATACCTAAACATTTTGTGAAACTTCATGTTTTGTTGGAAAATTAATTAAATGTCAGTCATTTTGGGCCTCCAAAAATCAAGATATTTCATTGAAAGTTTATTTTAAACATTTGATAGAAATGAGACTTACATACATGTACAAAAAAGCATGTTATTATGCTGTTACAACAGCAACAAATTCAAAACAAATACTTGGATTCACTTGGATTTTGTAATATCAGAGAAAAATATAAAAGCCTCAAAGTGTATTCATGAATTTTACATGAACATTGTCGTTTAGAATGAGGCTGGGCTGGTTGGCCTACCTTGCCCCTTCCTGCATTGCTCCTCAAGTTATGCCTAGGTGCTACACGCTTAGTTTTTGCCATGGTTTGAATACACTATCAGCTGAGTAAATAGTGTGGCTAGTCCTGTTATGACCCAGCTGATCAAGGCCACTAGCTATATATTGCATCATACAAACATACTAGTACATGTACAGATGACCACGCCTTTGATTCAAGAAAGGTATATTCAATGGACATTCATATGAACAATAGCAACTTTGAAATACAGGTGAACTGAACTAGTAAACAAGATACCTGGTAAAAGCTCATGCATTGAATTATAATTTGCATAATAAAAGCAACCATGCCAGGTGTATGGGATTAAGCAAGATTGCCCAATAGTTACACAAATGCCACATGGCCAGTCAGTTGGTAACCTTCCACCACACAGTACACATCGATGCTACAATCTGCATACACTGATCGAACATCTTCTACCATCACATTATTTTACTAGATTCAAATATAAAGCATTACATCTCAGTATGGCTAATTTGGCTTCAAACATAATTGGTGTAGGCATGGTCAAGGAATTCCAGCAGAGAAATGGGTGGGGTGCAGATTCTGTTCCCCTCTCATTTTACTCTACCATCAAAGGGTATGTATACTACATGTAAGTGACATAATGTTGGTTCATAACAAAAAGCTAAGGAAGACATTTTCACTTGTAGCTAATAAAGACCAATTTGAACACAAAAAGAGCAATAATCCTAATTACATACATCAGCCACCACCAAACAAACATCCCCTCCACATGTTATGAAATTAATCATATTAGAAGCTGTTTCCCTGCACCTAATATCCAGAAAATGATATCAATAAAAAGCAAATACAATACCCCCCCCCCCCCCCCCCCCCCTTGAGAAAAAACAACAACAAAGAATAAAATAAGGATTTTTGATTTTTCCCACCACCCATTATACAGAACCCCCCCCTCCCCCGGATAAAGACAATACCCCCTACCAGAAAAAACAAACAGCCCACCCACACCTGAACAAAAAGACAATCCCCACAGCCCACCCCAAGAAAAACGAGAAAAAAAACAAAGAAAAAGAAACAACAAAAAGAAACAAACAAGCCAAGAAGCACAAGATTGTCCCAAAATCTACTAGAATACCCACAAGACCCCACCCCCATAACACTTAAAACAGTAAAAGAAAAGAAAAACATGGATAAATAAACAAGTAAATAAATGTTTAAAAAATAAGTCACCAAACAGTAAATACATAAATAAATCAATGAATAAATAAATAAAGTTAATATAGACAAAAATTAAAAATTAAAAAAACTGAACAAGAAAACAACAATAAAATACCTTAAAAAAAGCCATTAAAACAACATAATCACACACCCAAAACAAAAATATATCAACACAAAAACACCCCCAAAAAACTAATCCACACTCATGACAATAAATATATCTAAATAATTCTTCAAAAATCCCAAAAAGAAAGAAAAAGAAAGAAAAAGAAAAAGAGAGAGAGAACAAATAAAAGTTAGCCCATCACTATTTTAGGATATCCACAAACATTTTTTCTCAAAGCTGATTGGTTGTCCCTAACCCATGCATAACTGGTTGTCATGAAACCCAGCATATCATTGGCCACATACTCCCCTTGATATACATCAATATTCATACACAATTCAATAGGGATGAGAGTATACACTCCACCTATTTCTGTCACAAAAATCATTATGGTACCGTTGTGCCCATCACTACTAAAACTTTTATACAATAGACAAAACTTTTGCTTGATGCTGAGTGGATGTCTCGGACACACCCCTTGTATTTAATTGGCTACAAGTACCTATGACATCATTTTGGCTAGTGAGCTCCCCCAGATATAGTGCTGGGAGATATCAAGCCTCCCAACACCAAAATCACCAACTGCTCTTCATCTCTTCAACAAACATCATAATTTGCTTAATTCAAACATGAAATCAAACTTAAACCTTTCCCCAACAGATTTTTATTCCATTGGAACAATTGTTTTGAGTTTCAAACATGAAAAATAGTGAATTTATTACGCATTTTGTCTTGGTGGCCATGTTTGCCCACTTTGTCAGTGGCCGAATTTGGCCACCTGATAGGATTGATATCAAGCCTCTCAGTCTTAAACCCAAAATCACAGAATGTTCTTCATCTCTTCAACAACCTGAACAAGTATCACTATCAGAAGTTGTTTAATTCAAGCAGGAAATCAAACATAAACCTAACCCCAACAGATTTTTAATCCATTGGTTTTTTGGAACAATTATTTTGGGTTTCAAACATGAAAAATAGTGAATTTATTACGCATTTTGTCTTGGTGGGAGAATTTGGCCACTAAATCGGTGGCCAAATTTGGACACCTGCTAGGAATTGATATTGTAAAATAAACAAACATGACAAATCCCAGTTTTTATCATATATTTTTGTAATTGAGGGCGCTGCCTCTACCACATCTCTTAATGCCCCTTTAAGTAAGGATAAGTGTACGTAGCGACTATATGGCGAGTGCATTGGTGTTGTACAGTTACAGTATAGTGTGAACGACATGATAACAATAACATCATCAAAATTCGGAACCTTGGTTGGTTTGGTAGTCCTTACCAGTTTCATCATTGATATGACTATGCGCTCCTAAAACAGATTCAGAAGAATAATTGGCAATAAGTATTTCCCACTTTTGCAATTCTTCATTAGAGTAGGGCTTGGGTGAGTCCTGTTCGTCCATAACCGAATGTATTGATTAACGAATAAACTATTAAAATAGAATAGTGTTGCGTCGTTCTCCGTTTCGCAACTCACACATGGGTTTGTTATGATGTCAAAGGTCACGAAAGGTCAGAGTTTAATAAAATGCCTTTTTCCATTTTACAATCTTAATATTTCTACGCATCCAAATTTAATAATTATTTAACCAATTTAATTACCTTATTTTAAACAAAAGTTAGACAAATGTTCCCTTTAAATGATAAATGAAAAGGTTTATTAGTGTACCTCATGTTTTGAATTGATATTATCTTTGAACTAGTTTACTAATTGTTGCTAAGGCGGCGTGATCTTGTAATCATTTGGAAGGTGTTCGGTCCGACTCTGAAAAGTTGATGTCATTCACTCAGTTAGATCAGTTTCTGTTTCATGGTTAATTCTGGTCAGTTTTATTTCTACAACTGCAACGGCAACATATGTAACTGAGCCAGAAGTCAGGGTAACTGCATTTATTAAGAAGTTAATAGACTTGAAATAATTCAAACATGAGTCGAATGAGGGGTAGAATTCTGTAAAAACTCCATTTTCAGAAAATATCATGATTTTTATTTTTTTATTTTATTTTTATTTTGTTTACGTAAATTAATAATTGAACGAACACAACTAAGGAAGACGATGATTTCCAGTCGATAGAATGACGTTATAATTGCTGGTTCCCAATCGATTTATTCCGTTTGACGGTATAAATCGTATATTTAAAATTTGGAACTGTATAACAAAACATTGGGAACCAAAACGTCATTCGATCGACTGGAAATTATCGTCTTCCCACAACTAAGCAAAGCAGCGTATCGCGTACATTGCGTGAAGCGCGCACAACCATTCGCGTGATAATTTCGGGCGCGATCATCTTTGTACTGCGTTCACGTTTGTTCAATTATTAATTTACCTATAGTCCTATAGTCAAATTGATAATTGAACGAATAACACGCACACATCACAAAAATGATCACGCCCGAAATAATCACGCTTATGAAGTTATGGCTATGCACGCTTCACGCTATGTACGCAATACGCTGCTTCAAAGTGTTCGTTAAATTATACATCTGACTATCACTATAACTTAGTCTATATAATATGAGGGCTCATGGGCTATAATAATATACTTATATAGGTGGCCCCGGTCATACGGGTGCTTTGTGCCTTTTGTTATTGTTTTGTACAGTTTGCCGTTGACCACGTCATCATAAGACGTTTTAACAACTTGTGTTTTACGCTCTGTTCATCCATGCAGTAGATCGACCCAAGCGATCGCGTCACGGCGTGTAAGAGACCTTTGTTTACCTCTTTTGTGATGTAGTCAACAGCGCGTGACGACAGTCCGTTGCGACCTATACTATAGTCAGCGTCAGAGAAGTTCAGCACTCTTTTCTCTGACAACTATTAAATTGCGTATAAGCGTAAACATCTACATCTACATCTATGCATGTTCTCGTCAACGCCTTTCAGCAACTAGACAAGCTCTCTGCTACCTAGAGAGATGATATTTTTGTGTTACCAGACCCGGGATGATCCCCTACTCTTTACAATGAGGTCTGCAACTATTTAACGTGTTCAGGGTGAGCGTTTGAATACATAGAACCAACGGCTTTAGGTGACTCAGCGCAACTGACATTCACTGTATAGACCTGCACGTTTATACACAGTGAATGGGGTAGAGGAGAAATTCTACAATTAAATCATTCATCAGCTAACCACGGAAAGAAGATCCGATAAACTAACCTAACTGAATCAAGACTTGATTGTAGAATTTCTGATCTAGATAGGAACTTTTTGGGATGAACAAAGAATCCTGGTTTCAAGGCGACTTGAACCCACAATCCTGTGATTGAAAGAATATTCCCGACCGACGATCAGCGTGCTAGATCGCTCGGCTACCTCTTCCTCTAAACACGGAATGTGCGTTGTAGAATCAACGTCAGATGTTAGGCTTTATTTTTGCGCAGCAAAAACTGCTACACACTTTTTGACTTGTGTAGCAATTCCTAAATTGTGTGTCGCAGTTTTTATAGGCAATAAAAAAGCGCACATAAATATTATTTTTACTAAATTATAACAAGGAGTTATTATTAATAACTCCATGATTAAGTTATAATTAACTGAATATCTCCAACAAGTACGGTACATGTACATTAGGCTAAATGAAAGTGAATTGTCAGTTTCCCGTTACATTTTTTTTGGTCAGTGAGTAGGCGACTATTTCATTATTCATTATTCATTATTTTTAAAACATTCATTATTTTTATAATATGTGCCCAAATATGTGTAGCGTATAGAACCAAGAGTGTATAATTGTGAATAGGGGCATAAATATATCCTTACTACAATAAATAAATGAATTCCAGACCATTTTGCATACAAAGTCTTGTTTATTTTAAAACTGTCTTCCTCTTAATGCTTTTCAGAAGATTTTTCATAACACACACATACCCACCACCCATCTTAACAAACTCAGAAGTTCAAATCATAATGATACGATTATGGCTTCGAAAAGTGCCTCGAAATCGCTAAAAATGAAAAACAGATTGTCATATGGACGGGTTGGTATGTCGAGTATTCGATTTACATCGTATTTGTACTTATTTATTGATGAAATACGATATAATTGTAGTCAAACTTGGCTTATTTTTTCTAAACAAACAAATAATGAAATATTTACCAAATAATGAAATATTCATGCGGGGACCAAAATGTGAGTCGGTCGGGTAACGGGAAACTAACAATTCAATTTCATTAGCCTTATACGCATTTTACTTGAAGGTATTTCTCAATTAAAGTGAGAACTTGGACTTTTTTCGTACTTCTTAGTCAAAATACTGCATCGCAAAATATGCGACGCCATTTTACAGTTGCGTCGCAAACAGCTGTTTTGTGTCGCATTTTGCGATGCGATACATGTTATGTCGGACGTTGTGTAGAATAGCGTCACAACAGCTGTATTTTGAGCAGTTGTTGATGCGTCGCGGTATTTGTAATCCGATTGGTCGATTGAATCTATGGCGTCATGAATGGTTCCCTGCACCCTGGATCCCTGGCCCAACTTATCCATAGGTGCAGGTAAAGCCATAAAGGGTTCGCATTTGCCGTCCGTAACTGTGTAAGTTCAACACATTACATTGTCGCTCTGTTATGGCATAAGCAGGCCTTGAAATAAGAAATGAAAAGGGCAGGCAATTTAAGGCAATTTGAGGGGCACCAACTTTATCCAAGGCCATTATGTACTATTGAATGGAGTAAAAAAGCCAGAAATTGAAGGCATCAAGGCTACTAGGTGGGGCATCGAAGGCAATTGCCTTCAATACCCTCGATTCATTCAAGCCCTGGGCATAAGGTAAATAAGGATCAACACACTACTGAGATACCGCATCGAATGCTGAATGCATTGTCGCGCTGCCATAGCTACGGCGCGGTGGGGAATGCGCTTTGACATGCGTGTGAAGTCCGGCGCTGTGGTGAGCGCAGATACACGAGTAGTTTGTGCCAATCAGCAAATTTGTTATCATTCTAAGCCTGAAGCTGGCTTGATCGAATTTATTTGTGGATCTATTTTTCGTCAATCATGAATATGCATGACTTTTATTCCAGCAAATCAGCTTTGAGTGGAAATCGGCGTGTACCTGTATCTATCATAAGTTGTGTGGAGCCCATTGATGCAAGGAACCACCATATGCCCACACACCCTCATTTAACTAGATCGCGCGCGTTGGCTCATATTTTAAATAAGTGCTGAAGTTATCTGCCTACGACTATTAGCCTATAACTTAAAGTAGTCCATGGGCTAGGCCTGTGCTGGTTTTCTGCACCCTGGATCCCCCGGCCAACTCGTTCATAGGTGCAGATATAGGTCGCCCCGGAGTGACGTCACATGCCGTTAACAACAAACCAAAGAGGTAAATAAAGGCCTCTTGGCAGCATACACAGCGTGACGCGATCCCTTGGGTGTGGGCGAGTAGAGCGTTGAACTGATAGGTAGTTAAAATGTCTGGTTTGTTGTCAACGGAAAACAGTACAAAGTACCCGGATGACCGTTTACATATAGACCATTTCAAATCCGAAAATATACGATCGGTTCCGAATGCTACCGATTAGCCGAGTGAATTGACGCTCGGTTACATGACATGTCAGCTCACAGGTCATGTCCATGTGCCGGAGAAAAACAAACATGTTTTTCACCCATCTGCCTGTGTGGTAGATTGCGCTGGTTTTGGTGATAGATTGTATCCCTCACAAAGTTGATGTTGCGACATTTCAGTAACAAAAATGGTGAGATGAAAGAGATTTGGGGTTATATTTTCACTTTTTACGGTCTGCTCGATACATTTGGAATTTGTCGGTCAACGCCTTTGTTGATAAAAAACAAAATAGTCTCGTTCCCCGTTTTACTTCTCATGTGTGCCTGTATGTAAAAATAGTAAATCACTAGGCGGACAACCAACTAGGAAATGCTGTGAATGCGAGCAACTGTTGCGAAGAACGCGCAACGCACCTACTCCACATGACCTGTTTTTCCGGAGATTTCCGATCTTAATTTGAAATGGTCTATAGGCAAGGGCGTACGTGAGTTATTTTTGGCAAATTTGCTTGGCAACAAGTGGTTCAAAAGCAAAACATTCCATGCACGCACTCAACGCTGAGCGTTACGCACTTGATGCGCAGAAGGCGCACTGTGCGGTTGCCTTAAGGGCAGTGTCAACCCGGCACTTGTTTCAAAAATTGAATTTCATATTTCTCTATTATTTTATACTTTTATATGTATTCTATCATTACCATAATAAGTTACTAATCAGAAGCGATTATTTCCCATTCTTTTGGGTGATTTTAAATTGTTATTCTGGTAAGTTTGAGTCAGGAAAAGGCGCATGGTTATTTGGCGGGAATTTAAGCGGAGTTCCGCGCTTTTCAAATGCTGCGACAGCTGTCCGATCATTGCGTCGCACGCTGAAACCTCTAGTGCGTAATACCGGACGCGCCGCTTAATATCCGCGACGTAGACGCGAAAAACAAAAGAGCGCAAAACAATGTCTAAAAATGTAAACAAAGGCCAATCTTACGATCATTTAAATTTCAGTTTTCTTCCAATTTCTTCTTCACATTGTGACAATAAAAATTGAATCTGATAGTTTATTTTGATTGTTCATAATAGTATACTCGCGTTTTAGCTCACACGCCCGTGCATTCCGTGAACATTTAGCTTTAAATGGTGGAAAATGTCAATATTTTTACTAAATTGATGTTTTCTAGAAGTTCAAATTTGAAGGAATTTTACGAATTTTCAGACAACCTAACACAATCAATTTTTGATTAAAATTTTCAAAATTTCACAAAAATCATCTAAAGTCAAATATCTAGGAGGTACTCTTTTTTTTTTGGCTTAAAAATGTTTAGTTTTGAAAATATTGACCAAAAAGTGCCAAAAATGTGATTTTTCAGATAAAAAACCATTTTGTTGGCACTTTTTGGTCAATATTTTCAAAACTAAAAATTTTTAAGCCAAAAAAAAAAGTGCTTCCTAGATAATTGACTTTAGATGATTTTGGTGAAATTTTGAAATTTTGAATCAAAAACTGATTTTGTTAGGTTGTCTGAAAATTGTTGGCGCCAAAAAAGTGATATTTGGGCAAAAATGTAGAAATCACTATTTTTTTGGAAATTTAATACCAAAAATGGATTCTCCGACTCATTTCATTTGAAAAATGGTATACTTTTATGGACATTACATTATTAGTTTAAAAGTTACAGTGCTTGATAAATTTCATATATTTTGGGTTGACACTTCCCTTTAGGCTTCACAATGTACTCATCTCCATTAGAAGATATCATCGATTCACATGGCATCTCCAAAATGACTTATGCTGATGACACTCAGATATATATTGTATTAAGAAATGATGACGACAGAGTAGGTGCACTCGCGACTGGAAGCTTGTGTAACAGACATCAAAACCTGGTCCACAGCTAATGATCGACCTTAAATTGAATGATGGCAAGACTGAAGTTACATCATATTACATCCCGTTTTAGGATATTGAGCCAGCTTCAAATGCCCGCAACCTTGGCATTATCCTTCAAAACGATCTTATGATGGATGTTCATGTCAACAACATTTGTCGTGCGGCTTCTCATGCTCTTTATAAGATAGGTCAAATCCGGCGTTATCTCGATCAGCCAACAACTGAGAGACTTATTCATGCTTTTGTGACTTGCCGACTTGATAAGGCCAACAAAAAAAAATGTTTGTTTGTCCACGTCCGACCGACCGTGTACCTTGGTGCCGACCGTATTATTTTTTATTTTCTATTATTTTTTTAAAACAATTTTTTGAGCAATTTAAATGGCCAAACGGACCGTTTTATTCCTGATATCGTACGCTATTGTAAATCTTGTTTATAAACACCATCCCCGATGCGCAGTCCCTTGTAACATGATGTTTATTGCATGAACTTGGCACCCGCGGGACTATTAAAAGGACTAAATGAACATTTTTAAAATCGCGCGTGCAATTGATGTCATTTTTATACTAAAAACGCAGTGTGAGAAAATATGCTCCCAAAATGTTGCTCAACGGCATGAATATTAATTTCAACATGGTATAAAACAATTTTTGGGGTAGTTAGTTCGGGAAAAAATAGGTTTAATAATACTTTCACGTATATATTTCTAACAGAACTTCAACACTACGTTGTTTCACTTTTTGCAAATTTTCAATCATAATAAATGGCGGCGACCGACAGCATGTTCACGGTATCTGCGCATTGCAAACTCGGTACACAAATATTCTTTGACCGAGTTTGCAGTGTTGCATCCCAGTACTACAATATTGCAACTTTATACAGACAATCTGTCCGAGCAGGATATAAATTCTAACAAATTCATGAAAAAGAGTTCAATACTCTCAAATTGATGTGTTTTGTGTTTGGACGACTTTAATTCACAGTATTCATGCCGAATTTATTCCCAAATACAATATCCATATTTAAAAAAATAAATAAAATAAAATAAATATCCGACCGACCGACCCTACCTTTTTCGGACCCTCTATGGACAAACAAACAATCTTTTTTTTGTTGCCTAACTGCAATAGTTTACTATATGCCCTCCCTGATACGCAAATCTCAAAACTTCAACGGATTCAAAACTCAGCTGCTCGACTTGTTACTCTGTCTAAGATTCGCTGTCACATTTCTCCCGTCCTTCGTGACTTACATTGGCTACCGATCAGATCCCGCATCATTTACAAGATTCTTCTAATAACATTTAAATGTACTCGTACTTTAGCTCCTATATGTATCTACAAGATCTTATTCAACAATACGAGCCCACTCGCAATCTTCGTTCTGGCTCAAAATATCTTCTTGCACATGTTTCTTCACCTTCTACTTCATATGGTCGCCGTTCTTTTCAAAATGCTTCTGCTGAACTTTGGAACAATTTACCATATTATCATGTTAAATCCGCCAAAACTCTTGAACAGTTCAAATCATTGCTAAAAACTTACCTATTTAATGTTAATGTTTAATTTCTTTTTGTTTCGTCTTTTGTTACTCATGTTACTGTGTGTTTTTGTTTTTGTTTTGTTTTTGTTTGTGATAGCACATAGGGACTTAATTGTGTTATGCGCTCAATAAGTATGGTTTTATTATTATTATTATTATTCCCTTAATTGATTGATATGCGCAAGCTGTTTTCACTGGCATTTTATTATTTTCACCGGCATGACGTAGCTCCGCCCCGACCTATATACTAAGCAAATCCATTACTTGCCAGAAATGACTCTACACCACATTGCGTTGTCACTCTGTACTCCGCATGCGCACGTTTAGCTGGGGAGCGCATGGTTTTTCGGTCCCGGTCTGCTGGCACAGGGAGTCTTATACCAAAATGTTCCTTGATGTTTGTAGTATATAACCTAGGTGGACATCCTTGCCAACTCGGATGTTAAGTTGACCGTTGACCTCGATTTAGGGTCAAAGCTCACATGTGTTTCAATGGGACGTCAAAACATGGGGAAAAATTAAAAAACAAATTATTGACCACAAAAAGTATATCATATTGTCGGGCTGACTGTTTAAAGCAAAAAAGTTAATCACAACTTTGATCGTCAATCAATATTTTTTGACTTATGACCTTTTGAAAATGACAAGTCATCAAAAAGAGGCTATTTTTGGCTATTTTTCACAAATTCGGCCAGAATTCCACTTTTTTCTCCTTTAAAAAAATATTGTAACTCATTGAAAAATGATAAACCATGTTTTAAGGTTGGTATATCAATGTACTTATATTAAGATAAATTTCAAACATCAACGGTGTGCTGTTGTCATGGCAACAGACTTAAATGGCCTCTAAAAACGTCAACAATTGGTTAAGATGGAGGAAAATTTAGACATAAGTGGTGGTTGCTATGGAAACTGCATTGCCGGTAGATTTTATATTTGGCTTAAAATCAAAGTAGGTTTTTTAACCAGAAATATTAGATGTATTCCGATCATCCAAGGGCCAACAATATTTTGAAAATAATGATTACATGTCATTTTTGGCCAATTTCGTGAAAAATGGTAAAAAAATGGCAGATTTTGCTGACTTGTCATTTTCAAAAGGTCATAGGTCAAAAAGTATTGATCGACAATTAAAGTTGTGATTGACTTTTTTGTTCTAAACAGTCAGCCCAACAATATGATATACTTTGTATGGTCAATATGTGTTTTTTTTCTTCTTTTCCCCATGTTAAATTAAAGTTTTGACGTCCCATTGAAACACATGTGAACTTTGACCCTAAATCGAGGTCAAAGGTCAACTTAACATCCGAGTTGGCAAGGATGTCCACCTAGGCTGTATGCTACAGACTTCAAGGAACATTTTGGTATGTCTCCCTGTGCCAGCAAACCCAGCATACCGGGACCAAAACCCCCTAAAAATGGGCCTCCGCTCCCCAGCTAGTTACATTCGCGTCATGTGACAACTCATTTTCTTGTTTGACGTGTCTGTTTACATATTGAAATTCACTAACGGGTCCCGATCAAAAATGGAGGGACCCCTTAAATTTGACGATGTAGGGTAAAGTCATCAGTTTTCGGACAACGCCTATTTTCGGTCACTTCGCCCAAATCGTGTAATGACAAGGACCTCGTCGTTTATAAACTGACGGCTAAAAATACGCCGCATAGTTGATGCCCGGTATTGCTTTTAAAATGGCGACGACCGATGCAATTACACAATTTTGGCCAAGTGTCTGAAAATAGGCGCTGACTGAAAACTGGCCACTCTACCCTACTTGTAAGCAGACGTGGAAACCTTGAGACATTTCTTATCATAAATCATGAATATATTCCAAGTTATCCAGAGCGATACAATTCCTAAATTATTAGCTTGAAATATTAGACTGAAATTTTAGCCTGAAATATTAGCCAGAATATTAGCTAGAAATGTATCAAGTGCATTACACATGCAAACAACATGGTATTATATATGCCAGTTGCCAGTAATTTTGCGGTCTTTTGCCAATTGCCAGTGTGGTTTCTCTATGGCTCTCTGTGATGCATCCCTGTAATGCACTTATCAATTGCAAGCCTGGCCCCCAGGGACCCGGGACATGGTGGGGACCATGCGGGGACTACACGAATACTGAAAAATGGTGCCCGGCTAAGAGGGGTAGTGAACCAGGACGTACAAACTGTGCCCCCGCTAGCAGGGGCGTGTAGTTAGGGGACGTACACTAAGGGTACTCAAAGCCAGGGATGCCATGCGCTTGACGGAATATAAGCCTAATAGCACACAGGGAACACATACTTGTGCATGTTGTGTGTGTACCAGGTATGAACGCATACCAAAAACCTATGCAAACTTGACACCGTTGCACTTGTTCATGTTTCTGAGGTGTTTATTTGTTGATCGAACATTACTTAAGTTCATTATATGCCCAAATATTAACTGAACCTGAAAATGAGACATTTACACTTGTCATTGGTTTGACAATCATCATACATGATCCGATAGTTGTTTTTGTATTATAGGGGCTCTGCTTATGCATCCACTTCATTTATTTATAGCAGAGTTTTTGCTAATTCGCAATCTATATGTCACATTTTGGGGTTCAATATCATCCTTGCTTTGCATCCTGACAGGGATTCTATTAATTTTGGGATAGGAAATTCCTATTATTACTGCGCATATGTAAAAACCAGGTCACATTTTCTAAAAAAATCCTGAAAAACTGTGCAGTTTGAAAATTATCATAAAAACCTTACGTGCTGCAGGGTTTTACCACACTGGATATGATGAATCCTTTTAATTGTTTGGTAATACAGTTTAGCTCAGTTTGTCACTTATTGATACAAGTCTATAAGCAGACAACAGATAGCGCTACAACGCCACCAAGATTTATGCTCAGACAAAAGTTAAGTAGCTTCCGATCGACAATTCAATTTGAATAGCACACCCTGATCCTGGTTGCTATTTTATTTCATGATATGACTTTGAGAGTTTTAAAACAGTATACATTATACATCTTTACAGATTATTGCAACACATGTAGACTCTTACACCAACTATGCCTAGTGAGCAACCAGATACAGAAAGTCCTGCCATAGTAGTAGAGGATGGGATGCCTAAAGACGCAGAGGATGGTGCAGGTGATGCTATTGATGAGGTCTCTGCTGAAGCTTTAGAAGCAGTTGCAGAGATGCAGGAAGAATTTGACAAAATCAAATTGCAAACACCCAATATAGATTTGTAAGTATGCCTACCATTCAAGGTTGTTCCTATGGTTAATTTAATTTCTTATTTGATATTTTAATAGAGCTTGCTGTGCTCCACAATAATCTGAATTTTGAGCTTGATCGGAGGTACGGTTTTCTAGACAATGTTGTCCCATTTCTAAGGATTTTGCTTCATTATAGACCCAATTTTTGCAAATTTTCGCAAAAATAGCCCAATTTTTTTGCGAAATATAGACCCTTTTGTAAAAAGTGATTGGGGATTTTCCAGCAGAAATTATACCCCATGTTTAGGGATTTGTTGCAAAAAAGCGACCCATTAGAGCGGCACATCCCCGTATACCGAATTGGGTGAGTGCCCCTCCCACTACACGGTCTTAGGCAGGATTTGAAGATGTATGTGGGTGTGTAAATATGTATAAATTCAAAAAACTGGGTGTGTAAATTTAAGAATTTGTGTACAAAGTATAGGCCATGGACAAAAACTGGGTGTGTAAAAATTGTATTTACAAAAGTGGGTGAGAAACCACTGGATCCATATGCCTGCGAAGCAGGCATTTCTCGCCTATGGCGGCACAGGGGGAAGTCTGGGGGGATGTGCCCCCCTCATAAGTTAAAGATTTGTGAAAAATCAACCCACAAATGGTGCCATTTGGTGGACATTTTTCACACTTTTAAGCAGTAGGGACAGGCTACAATAAGCTTCAAAGTTTAACAGAAATTGGTATAAAAATTCAAGAGCAAGTTTACTTGGTGAAATAAGCTGTGCAGAATTTAACTTTTGCATTACTAAGTTATAAGTATCAATATTATAATGTCATTATGTCAGATTGGTGAAATAAATCAAACAAAATTGCAAATTTTGAGAATCCAAAAAGAACCTGGATATTAACTCCAGACTCCAATTATTGCGAAATTAATGAAAATAATGTCAAGACGAAGGCTATATAAGCTTGCACAATTTCCAAATTTGGCATGTTTGTTGACTAATTTTTCAGGCAGGTACACTTTCCATTCCCTGCGTACACACCTATGGACAAACGGTATGTAATGTACACTTTCAACTCCCTGCATGCCCACTGAGGACGTTGAAATAAGATGTTGCTTTTGAAATAAATTGTATTTTTTACACAGAAAACAGTGTTGAAAAATGGTTACTTTTGATATGAACAATTTATATAATTTAGGATAAGATGTTAGGTTAGGAGTTACTATCCCTAACGGTGTGGGTCAAGGGGTATTATGTGGGTTATTGAGGGTCAAATACGAGTCATCTTAGCTTAGGTTTTTTTTTTTTTTTAAACAGTTTTTTGTTGTTGTTAACGCAAATCCACCTGGATTCGCGCTGTAGTGATTTTACGCGAATTAGATTCATGGATTCGCGCCAAAATTCTGACCCTGCCCCCACCCCCGGGACTATACTAAATGTATTGCCACTTGGTGTATATGTTGGTTATTACAACTCTCTTTATTTCTTGTGCTGCGGGAATCTATTGGAGTTTTCAATAAAAATTTAGAGCAAAAACAAAGCGAGTAAAAAAACCCAATAAAAAACAAAAGAAAAAGGACTGCCCTCTGTTGGCCGAAAATCAATACAAAACAAAAGAATTCAAAATGACTCCAAATGGTTATCTGTTGAACCGTGCACCCGATTCACCTCCAGTAAAAGACTTTTTTGTTGTACTACCAACTCTACCTTATCAAGATTTTTTTGCTAGCCATAGGAACACCCTTAATTATATTACATTTGGGGATTGGGACAAGGTGTTGGTTGGGTGAGAGAGTAAGTGTTATTATTTGATTCATTTCCAGAGAATAAGTGGACATTTTGTTATGGAGGACAGACTGCTTTGCCAGAATTATGAGAAAATTGCCCTAACCCTAAATAGTTGATGATCCCTGATCATTTGTGGCCTTAAAAGTCATGGAGGCATCAGGGAACTGAATTTTGAAAACATTGAACTGATATGTTATCTTAAATTTATTTGACTGTTTTATACATCCAATAGGTCTCCAGCTGATTTAGCCAAAGAAGCCCACCCTTTCACCTACAAAGAAAATGACACAAAAGAAAAACTTGTCCTCCAGTATGCCGAGAACTTTCGTCGTCAGTATGTCCACCTGTACAGGGACAGGAAGCCACTTTTTCTTGCACCCCTCAACGAGTGTGGAGTTGAGAAGTTTGTATGCACTACAATTCGGCCCACTTTACTGCCATTCCAGGAGTTGTACAACTTTGATGGATGCGCAGAATTTGTTGCAGATTATGTCACATTTGAACCACTAACTTCACATGTTGAATTGGTAAGATAAAAGAGATGAAAACCCATCTTGGGGACATGCTACCTCTCATGACTGTCTTAACAACAGTACGACAGCACACAGAAGTTATGGAGGTCAAAATTGCAGCTGAAATCCAAAAGAATTCTGTGAAAGTTAGTTTTATAACACTGAAACAGTTCTACATAATAAAAACAAATAATTGTTGATGCACTGCTTTCCAAAACCACAGATGCCCAATTAATTAGATTGAAAACTTACTTTTAAAAATATATGTATTACCAACGATTTTCTAGTACAATCTTTGTAAAAATCTTTGGTATTACAATGTGTGCAAATTATTGCGGATATATTTTCAAAAGAGATGTTTTGCTTACTGCAAATTGTTCAAGTTTATACCACAGCTGTTGTCTTTTATCAACGTAAAATAGGTGTTTAATATTATAATTGATAAATTATATTAAATACTGCATTTTCCCTGCAGTCAGATACGATGTCATGAAATCAGGTTTGACATCATTGTGTGTATTCATAGTAGGCCTACTCTGTATAATGCATGTATGTATTGCTATAATCATAATGTCTTATATTCATCCTATTATAATTCCACTGCTAGAGGAATCAATTCAACAAACACTTGATGGATTGGTGTGTAACATATATTTACATGCTTTTCACTTACTACTGATCAAAATTATTCTATTCAACATTTGCATGAACTTCCATTCATGATCATAAGATCAACAAGACAAGCATTTTGACTAACCCTGTATTAAGTTAATTTTTTCAATACTTATCTCCATTTGATACAATTTATCCTTATTATGGTACTTCAGTCAGGACCTGAGAAAACAGAAAATCCATTATCAATTTACCCCCCCTCCAACCAACTGTTACAAAATGGTTGGCTTAATTCCACACCTAACCCTCCAAAGGTACACTTAAAGGTAGATGACCCGATCACATTCCGATTTTCAACTTGAAGTTTTCTATTCTACATGAAAGGTCATCCTTAAAAAAGTCGTGTTCCAAAGTTTGAGTTGCATAGCTCTAATGGTTCTTATTTTAGACGCACAAGATGCTGTGAACTGTACCCATTGAGTAGTACACAAACTATATCGGTGGTTACCACCATTCGCGGTAATTCAACGTTATTTCATCGATTTCTCCGTAATTATACCGATTTAGGCCGTCAAATTTCAGTATGATGATGAGAAAAATACGAGCTTTCATATGATATGAAAATCTCCGTATGTTTGAAATAATTCTGTGTTACGAAAATGTGATCGGGTCATCTACCTTTAACTTACAATATTTTCTTTCCTTGTTTTTTTGCATATTACAGCCTAACAATATGGTATCTCCTACTACAGTTCTAAGAAGACAGAAAGGCACCTGTTTTGATCTCAGCACCTTATTGTGTTCCCTACTGCTTGGTGCAGGATATGATGCATATGTTGTATGTGGCTATGCTATGAGGGAAACAACGCTGTGTGATGAGACTAGAGAAATATGCCCATTAATGAAGAAGAAAGATGAGGTTAGAATATGTAGATAAAGCATGCAGTGACAGTTACCAGAACGATTTCCTAGAGCTTTCCAACACAAGAGATATCCATGTATTCCAATGTAATCCTTTTAAACAGATGTTAGTTTAATATATTTTACATGATTGTATACAAATATTGAATGTGTGTGCATGGTTTTCAAATGTTGCTAAATTTCTTTCTGCATTTGATAAGAACTGATTTAGATCAAATTGAATCAATAATTTGAAAGATAGTATTACAATTTGTCCCATAAAGCATGGCATGCAGAATTTCTTAAACAGTCATTCTTAAACAGTCATACTTTCAACATTTATTTGATCAAAATTGTAACTTTAATTGCCCACATTTGTCAACTTTTACCTCTGTTAGTACGTATTGATTAACCCAAAAACATACCATCAAATACCGTTCGGTGAGTACAACATGCGCCGGCTTAATGCGCTGCTTAAGCATGCAGGAAAATTGCATTAGACGCACTGCAGAAGTGCGCGTTATGGAAGAAAACTTAAGTTACCACGTAATGCGTGAGGGTGGTCACGCTAATTAATGTACGCCATGTTAAGTTGTCTGATATAATGGTCGCTGATTTCTCTGAGAACCAATTAGAATTGCCTAAACATTCTTAGCTGTTTAAAAATTGTCAATACCACTAATCAATATTATACATCAGGGTTCACTGCATCCTTATTGTTTTGGGGAACCAAGCAAATTCATATGGAACTCTATCCACTCCTCATCTGTATGCCCACCTCCTCTTGCTTTCCTAATACCTCAATGTTTGCTTCTTATAGGTGAAGAAAACTGAAGAAAAGAAAGTTGTTAAGAAATACACAGTAAAACCACCCAAGGATTTGCGCAGTAAATTTCTACTACAACAAGAGGCGCGAAAGGTGGAAGAACAGCGTGTTGAGGAAGAGAAGAGGAGAAAGGAGGAAGAACAAAAACAAGAGGTAAAATTAAGCAGGAGATATAGGAAAATGATATAGATTCATCAGTGCTGTGGAGTAAATCAACAGATATTACTGCCAATTCAGCATCGAAGTGTTACATGTAATCCGATTATCACTATGTCAACTGGATCATGCTTTTAAGTAGTGAACCCCGATCGTAATGATCGCCACATAAAGTGTATGGCGTGATCGAACCATCACAACAAAAGGCGTGATCCAGTTATCAGGGGGTTATATAATCGATAGTAAAAACCAACAGGGTGGAAGGGAACTTTCTCATTTGATCCTTTGATCTGTGCTTAATAAATTGCTTTACCAAGAACTTAATAAAAATACAAGTACTTAGAACAGTCTAACAGCTTGACACATGAAGGTTACACAAATGAAAACATCCTCTTAACTAAATAAAAGTATAGGTTGCATTATCTATTCATGAATGTGATTGTTTTGTTGTGTATAACAATCAGTATGGCAATCCATCTGTATTCTATTGTTCTATTTTTCATTTATAGTAAACTGGGCTCAATAACTATTTGCACCTTATCTTCTTAAAGGAGCTAGAGAAGCCACCAGAGGATGACCTCTATGGCTTACGCATCCACTGCTGGGTACTTGTGTTATCTGGAAAGCGAGAGGTACCAGAGAATTTCTTCCTTGAACCGTTGACAGGTAATGCTTATCCGACATCGCATCCCTCGTATCTGGGTATAGAATCGTTATGGAATAACACCAATTACTGGGTGAATATGCAAGATTGCTCTCAAGGCTGTAAGGTAAGTGTGATCAAACTTAGGCACCTTTTGTAGTTGAATAAACGTTGTTAAAAAATAACCAATCAAAAAAGAAGATACCTTATTATAAATATGTACAATACCATCTAGGGTGGAAATGGGAAAAGAAGAAAATGGTTAATATCATCAATTGCAAAAGAGGAAAAACATTATTTGAAAGAAAATGAGGAAAAGTTGAATGAAACACTGAACAAATTAATTATAGAACAATACTAGGAATAAGATAATAGAGTACCTGAGTCAATTGCAACAAATTGTCATTTTAAGCATTATTATTAGGCAAAAAAAGAAAGGTTGGGTTGCCCTCCAGAGAGAGTTAAATTGTGGGTCGGTCGGCAGGTAGGTTTTTTTTCTTCTTTTTCCCCCTATACCGCGGGCTTCGACGAAAAGTGCAATTTATACATGGAATGTATAAACGCAATATTTTTGACTTACATTTTTTCGGTCGATCGCGGAGGGCAACCAAACATTTTTTATTTGCCTTATAAAGATCCATCATTTCTATGCAATCACCTTTTGCCAGTAGGGCCTTACCAAGCCCTGTATTATGGCTCTCCTCTGCAGTACATATATTGTTGATTATGATTTTCAATAAAATCATTTGCATAGCTGCATTTAAATGTTAATTGACCATTAAGCATGTTTCCCCCGAATTCATGAGATATTCATCAGTTCAGGTGTAGACACACTAAACATCTTGTCCTTTTTCATCCCCATGCAAACAGGATTTGATCTTTGACCTTGGTGACTGCACAAGATGGGAGTTTATGTTTCCAGGCAATGAGAAACCAATCTTAGAGATTCCAGACAATGATGAAGATGAACTAGACTTTGACGATGATGAGGTACAAACATTGGAATAACCATAATCCTTATGTCCCTTTTTGTTCTCTATGCACCATTCAGGCAAACAAAAGGAGATTCTTCTCCTATCTAAGATTATTCCATCAAGTAAATTCTTTGCACAAAATATCAATTGTATTAATGTTTAGAGTTTAATAGGATTTTATCCAGGAAGAACACCAAGGAGCTACAAGTTGTTAACTCTCTATCTATGATAATACCAAAATATACTTGAGAAAACTCATAGGGTTGAATAAATAAAAACTGCAATTGCTTTGACTAGCCTTCCTCGTAAATCTTTATGGACAAAAGTGAGTAAATGCTTGGGTCCGTATGCACAAAAGAGTTAGACCGGGTCTAAAGTTAGACCTGGTCTAAGTGGATTTTAGTTTTTGTGAAAGCACACCTTAAATTACATTTCCTTCTCAAATAAGCTAACAAATTGTATAGATTCGGATGCGAAGTTCAAAAATAGCACAAAATATCTCATGAAAATGCAAAGCAAAACCGATTATGAGGCATGAATAAATTTCACTTAGACCAGGTCTAACTTTAGACCCGGTCTAACTCTTTTGTGCATCCGGACCTTGAACTATAGTCCAATCAGTTCCAAACTGGCAAGAATTATGCATTTTGTATCTATATCTATGCGAAAAAGTAATCCAGGTGTGTACGCATCATTTTGGCCATACGCCTGCAATTTTGGCCAAGCGCATGTGTCACGAGGTTGATTCACAGTGCACTTGTTGCGTTCATGTGCATCTACACCCTTCTGGCTGCTATAAGGCGGCTCACCAATTTGGAGCTGATCAAACTATAGTAAGCAAAAGCATTGACTTCAATTTTTAAGTAAATACTGGAAGCTGGAATTGCTGGCATATCTGTCAGAAAAAATATTGTTGCCAGCACCCCAGCCACCACAGGTAAAAGAAAAATCTGCTTAAGTAAATGATCAACCTGCTATTGAAAACTCAGTAATTAGCAAATGCTAATCTACTCAAGCAAAATGTATTTAGACAAGTACAAGGTTGCAGCATGTAGACTGTATGCTTACATCTTAATCATCTTGTCATCACTTATAGTTTATTTATACATTTGTCAGCAATTGCTTGAGCTAGTCACCTTTTGCTGCTGTTTGCTATTATGAAGTAATTGCATACCTTGTTACATTGATTTGACATAGGGCATGGGGCTTCTCTAGTTAAGGCTTTCCAAGTCTTCAAGTCTAGCAAGCCTATCTTTAGTTTCTGCGTCCAATGGCTGCACGTCACATGAGGTTGACCTTGTATAAAATATGTGACGTATGTCAATACTGTGACCTGTTTTTACACATGTATGGATCTAAGACCTGCCAAGTTAACAATAGTGATTTACTATGTGGGTTGGTTGGTTGGTTCGGTCCTGTCATGACTGACAGCTCGTGACCTTACAGATACTACGCCACAAATAACGATTTTCAGCAAAGGAGTAACAATCACGGAGCGGGTGTCCAGTAATCAACTTTATTTGGTCAATCCACCGGGAACGAGGTCTGCCTCTCTTGCGCTTTCCTTCAATCATGCCTTGCATGATCATCTTCTCCAGGTTATTACCCTTGCGACGTGAGATATGGCCGAAGTAGGTCAGTATTTGGGTGTTGATAGCATGAAGAAGTCGTTTAGACACCCCTATTTCTTCAATAATACTGGCATTGGTCCTTCTCATTGTCCATACGATACGAAGCATACGCCTCCAACACCACATCTCGAAAGCAGCTATTCTGTTTTTGTCAGCTTTGGTTAGGGTCCACGTCTCACACGCATACATTGCAATTGGAAATACAAGGGCTTGGACAAGCCTGGTTTTTGTTGCTCTGGTTATTCCTCTGTCAGCCCAGATCTTACTTAGGTTGATCATTGCTGATCTAGCCATTGCTAAACGGTGTCTAATCTCTTGGCTGCAACCACCCTCTTTGGTGATTAGGGATCCAAGAAAGTTGAATTTTGAGACCAATTCCACCTCATTGCCATCAATTATGAGAGGCTCTCCAACACCATCTGTGCCTATGGACATGATCTTGGTCTTGCTGACATTTAGACGTAGGCCAAGCTGCTCACTATGTGGGAGGTAAACTAAATCAAGCTGTATAGGGTTATTTATTATCTCATAATTGGGTGACATTTCACTCAAAATTGTTTATTAATGCTACTAGAAAATCTTTACTGTATTTATTTATTTACAATGATTGATTTCAGGATGAGCAGACAGAAGAAGAGAAACACTTGGATATGCCTCCCTCGTGGGTTGAAGGCATAGAGTTAACCCCAAAACAATTCCAGATGAGATGTCCACGAGGAAAGAAAGAAATGCTTTTTAAGCGAGCACGGCTGGAAAAGTTTGCACCCTACCTGATTAGAGATGGACTTGTTACCAGGTTGTCTGTGTATAGTGATAAGGAATGTAAGTCATTTGGGATGAAAAGGGAAGTGTTATTTTCTTTGGGAAGGGCTAGAACAGAGCTATATAAAGAACTCTTTCATGTGTAACATGTTGTAGCATTCAGGGTTTTCAAAATTAGGATTATTTTCAGATTATAATTTTATTCTGACTCCGTATATTTATTCTGATTTATTTGATTTGATTTATACAGGGTGTCCCAAAAGTCTATGCACATTTTTGAAGAGTCATATCTCATAAAATATAAATCATATGGTATAAATTTAACCATATTTTGATAGACGAGATTTGGGACATTATTTTGATACCAAACACAACCCTATTGGTGAACCCACAACATTATAAAACTGCTTGAAAGTTTTTGGCCATGTGCCAGACCCACCCATACCAAGTACCACACATTGTTGCTAAAATCAGGTGCCCATAAATTAACGGTATGAAAGCAACGTTGCGCATTAGTCACAGTTCACTGCTTACCTTGCAACATTAATGTTATTACCAAACTTGATCACTCACAACATAAATAGGCATAGTAGACAACAATGCACGAAGTGGTAGATCAACAAGTCACATTGATGTCATAAGACATGCAGTAGCCAAAAGCCCAAAGAGATCTATTTGCCGATTTTCCGCAGACAACAAGATTAAAAGATCCACTGTTCACAGAATTTTGCATTAGCACATTCTCTGTATAAATAGAAAACATTTAAACTAGATTTCACTATAGAAACGAAAATGATGTGTGATATAGTTTGTTATTATGATGGGATCACTGTAATGTAACATTTTAAATATTACAATTGACGGATCGCTTTCCGTGTAACCAACTCACCCCGTCTTTTTGTTAATCTCAATTAGGTATGGATTTATGAACTTTATTCCTCCGAAGTATAAAATTACATTTTTGCAGTAATACATATTTTACTTCTAGGGTGGCATTACAAACAGATGTTACTCCAATGTTTGGTATCAAAATTATTTTCTACATCTCCTCTTTCTAAATATGTATTCATATTTGCAATACAACTTATATTTTGTGAAATACAAAGCTTCAAAGTCGTGCATAGACTTTTGGGACACCCTGTATTTCCATTCTTTAAAAGTATTCATTTTGTTGGTGTGTCATCTGCTGGTATACAGTAAACACACCTCATGGTATCCTATGAGGGGCAGGAATATGAAGTGGGCCTGTAATTGGTTAGTAAGTACCACATTGTGAAATCTTGTATAGATTAAGGTTTGTGTGAAATGCAACATCTACTGTAAAGCCCTGAAAATACTCCTCAACTATCCTACGCTTTTGCACATGTGCAACACCGCTCACGAATATGACGCTTGATCAGAAAAGTGTTTTCCGATAATTCGATCAGTCTACGCTTTGGGGGAAATCAGCGAATGTTGGGGCCAACGCTGAGGTAGAAATCAAGTCAACTTTGTAGCATTGCCGCTGTCCATAGACCAATCAGCAGGCGGAACACATTGTCTGACTTTTGACGTCACATACATTTTTTCGAGCTTCACAAAAATACCCCACGTTATTGGTGTAAATACGCAAATAATCTATTTTTGCGTATGGATTTACATTGTGCATGCCAAGGTCAATGTTAATAGTAGGGTGTAGGTCTAAGCAAGTTTTTCATAAAATTGATACCTGTGATGTACTAGAAATAAAAATGTTGGGAGGTATTATCCATGGGTTGGTCGTCTGCTCTCCAAAACACCCATAGCCCTGCCCATCACAGTGTGAGAGCATTTGGTCGAGCGTTGACCAACGCTAGCGTTGACTGAACGGCAGAGAGTTGGTACATTTTGTGACAAGCGTAGCAGTGACAACGCTACCGCTCAGCATTGGAGCGTTGAGTATGTTTAGCGCTTTAGGAAAGGCCTGTTTGTTTAACTTTCAATATGTTTGTGTTCTTATTATAGTGAAAGATTTGGTGTCAGTGAAGGAATGGTTTTCTTATCGTCGAGATCATCTCGATGTCAAAGTACATAATCATAGGAATGGTCTGGTGACAGAGTATTACATACAGGGAAGACAACAACATCTTAGAGGTAGGAATATATCCTGAATTAGAAAACAGCAGATGTTATCTAAGTACAGATCAATTATACCTTTAGGCAAGATTAATTTACCATGAGGAAGACTGAAGCTTGGGGCTGAGAGAAGTTCTTGGTGGATAACAGGTTATGGGGAACCTATTTACTAACACTATTGTTCAGGTCACGCTTGAAAAAGGCTGGTGGTGGCCTTTGTTGTATTGGTTGTGCCTGAATATTACATTTACAATCTGCCCCAAAGTAGTTCTTCTGTAGCTCATTCGGTTATGGCATGAATATTGTCAAATTCAAGCACATGTCAACAAAGTGGTATTGAGTTCTATTATTATTCCTGATATACTTACTGTTGCAGAGCAAACCTACAAAGCTGGTAGTCCCGGTCCTGAGACTGACCGTACAATGTTATTCTATCACCATGCCAGAGTGGATGGTCTGGTCAAGCGAGAAGAGACACCACAGGAAATGGCGGAGTATTATGAGGAGAGAGAAGACTTCTTGTACTATCGTCAAGTGGAGTTTGGTAGGAGACCAAAACGTCTGCAACCAGCCAACACACATTCATCCTCTAACCCTAGACCCATTTTGGTAAGGAGCTGAGTTACTTTTTTATTTTGTTAAAATTCTCTTTCATATATTAGTTTTATAATAATAATAATAAAACCATGCTTATTGAGCACATAACGCAATTTAGACCCTATGCGCTATAACAAATAAAACAGAAAGCAGATAATACATAAATAATAGTAACAAAACACCAAACAAAAAGAAATTAAGCATTGACATTAAATAGGTAAGTGTTTAGCAATGATTTGAATTGTTCAAGAGTTTTGGCTGATTTAATATGATATGGTAAATTGTTCCAAAGTTCAGCAGAAGCATCTTGAAAAGAACGCACAATGTGTTATACTATACAATTACATATTACTATTATTAATTTTACCAACTCACAGAGCCTGAAATATGTTAGATTTGGTCAGTATTAATCAAAACTAAATGGTCCATTTGCTATATTGTATTGAAATACCTCAATTTGCCAAAGATGGACTTGTTTCTGGTTTGATCATATTAAGTGCTATAAGTGGACATAATTGAATTTGCTTATTCAATATGTGACACATAGCACTTGCTTATCATCCTCTATGTGAATGAAAGGTCAATGTGCTTAATATGCTGTATCACTCAGGGAGTGAGTTATTACCATTGTCTAGAGGAAGCAAACTGGAATTAGATCATATCAGTATGCTAAACCTAATTCATTATTCCGTACAGAAAATCATTGATCGGTTCCATCGAAATACAGCCATGTCGGCTGACAAGGATGTCGCCGAGGTAGTGTTTCTCATTGCAGAGGACCGCATACAATTGACATTCCACCACCAGGACACTAAGGTGACGGCGTCTACACGAGACTTCATCAAGCCGCCAAACGCAGCTGACAAAGGTGCCATCCTGACATTCTCGCCAGACATGACCAGCACTTTCCAGGTGGATCCTCTGAATAAGCCAGCTAAGAATCTGTATGTGTATGATTCACTGGTGAAGCTAGTCAATCAAGAGGATAAAACTGTGTCATGTGTCAGGGATTCTGAAGATGAGGTGAGTGATATCTATTTATCAAAAGGCTTGTACAAAACACTGTCAATCTAGAGAGACTGGTATGTTGAAAAATGGTGTATCGATTAAACAAGCATGGAGTTTGACTGGGTTAAACATATTAGTTTATGAACTATAGGATGGAATAAACATGTTAGAGCTGTACACCAATTGTGTCTTAGATGCCCAATCAGTCTTTATGAAAGAATTCTTTATTTTAGTCTATATTAATTTTCATGATTATGTTCATCAGGTGCGTAACATCCTAAACGAGAGAACAGACGAGGACGTCAGGTCAGAGTTGGACATATCTGTATATGACACAGAGAGAAATGAGAAAGCAAAGAAACATCGTATAGAACGGGTAAGATACAAAAATACTTGAATGGTAAACAGCTATCAAGTCGGGAATAGAAGCAGTAGATATGTAATCAGGAAGGCTTTCAAGACAGGAATCTTTCACATTAAAGGTTTCAACAAGCACACCGTTGGGTAAATTCACTTGTAAGCTTTTGTAATACGTAGCTCTGACTTCATTCAATAAAGATAGCACTTGCTAACCAATTCAAAACAATCAGGCATTATTCTTATCAATATTGACTGTAGAGATGGAGAGGTACTTTTCATGGACTAATATAATAACCATGATTTATTCAGTTAATTACGTTGAGACATAGGAATAAATTACTATTCTGAAATGGTTTCAATGATGAGGAATATTCATACCAGATACAAATGCCTTGGCCAATGCCAACTGTCCCAGCAGTCTTTCTTTTTAACTATAATACTATTATCCCATGGCATACAGGAACGTCTTCAGTTGGAAGAGAAGAAGCGTCGTGAGGAGCTCGAGTTGGATTATCTTGCCCCCTTCTTAGCCCAGTTAGGGGATCCAGATAAGCTTACTCGACCACAAGCTCAAAAACTCAAGGAAGACTGTCTAGCAGATCTCAAGCAGAGACTTATTGACAAAGCTAATCTGATTCAGGCTAGATTTGAAAAGGTAAGTAAACAAAACACAAGGTCTTATCTCCATTTTCACCCTTTTGAGAAAAAGACTATTGAAGATTTTTAAACACATTTGGGAGATGGAGATGAGGCCTTGTGATACTGGCTATAACTTTGAAAGGGGTTGTGTTATGGAGATAACGCTGTGTGTTACTGGAAAGAGAATTTCTTTCTGAAAATTTTGATACCAAAATCTCATTTAAAAAAAAAAATGGAGATGAGGCCTTGTGTTTCTGAGCCCTCGATATATTCACCAGGATTACAAGGTGATATGCTTTTGCATGGCCAAGGCATGCCAAAAGTTGTCTTTTTTGATGCCATAGGCAACAATAGTGACTGTGAACTTTAGTTTCCCTATTTCTTAGTTCTTTTCTGATTGGAAACAGTCTTAATTCTTTACTTGTACCAAGAATACTTGTCCTAAAGGCTATCGCATTACTGTTCCATGCCCTGTAAAGTTTGCGCCTGCGTGTTGGCGCAGCGATTGTTCCCTCGCCTTGCACCAATGAAACTCGGGTCAATTCTGTGCATGACCGCGGCCTTTATGTGCATTTGGTGTAGCACGATCCATGCACGCTTTCACAGTTTTCTCCGGGTACTCCGGTTTCCTCCTGCTTTCAAAATCAGTGATCAGTTGTTTCGGTTATCAAAAACTTCCTTGACACGCTTATTGACAAGCCCTGCGTGCATTTTAATGATGATGTTCTGGCAAAAGTCACAGCAAGGAGAGCCAGAGCTCAATGCCAATTATAGTAACCACTCTAGATGTGTCAATGGGTAGTCTGCTGGACTACACTCTGGTCCTAGACAGTCAACCTGTCAAAAAATAGTTGCAAAGTTTACAGGCCACTGGAACGTAATGACATATTTTCTTGGTACATTCATGGTTAGCACCTTAACACTGTTTCTGCTTGTCCCTTATTTGTGAAACAAAAAAGATTTGTAGACTTGACTGAGTGTAAGTGCACTCACCATCTTGATTCATTGTTTTGTTTTCCAAGCCTAGTACTAGTAGTCCAAACAACTTCTTTAATCAATGTCATCCCATTTACAGGAGACCGCTGAGCTGCAGAAGAAGCAGCAATGGTACCAACAAAATCAAGTCAACATGCAGAAAGAGGATGAAGAGGAATACTTGGAGTACTGTAGTGAAGCAATGTTCCGTATACACATACTGGAGTTGAGATTAAATAGGTGAGATATAACAAGCTAGAGAATGAGTGTTGGGGAGGAATGACAAAAGGTAACAGCCCAGTCATTAAGATGGGATACACCAGTTGGTAGTCTCGTGTATGGAACTATCAAATTAAGATATAATGTAAGATTACACACCAAGGTTGGATGGAGTAAGGTAGTGGCAGATGGGTGTGGTAGGTAAAGGGAAATGTCTGGAGGTTATATGCATACTGCAGTCCATGTTGGGTGAGAAGCAGAGGCTGTCCATGAACTGAAACATAGAACATAAGTCAGATTTACATCACCTGGGTTGATACACTGAATGAGAGGATTAGTTGACAGTGCACATTTTTGAAGGGCACTTTTGAAATGGTGTAAAATAAACTAATATACTCAAAATGCATATTGATACTTTGCTTCAGAGCAAATATGTTTTGCTTCTGAAGAAAATGGTAAAAAGACAAATAAAATCAGCACTTTTCTTTAGGAGCAACATGCAAAATGTTTAAGTTGGATACATTAATGTTGCATTGTTGGTGCTTACATGATCTTTGGGTTATTAGCCAAATGTGGATAACGAGAATATTGTAACTGTTTTCTCAGACAGTTTTGATATCATAATTCATTATAAATTGGGTTGTTTTCTTGTTGCAGACACAAGGAGTTAGCACCTCATAGATACATGGCCTTGGAACAGAAACTGAGGACAGACACCAGATTGTCGGAATTCTTCTAAGTCAATGACGTTTATTATTCAACATGTAAAGCACGATCAGGACCAAACAGGCCTCCAATCTATTTGGTAGTTGGTCATATATCTTATTCAGAGTCTATATATAGGTGCTTATTATTCCACCTGAAGTACAAACATGATATTATCCTTTGTTTGTTCATGCAATACAACAAATATTTGGGTTTGTATCACATGAGGCTGAAGGCCGGATGTGATACAAACCTAAACCATTTTTTTGAGAACAAACGGGGGATAAACAAATTTATCATTCAGTAGGCCCAGCCATGAAGTGATAAAATATTTAGTTTAATGTTTAATGACACACGCGGTAAAGCGCACCGTTTATGTTTGCACAGCAGCACGCCATCTGGGGACATGTTGCTTGCGTGAAACGAGATATGCACTATGTGATACAAAATGTTGTATCATATAGTTGGACTTCAACAGAGTAATACCAAAATATATCAAGATGCTAATAACCAATGAAATTGCAGTATTCATGCCTTCCTGTGATTAAGGGTATACACCAGTGGCGTACCCAGCTTTCGGAAACAGGGGGGCCACGACATAGTTGGACCGACGAAAGTCATGATGTACCGACTTTTTTTTTATTACAGACTCCAAATAAAATCGTAAAGTTGCCCAATTTTTTCCCGTCAGCAGCTGAAATCTTGATAAGTGGGGGTGGGGGTTAGGAGTGACGTTATCCTCAAAACCCCCCCCCCAAAAAAAATTGCATTATCAAAATCAGAAATGTACCAACGGGAGCTCGTGTGTACCGATGGGGTTATTTCAGGGGGCCACTGGGCCCCCAGGCCCCCCTCTGGGTACGCCACTGGTATACACTACTACTGCACTGTGGGATCACGTCCGCTTTACCACAGTAATTAGTTCTTTCTTTCGGTACAAATTGAGAGGTTTTGATAGTATATTTTTAATTCTATTGATTAATTTTGGGTATTATACATAATTATGAGTGTGTACAAGTGAAATTTAATTGTAAAATTGCAATGATTTTAACAGTTTGTAGTTTTAAGGGAATGATAACAGTGTACTGTCCGTCCTGAGGTTTGGGGTGTAAATAAAGATTTTCATAGCGTAATATTGACAAATGTAGTCAATTGATGTTTTGCGGGAATGTCTTGAGAACAAATCTCTGTAAAATTTCATATAATGACATATGGGATACCTCAAGCTAGAGCCGATTATTTGACCGTTTCTTGACGTGTAGCGTCTATCATGGGGAGGGCATTGGTGGTGTAATTTGGTTGTGTTTGTGTGACAATATACACCCATGCATTTAAAAGTCATCTATCCAGTAATTAATAAGCTATTTTGTAGGTGTTCATAGCACAGTAGGCTTTGGGGACATGCTTCAAGGATTGTACATACTTGCAGATCATAATAAGCGATGTCCTTCACATTAATTTAATTTGTTTTACTTGATAGAAGTATTACGACATTTCCAAATGGAATTTTGTACGAAGAGTAGTGTGTGCAACGATTACAACTTATTTTTTTATTTGTAGTGTTAAGGCATAGCAGATATGGGTGTCATCAAAATATTACTGTCAACTCATTCACAGTGAATATGCCTGATAGCTTAAAATGAAAATAGCTTGATTTTGGCATCAAAAAACCCTAATGCAATATAATTAATTATTGTTATGGTGTAAGTTAACTCTTGAATAACTGCATATTTTTGTTGTAAACATTACCATGTTTATGACATCTGCAAACCATAGTTTCCTGCGTCCATAATAGCATGTAATACTGTATAAGTGGCAATGTTTATGTACAGATATTTTTGCGATTTTATAGCCTGAACTGGAATAGCTTGTTACTGCTTGTTATAGCACCTTTATAGATCCTCTGCAGATAGCTGTAATGGGTTTTATGTGTGGTGCATTGCATTTGGTGAAATAGTAAAGGGAGGTTATTTAAGATATGTGGTGTTTGCACTCATACTAGGTCTGTGATAGCTGCCATGTTTCATTTGGGGTGCACTTTGGTGAAATAATAAATGGCGCCTATTACAGGTGTGACTGTCTGCATGCACTCCTTGATATTTATGTAAATTTGACAATAATGTACATACTGTATAGCCAAAAAGAGGCACTATTGAGAAGTATGGCCAAATGTGTCTAACTAATTCCGTCCTCTGAATGTCACAAAATGCTATTTGTGAAACATGTTTTGAATTAGGAATAAAATAATGATTAAGCAATAAAGAGATATATTCTTCCTACATTATCCAAATTGTACCGTCCAATAATTACTTAAAACCATCCATACAATAAAAAGTGATGAGATAACAATTTGATTGAGTTCAGATAGGATGACTGTTATCTTAGATCACCCTAGTATAGACTGTATATAATTCTGTTAAGACATCAATCACACAAATGACCTATGATATCATTATTATGACCGATCACTCATACTGGTAGTAATGTTATGTATAGTAATTGCTACACTATCCAGTTGTCTGGGTTTCTTCTAAATATCATATTTTAATACATATTTATAAGTAAGATAGAATATACGTAGGTAGAACTGATGCATTGCTCCAAACAAAGTTTGTTGTAAATATTTGTACTGAAAAATTAAAAATATTCGATAAGCAATACCATAAATGATTATGTAAGTGTGCAGTTTCTTTTAAAGATTCCAGGTGGGATGGATACTCAGTGAATATGGGGTTATGGGTGTGTACCAGTGCCAGGACAAATAGGGTTGCCATTGCAATCATCCATTCCACAAAATTGAGATACTAAAATAACAAAAATAAAATCTTCTACTATATATACACAAAGAATTAAGTTAAGCACCCCCTAATATATGTATACATTGGCATATATTCTAAGGTATGTGAGATCAAATAATGATTGGTATGACATTAGCAATTATCCATTGATGAAATGCAGATGAGTGCACTCATCTGTGACGCCCATCGCTCGTGCAGCACGTGTTATCATCCACGTGGTCGTGATTTTCTGAAAATGCACTATCATCACGGGTTATTGCAAGTCACGCCTGAGCTCGTGTGGGGGTTACATGGTCATTTTCTCGTAATGGTGGCTCGTAGACGGTTGTCGGACGGAGAAAGATGGCGGATAATAGGCATGATCGAGTCCGGAATGTCCAGAAAAGCTGTAGCTCGAACGTTTGGTTACCACCATTCGGTGATCAGTCGGTTGGTGCAGAAACACCAGGAAACGGGTGCGGTGAAGGACCGCTCAAGGTCTGGAAGACCTCGCGTGACAACAGTCCGCCAAGATAGAGCGCTTTTGAGACTGGTGCGACGATATCCCTTCGCCTCGAGCAATTTCCTGAAGGACAACTGGCTGCGCAACAGAAGGCTATGTCACCGTACCGTGAGGAACCGCCTGAAATCGGCCGGTTTAAGGTCAAGACGAGTGATCAAGCGTCCAAGGCTACTCGAACGACATCAGAGGGAGCGTTTGGCATGGTGCCTAGCGCGACGTGGATGGAACATCCGGTCTTGGAGGCGAGTTCATTGGTCGGATGAAAGCCGGTTCTTGCTGTACGTGACAGATGGGCGTGTTCGGGTGTGGCGCCACAAAAACACCGCGTATGCACCTAAAAACATTCAACCAACGGTACCCTTTGGTGGTGGCTCGATTATGGTCTGGGGATGCTTCTCCCATGACTGTAAATTGGACCTGATAACTGTGCGAGGTAACCTCAACGGAGAGCGATATGCCGAGGAAATCCTGAATACCACCGTAATACCGCACTTCGATGACCACACCCTCGCCAGCAGACCCATCTTCATGGATGACAACGCCAGGCCTCACCGTGCGAGACGCGTCCGAGCCTTGCTGGAGCAAGGTGCTGTGACAACCATCCCCTGGCCTGCGTACAGTCCTGACCTGAACCCCATCGAGCACGTTTGGGACATGTTGGGACGACAAATTGCGAAGATGGTCCCTCCAATAGCCAATCTGGATGAATTGGAACGTGCATTACATCGGGAATGGAACAACCTGCCACAGCAACGCATACGACGGCTTACAGGGTCTATGAGACGTAGGGTTGAGTCAGTGATCCGATCACGTGGGTCCTACACACGTTATTGACGCAAAGATCGCTAGAGGTCTTCTCAGAACAATGACTGTACGTTAGAAAACATAAACGTCATCCACACTGTCCGTGATGGACCTATAGCTCCATACTTAAATTGAGGTGAAAATATGCCTAAAATTCCCAAAAAATGTCACCTTAAATTATTCAGAATAAAATATTGAAAACGGCATGATTGTTATGTTTTTATGTGACCATAATATCACTTCTCCAGAAAATATAGCAATATCATGGGTATACTACACTGTTTTGACGACAACAAACTTGTAATGTGCGAGGTTGTAAAAAAACGGGGGGGTGCTTAACTTAATTCTTTGTGTATATATAAATCAGTTAAAAAAGATAATTTTACAAGATTTATGGCAGAAGCGATAAAACTCTTCACATATAGTTGAGTGTATTACACAGTGATGGATGCTCAAGATTATGCTGATTTGTATTTGGCTAGAGAAAAACAATAAAAAGTTGAATAATTTTAAGGGTGCACACAACTATTACAGTCAACGTCAAAGCTTCCGGCCATCGCCATCACCCAGCTAGTCCCTAAATAACAGAAAGAATGATTCATATTGACATTATTTGGCATCAAAGATGATTGAATTTGGTCTCTATTTGTTCACTGAATTGTACCCGATATATTTTGAATGAAAAGAGTATACATCTAACGTTTTATTTAAAAATATTGGCGGATGGATACACATTGAACACAACGCGCTACAAGGTGTGATTTCTTGTTCAAATTGACTACGCTGTATAAAGAGGGAAATATTGAAAAATCTAAGAGGGCAACCCGACCTGAATTTTTGACCCAAGTTAAATCTATGTGTGTTAATTACTATTCCAAAATTTTATAAACGTAGTTGCAAGGTAACTCAAGATATCGCCGTTTACCTAGGGCACATTTCCATAGAAATACACTATAGCGCGTAATAGTTGTGTGCACCCTTAAAGTTGCATGATGGTGAACAAATAATGTAGAATTATTCACTACTAGCAGGACAAGGACGGGCTCCCGCTAGAAAGTAGTGCCTACCACTACCAGATAGAACACAAACACCTACAAAATGAATAAGTGTTGGAATATTTAGCACGGAATTGGTAAGAATACACGAGTTAAAGGGCACATGAAATGCAAATACAAGTGGTGTGATTTGAGTCAAGTCTACGAGGAGGGACCAGAAAGCATTCAATATATGTGCTAGTTGATTATGACATCAATTGTGGAACTATTGATAGCTCAGTGAGTACTATGAAAAGGCCCTGTTTATTGTAATGGAATGTCCCACGCAGACTTGTAGCAGGATTATCATCCCTTTTCCTGTGTCCTTTAAGGGGGCGCACCACCAAATATACGCTTCATGAAATTTGAGCGTTGACAGTCATGTTCACGGTGCTATTGTGGCGCTTTCTGCAAAACTTGAGATATAGTGTTTGATGATATCAAATTCAAGCATTTGTCTTCAATTTTTTGAATATTTTACCAAAATTTGGAAAACCCTGTTGAATATTTATGCGTGATCCACTCCGTAAATTATACACGGCGCATTTAGAGTCATTTTCATGGTCATATTTTGAAATATTCTGCAGTACTTGAGACTGTTTGCTCTCAAAATAAGGAAAATTATCTCAACTCTCTAAATCACCGGTCAAAACATGGTCCTATCCCTTGACTTTTCCCGCTACAGCGACAAATAGCGCCGCAACCCTATTTTCAATGATACACATCACTCATATTTGGGTATCGGCTGTCGTGAACATCCGCGTGCCTATTTTAGCATAACGTTTTCAAAATAGTATGATTTGTTGGTTATATAATCTTGACTTATATCTCAATCATATTGCCGAATATCGTGCAATTTCAAGCCTATCTTCTTATTAAAATCGTGACTTCAATGTTAGAACTTCATTAACCGAATTGCGTTATTACATAAATTCGGAGTGATTTGGTGGTGCGCCCCCTTAAAAAATAATACATATTTTCTGACCTGAAATTGTATGCTTCCCGTCATTGCCCCAATATCCCATGGTTTATACTTAAGAAACCACAGTATTTCATTACACCTCATGGCCCTCCCTGTAATGCATTTTAGTATCATTTAAATCTCGTAAATAATCAGGACTCTGGTGGGAGCTATCACATACAGTTTCAAATCCCACATCTGACACCATGTTACACAATTTAGATTAGCCATAACATGTTTTTATTTGATCAGAAACCACATTATTTCATTACCTCATGGCCCTAGGTTATTCCTCATTAATCCCCCTACCATAGAAATAAGCAAACACGGCCCTTAGCAACGGTCTGAAAAAGTCCTGGATTTTCCTATTTCTTTGCTCATATCTTGGTAAATTCTGTACGGTTTTCGGCCATTTATAGCTTATAACTCGTCTCGGGTCATCTATTATCAGTGCAAAGTTCACGGCTTTTAAATGAAAATTGAGAGAGCCTTTTATGTATACATAGTCAAATACATACATACAACATTGCGTGAATTAATATGGAAACATCTTGGGTCAATTTTGATTTAAATTATCTTTCACTATGTAATCTACCCAACAATATACTCCTTCCACACTCACAAAAAAGCATAGAAATCAACAGAATCAATGTGTAAAGTTGTTTATATTTTATTATAAAAACATTTGAAAATAACTGACCTACATACGTTCATTTCAATATGATAAATAATATTTATGGATAATCAATTCATTTGAACATAATATCATACCACGGGCTACTTGAAGGTTAGAAATACTGAACATTTTGTCTGTGTAAAGTAATAGCTCATATCACCAGAAGGTCTTGCTTTCATTTCAGGGGCACCTCCTAAACCACTATGGCCATACGTTTTTAATTCGCCACCCTTTACGTTGAGTCCCCAGATTTTTACATTTTACACCATCTGAGATTCATATTAGCATAACGCAATAATTACTGTCCTACCCATAAAAGGTTTACATTTTCTGAATGGAAATCTCATAAGGAATCCAAATATGCCATTTGGATGTTCAAAAAATAAAAATATTTTTGTACCTATCCCTATCAAAATTAACTTTGTATATTTGAGTTCCTCATTGAAATTACACATCACAACATATATGGTTGTCAAGGGTTACTTTATTGGATGATTATATATCAGGAAGTGAATGAGCCCTAAAGTTTACAACGTTTTGGGGGAACTGCACTTTTTACTTCCCCTAGTTGAGAGCTTTCCTAAAATGAATACTTTTGCGATCAAGGGTTTTGTTAGTCATTTATCTGTGATGAGTACTCGAGTTCGGACTAGGACTTGAGACTTGTCCCCCTTTTTTGAAGGACTTGGACCAGAGCACTAAGGACTCTGGAATTCCAGAGCACTAAGGACTCTGGAATTCCAGAGCACTAAGGACTCTGGAATTCCAGAGCACTAAGGACTCTGGAATTCCAGAGCACTAAGGACTCTGGAATTCCAGAGCACTAAGGACTCTGGAATTCCAGAGCACTAAGGACTCTGGAATTCCAGAGCACTAAGGACTCTGGAATTCCAGAGCACTAAGGACTCTGGAATTGTGCCCAAGTCCAGTATATATTGGCTTAGTATGTTGTTGTATGCAGTAATTACATATTTGAATAAGTCCTCCTCTTCAATAGGTTTATTAGAAATAATGTCATAAATCATCATTAATATATCTGAACAGTTTTAACTGTTAAAACACTGTGATGTTGGTTACCATTAAACATGACAAACCTAAGTGATTTAACAATCATTTGAAGTGATTTAACAATCTAAGGCTGTTTGTGCAATGTAAATTATCTTTTGGTGTTTTTGGTGTCAGTTTAATCAGTAATTACCATCTATAGTGTTTTGGACGAAAATAATGACATTTCGAACATAAAAGGATCTTTCTTTGGCAATTCTCAATTTTCTATGAGAGCTCTCCTTAACCCTAACCAATGGAGTGGAATTAGGGATGAAACTTAGGAAAGGAAATATATGAAATGGCAGTGGAAGGTTCAGTCTGCCAGCATCAGCATATTACACCTTTTTATTGAGTTCGTCATTTCTTAATCTATGAACGTCTGAACACTTTTTAAAGCTTTGAATCAATTCCATATTCTTATTAGGCCTTTAATTCAAAATTGTTTCAAAATTTGTCAATGAATGCGAAGGTTGCGTTAATATGTGGCTATTAATGATGTGTTGGCCTATAATAGCAACATAAATGACACGTTATCAGAACTTTAAAAAATAAAAGGACTCGGACTCTGACAGTAAGGACTCAGTCTCAGAAGGTAGGGACTCTGACTCGGGTAGGGTGGACTCGACTACATCACTGTCATTAATACAAAACCAGTGAAATAGGGCTACATGTTATTGTAGATTACTGTTATCATTCAGTAGACATGAATACTGTTATTTCATTGGTTAATTAGCCAAAGAGGATATTTCCGTATCATACTGATCTCTTTATGATGTGAAGCTCTCTGTATGATACAAAATCATTGCTGTATGATACCAAAAAGTCGTATCATACAGCTCTGTAACAGAGCGATTTGTCACGCTTATTATGATTGCATTGACAACACTGAAAACAAAGATGCCAAACTGACCCATTATTTAAAATGTGCTAAAAAATTTAACAAAATTGTTAAAATGTTTGGACATTTTTAAGGATTTTTTTCCTTCAAATTTTTGGAGAAAAAAATTGAAATTTCTAGAATTTTTTGTTGTTTTTGTGTGGACATTTTTGAGGATTTTTCGTATTGCATGAAAAAACAGGGGATAACTAATAGTATTGAATAGGGAGAAAGCCAAGGACAACTGATAAACAGTTGCTACATAATAGTCGACAAGTCTGTTGAAACAGAGACTTATAGAATATAAAATAACCTTTAAAATGAGACCAGTCATGTTTGTACCATACAGGGATGAGGAGTTATTGTAAATTGAATGTAAAATTGTGAACATACTCAATTTTCTCATAGGTTTTGCATACCGCCACCACCCTTGACTTTCAAAAATAATTACAGTAACCATATCTCAGCCAAACAGTGATAGAAATACCGGATTTATTCACAAAATGTAGCTAGATGTATGCGCTTTTAAATGACACCTTCCTAACCCATGATAGCTATACCACATTTAGTTGTTGAGTTAATAGAGAGAGATGGATGATTCAACACCAAAAACACAACGCTACCACCCTTTTTGAGTGGTAAGTTCAAAATGCATGACTTCAGGAAATTGCATACTTATATATATATATATAGTTCCGTTCTGATCAAATTTGAATTAATTATTGGAGTGACCCTTTTTCATGAACTCTTTGATAGTTCCAAAAATGCAAAAAGAATATTTTAATATGTGTTATAAGGGCACACATCACTAAATCACTACACAAATGAGCAATCCTATAATACAGGGGTGGGCAACCTACAGGTCCATGAGATGTCTCAAGAAAGAAAGAAAAGAAGAAAAAAAAGAAAAAAAGAAAAGAAAAAACAACAATATATTTTACATCATCACAAAAAACGAGCTAGCTCATAGAATTTTTTCAGATTCCGTTTTTGTGAAGATTGCTTGAAAGTCTTCAGAATCAAATGTTTGAAATCAACAGCAGGTCATTGCTAGACAATTTGGTTAGGTGCGGCCCAGTCAATTTGTTACTCCTTATATCTGGCCCATTCATTCAAAAAGGTTGCCCAGCCCTGCTATAATAGTTCCAACCAAGCACAGCACCTAACATATGCAAAACGTGAGGTGTTCAGGTAATTTCATCCTCGAGGATAATATGAATGAGATCTATCAATTGCACCTATTATCATAAAATACAAACTTTCGATTTATCTTCCAAAATAGCACCCAAATGAGAGGCCACAACCTAGACAGTAGACGTGCCAATTGGAATAACAAGTGAGGACAATGTAAAAATCTAATCAGATAACTCCCATAAAGGAATGCTAAAATTGAAGTTTATACTCTACTAGTGAAAATGTTCATAGGTGTCAAAAATAGTCCAAAATGTACCTCGAAGTATAAATGTTTTTGGACCCAAAACTGGTATATTTCAAAATATTGTCTTGAGCATGACAATTTGATACAAAAATGTTGCTTAACAAAAATTGGTATACAAAGATAATCAACAATTTAGATAGTATCAAAAGTTGACTAACAAATTTGGAACAAAAGATGTCCACACAAATGTGTGTAATCCCTGAATGTTTTAGGACCCAACATTAACATAAATCATACCATATGATTGCATTTAGTATACACATTTAGTATATTGCATTTAGTATACACATGATCTAAATATGCATACATTTGTAAAATATAATAAAACTCATTTCATAATCTTATTATATGAATGACACATTGATCTCTAAACATATAAAGTGTATCTATCTTATTGATAGTTGAGCCATCCAAAAATGATTTGCTTCAAAGATTGGAACATTCTCACAATACCAGTGTAGTATGTGAACTTGACTACATTGAGTCCATTATTAAGTGTAATGAGAATGCGAAATGGCAGAGGTGTTGATGTTACCTTTAGGATTAGATGTAGCATAGAGAACTGAGGTAGTCTTGGACTGTCCTAGGATGCTTAGACTTCCTAAACGTCCTCAAGCTAGTTCATCACACACACATATTGCATAATTATCAATTCATGACAAAAATGTCTACATTCCATTAGTGCATATATTAGACAGTTTTATTGACTTTACATTTGAACTATATTTTTTTTCTTTCTGTCATCTTTTAACTCCTCTGCCTGGTGTCATCTGCTCATCGTATTTATGCCTGAAGAATTGATACAAGTCTTTGGCTCTCTGTTCAGATATATTAGTTTTCTTCTGCAGCCGTCCTATGGAGCTGTTAGGAAAAAGAAATGTTTGTGAAACAAATATTAGCTTAAGAAGATCTTCCAATTCAATCAAAATGTTGGATTTATTCTATTGATATTAAACATGTACATGGTATTCAGAAACAAGTAGAGATGAGTTTTACTATATTATTGTCCGATGTTTCGACCATCCATTTTTTGTCAAAACATCAGACATTAAATCCTCAAATACATCTTAAAACTCATCTCTTCTTGTTTGTTACTACATTTAATATGCCATCTAACATGGCATCCTTCTTACTTAGGGCAGTGTCAACCCGGCACTTGTTTCTAAAATTGAATTTCATATTTCTCTATTATTTTATGCTTTTATATGTATTCTATCATTACCATCATGAGTTACTAATTGGAAGCGATTATTTCCCGTTCTTTTGGGTGATTTAAAATTGTTGTTTTGGTCAGTTTGAGTCAGGAAAAGGCGCATGGTTATTTGCCGGGAAATTAAGCGGAGTTCCGCGCTTTTCAAATGCTGCGACAGCTGTTCGATCATTGCGTTGCACGCTGAATCTTCACGTGCGTAATACTAGACGCGCCACTTAATATCCGCGACGTAGATGCCAAAAACAAAAGAGCACAAAACAATGTCCAAAAATGTAAACAACGGCCAATCTTACGATCATTTAAATTTCAGTTTTCTTCCAATTTCTCCACATTGTGACAATATAAATTGAATCTGATAGTTTATTTTGATTGTTCATAATAGTATACTCGCCTTTTAGGTTACACGCCCGTGTATTCCTAGAACATTTAGCTTTAAATGGTGGAAAATGTCAATATTTTTACTAAATCAATGTTTTTTAAAAGTTTAAATTTGAAGAAATTTTACGAATTTTCAGACAACATAACTAAAAAAATATCAAACTATCAGTTAAGCTTTTACTACCATTGTGTAGAGGACTTTCAGCGCTAGGAGGCAATTTTTTATTTTTTCGATTATGGATTTTAAACTCGAGATATGCATCCATTTCTAGCGAAATGTATGCAAAAAAACACGACTTTTACACTTTTCCGATGTTTTTAGCAATATTTCCAAAACCAAGCCTTATTTTGTCAAAATAAAAAATTGCTTCCTATACAAAATGGTCTTGTTTACAAAAATGTGTATTAGAACAAATTACCTTTTTTTATTTAGCTTTGCTGTCTGAAAAATTTGGGGTAAAAAAAATGCTTTTTGGTTCATTTCTCAAAATTTAGTTTACTTGGTATCACATTGATATCACCATCTTATTCCTTATCAAATTTCCTTTCTAAAAATGTATACTTTTATGTACTTTTATTCAAAATAATAGGGTTGACACTTCCCTTAAGGCAGGTGCCGATGTCCCTCAAATTTTACAAAAACGTAGGATCTTGAAATTAACAGCAACTAAAGTGGGTCTCCATTTTTGTAGAGATTAGCATCATGTTTGTTGTAGTTTTGATTTGGGATCGGGAGATATAGCTATTTTGTCAGGTATAATAAATATAAACATTTCAGTTAGATGAACTGGACCAGGAAAGATAATTTACTAAACCAAGATAAGGGCACTCTGTACTCGCACACTGATGGACACACTAGAGACAATATAGAATAATCATATAGCCAATAAAATCTCATGCAGCAAGAAATACAAGAAATATATTTTGTATGCAAAACTGTTAACAAAATAGTACTCTTTGTTGGTGACATAATGATTTGAACCATTTTCAAATCTAGGTAAAGAGTTTAATGGATTTGCCATGTCAAACTTGTCTGATGATGAGCTTGTTAAACTCTTTATTTAAGTGATGCGATCAAACAGATCTGGCCTGATGTTGAGAAACTTTATTTTGAGATATGGGTGAAATTAGCTGCAATGGGGTAACAATATAAAATTGAGGTTTTTTTAAAAGATGAAAGGGTAATCTTTACTATTTCACTTGGTAAGTTATTTTCTTAAGCTTGAATTAAACCCTAATAGAAAACACAATGAATGGAAATTGATTTGGGTCCACATCAGACCTGATTTGCTTGGTCGCATCAAATATTAACAATACCCATTGCAGTCGTATCACAATTTGTAAATTCATTTCCAAGACTTGCATAAAAAGGCATTCCCAGAATTAGTACTGGAGGTAAAAAAGAGCAATGCCATGGAACCAGAAAGAGTCATGACCGCAGTACCGTACAGATGGTATTCTGCTGTTTTGAAAGGTAACCTTTGATACTCATCTTAATTACATGTAAACTACTGGTAAGGAAGCAATCTTCTTGAAGAGTGCTTAATGCAATGCCGAGCGATATACATGCAAACTATATTGTTACTAGATCTTCATCAATATTTTTTTACCTTGTGATAACCTCCTGTACATTAGTGAAGTTCTTGAGTAGAGCAAGTGCCAGGGGGTAGCTGACACGAGGTATGGATTGGTAATACTTGAGAATCTGATAGCGTGAAAACAATGAAAGAATAACTATAATATTAGGATTGAAAAAGAGTGAGTGAGTGCCAGGGGGTAGCTGATATGGATGGTATGAGGTATTCTCTGATAATCATAGTAGGTTGCACTATGTTATCGAAATAATATTACCTAAGGATAACAGGCATGTTATGTGATCTTTTCCATGGGACGCCCTGTATCTGTAATTTTTTCCTAGAATTGTATTTTCTTTGTCAAATTACAATAATAACCATGAAACTAAAATATTTTGTAAGATAGAGAGCAATACGATTACTGGGAAACTCATCCCTATTGAAAGCACGAATCTGATCATTCTAAACAGTAATGCAAACCTCTTTCTATAGGATGATTGTCACTTTTGAAACTGGACCCATGACCATTGAAATGACAATAACTCCGCTCCGCAACATCGTATCTCATCGATCGAGGTGTCAAAATACGCAGAACAAAATTATGCACTTGGTTATTTGCTTCGATTAATGCATACCCTTTCGAGCCGTTATATATTGGATCATTTCTAAGTGTTTCGATACTTTTTGTGAGCAGTTTATATACTTTCATCATACATTTTGGTTGATATTATCCCATTTTATGGAATTCCAACAATTTGTTCAGTCATTTTGGGACCCATTTTGGGGCCATTTTGGATTTTAAGTATGTTAACGAAGCAAAAATACTGGATATTAGTAACTAGTGGTCTAATACCTACATCCCATTGTTATAAATATATTTTCATCATACATTTAGGTTGATATTATCTCATTTTATGGAATTTGACAATTTTTGCAGCCACTTTGGGACCCATTTTGGGGGCCATTTTGGCAACCATTTTGGATTTTAACTATGTTAACAAATCAAAAATACTGGATATGAGTGGTCTGACACATACATCCCATAGTTATAATTATATTTTCATCATACATTTCGGTTGATATTATGCTATTTTATGGAATTTTAACCACTTTTGGCCATGAAATTGGCGGACATTTTGGTTTTAAAGTATGTTAACAAAGCAAAAATACTAGATATGAGTTTCTAGTGGTCTAATACATATACTACTACTACTACTACTAAGCTGCATTTTAGAAACGCTTTTCGTAAAAACCCCAAAGCGCTTTACAATTTAAAACAATTTAAAAATCAACAAATTATAAAACTACAATTTAAAAGTACACAGATTGGAGGATAAAAGATAAAACTGGTAAGATATATACAATACCAGAACCAATTGTAAGACATGCATACAGGTATAAAACAATTTAAAAATCAACAAATTAAAAACTACAATTTAAAAGTAGGCTACACAGATTGGAGGATAAAAGATAAAACTGGTAGGATATATACAATACCAGCACCAATTGTAAAACATGTATACAGGAATAAAATGACATGTCAATAATACAGACAGTATAAAAACACAGAGAGTCTACAAATCAAAGAGATGTGTCTTTAGTGCACGCTTGAATGTGTCAGTATTTTTCATGGATCTAAGTCCAGATGGCAGTTTGTTCCATTCCTTTGCTGCCGCTACAGAGAAAGCGCGATTACCATATGTGACAGTTTTTATATTCTTGAAGGAAGGTGGGCTTAGCAGAAGGTTCTCAGCGGCAGACGATCTAAGGGATCTCACAGGTTTATGGATTACAAGTAAGTCAGTGATATACTGTGGAGCAGAACCGTTGATGGCTTTGTGTGTAAGCAGGATGATTTTAAATAAGATTCTCTTTCTGATGGGTAGCCAGTGTAATGTGCGAAGAACAGGCGACATGTGAACAAACCCGCGCACTCTTGTTACGAGTCTGGCTGCAGAGTTCTGGACTCTCTGAAGCTTGTCAATTATGTTCTGAGGCAGTCCATACAGAAGGCTGTTGCAAGAGTCCAGTCGAGAGGTCACAAAAGCGTGGACAAGTGTCTTAGTTGAGGCTCCATCAAGATAGGGTCTGAGTTTGCCGATGTTATACAAAGCAAATGACATTGTTATAACCATACTCTGATCATGCATGTTGGTTTATATATGCCAATTTATGGAATGTTACCATTTTTTGGTGGCCATTATGAATTTGTGTGTACTTGACGGCCATTTTGAATTTCAAAAATGTTTTTAATGTATTCTTTGTCCCCCAAAACATATATATAGACACTAAAATCACTAAACCAGTAATATAAAGTGTCATATTATCATTTGGTAAAAAAATGTCATTTTGGGCGCCATTTTTTGAATTTTCAGGCACACGGCGGCCATTTTTTATTTTAAAAACTATGGCAATCAATTTGTTATAGCCGAAAACATATATAGACACCAAAATACCATAATTGGCCACAGAATAATTAAAATCAAATTTCGACCCCCAAAATGGGAGCACCCCCGGAAAAAGTACTTTAGGCACCTTTTTAAATAAAACGGTCGGCGGGATCCGGAAAATTTTAGTATAAAAACAACCTCAAACAGAAAATGAACACCCTTTCCCATCTGTTCGTGGCTGAGAGGCTGACTATTAGGCTGAGGAAGATTTCTTTGTATGTGCTGCTACATGGCATACATTGGAAATATACAGGGAGATGGTGGTAACTTTAGGCCTTCATCTAGGAACACGTTATGTCAGTGTGCCTCAACATCCCATCGCGGACCCATCTATGCGCGCAGGCCACAACGGGCCCTCATCATGCCTATCATGGGATGTCTTTTATATAAATGGGAATGTTAATACAGGGACATGTATAAAGGGACGGTGTGAGCAAACATTTAGCTCCAATTATATCTTTAACTCTCGGGCGTGTTTTTGTCCCGGTTTTTATGAGTTAAACTATACATGCATGATCAGGATGAAAAGAGTCAAATGAGTGTGGGGGGGGGGGGGGCTTCAGTCTGCATGCGCCACGGGAATCAAACCCAGACCTTGAGCATGCAAGTGTGTTCAGTGTTGTAGTTTAACACTATAGTAATTCGGACAGGCCCTAGGCCAATCATGGGACGCCCCCCCCCCCCCCACCCAAATCTGAAAAAGTCTTTTTTTGTGTACAAATGTACCTTTTTTGGTACTAATGTACCCTTTTTTTTTAGTACCAATGTACCTTTTGTTGTGAAAACACCCACCCCAATTTTTTGGAAAACGCCCCATTTCCCATTTTGTAAAGCATTTTGTCGGGCCGTTTTGGCCTAAAACATGTCCTAATCCCCCCCCCCCCCTCTCAAAATTTTCTGAGATGACTAAAAAAATTTACCTTTCCAGAAAATACGCCCCCCCCCCCCCCCCGGCCTAAAAAAATCCTGCTTACGGGTCTGATGTCGACACACAGTTCTCAAGACTGGGCACAGATGATCATGAGGAATAGACCCCTCCTCTCGCTGACTCTAAAAGACCCCAATATAAAACCCTAATAACACATGTACTGAATTACATGGATACGCACATGGGGTATGAAACCACCTGGATTTAAGGGCACATGAGGTTCCTGTATTATGGGGATTTGGAATATTAATGGCACCTGTGATAACTGAATTTTAAGAGTATACACATCCCATAAACCCCCAACCCGAGAACCGCCCAACCCACGAACCGTGAATTCTAGTACTTGTTAATTCTGAAGTTTATGTATCATTACAGTGGACCAAATGCTCACAGGAAGACAATGGTCTCATAAATATTGGCATTAGTGTACAGGCAACCAAGGCAATCTAAAAATCAGTAATGGACAAAAGAATCAAAGGCATTTGAACAATTTCTATAGTCACCAGGTTCTCAAAAGATTGTGATCAGAAGATTTTGAATTCCATTTCCAAGTATGGTATACTAACATTCAGTGATGTGAAGAAAACACTGCAATTACAGGCTGTGTGTAAGATTGATGCAGCTATTTCAATTTAAATTAGAAAACCTTCAAGAGAGTGGTTGTATAATCAGAATGTAGAGAGGATATGAGTTTAAGGTAGCTATATCGGCTATGGCGTCATGCTCAGATTTGCTTCAAAATTATTCAGGATGTGTATATTGACAAAATAAACTCACATGCCAATTTTGAATTTTTCCATCAAGCCGTTTTCAAACGGCGCAATTTTTGGTCTTCAAAAAACCCCATAGACTTACTGTGTGTTAGGTTTTTGGCACGTTGCCAAATTCCGCAAAATTGCTTCTTTTCTCAAAACACACTCTATTTATAAATGATTTTTTTAACCCCTTGTATCCATAGGATGAACTTTTTTTTTACATTATGTTTTTGCCAAAATACCAATGCACAATATTTAATGTAATTATTTCCACATTTACAATCATAACATGGATTGAATGGAGTGGGAATGTCAGTACTTAAACAAAAAAATAGTATTTTTTCTAGAAACACTAAATAGTCAAACTTTGTGAATATTTTTAAAGAGAAGTATAGCTCCTATTTCAACAAACAAGGTGTCATATGAAAGGTAATTCAATTTAGAAGATTCTCCCGCCAGCTTTTTCCATTAAAGTGTTTCTAGTATTTTTTGTGTCAATTTGAACTTTTGCCTTTAAAAAATCCCTAAAAAAATAATTTTCTCAAAGAGTAAACACTTTATTCACAAAAACTGGCGAGAGAATTTAGGTAATATGCTTATAACCATCCCCCAAAGTGACAGACCCATAGCAGTTTCCTACTTGGCTGACAATATTCAAATGTCCAAAAATTAAGGGAATTTTCCAAAAATAAAGAAAAACATAAGAAATATCCAAATTACTCCGAAAGTTCTCAAATAGGTAGAGCAAAGACTTGTCTTTAATGTGGTCTCAAAATAAAAAGTATAGATATAATTCATTTGGCACAATAGTTGTTTTTCTGCAGTGGTGTAATAGCCGATATAGCTACCTTAAGGGCAGCTTTGAGCAGACTCGTAAATGTAGTGCCAACTAAAGGGTGAGTCAGAAAGAACGGGCACTATTTTGGCGAAAGCGCCACAGAAATATTAGGCCTGCATATTCAAATCCAAATATAGTGTTACAAAGAACACATATTTGGCTTTCATTAAAAAAAAGAATTTTTGATTTTTGAATTCGAACATTGCGTCATAAAGTTGCAACCATTTGAGAAGAACCCGGTATTTTAAAGCCAATCCACGGAATGGCATTAACCCATAGTATTGTTGGTTGCCTGATTCAGAGATGCTGCTGATCAATGAAACTAGTGAAAAAACTTAAAAGGCACATGAATGTTGGATACAATATTTTAAAATGACTGGAAATAAATAGATCTGTGTAATTATGAGTAATAAAAAGCCTAAAATCAAGAAGGAAAAGGGCAATTACCACTGGTGGAAGATCTAGTCACCCAGTCTCATTCAGGCCAGCCCCATCCACTCACTTCACTTTGCGGGTTGGATTGTCTCAGGAAATATAACAAAACAAAAGGCTTTTCAGAAAACCTTATTGAAGTCATGTTGTCCAGCTGTAGACAGGCTACACATAAACAGTACCAGTCAGCATGGAAAGCTTGGTGTAGCTGGTGTAGTGAACTTTTGATTCTACTTAGGAATGATTCTTTAGGGCCATATGTTTATAACTTTAAGCAATGTAAATTTAAATAAGATTTGACATTTTTCTGGCTTTTTTGAGCCTTATTCTTGTTCATGCATTTTGGCATATACTGTACATATGTTGAAAAATTTACTTTGGGGTTCCAGTTGAGTATCATAATGTTGTTTCTGGTTTTATGAGTACCCAAACCTGTTATAACTTTTAATTTTTTCTGACTTTAGTGTGTTTTTAAACAGAAAGGGAAGGTCAAAGGTCATTAATTGATGAGGAGTATTTCTAGTTTGTTTTTATAAAAACTGGTGATTAGCGCCTGGCAGGGAGCAGAACGCAGAGTTGATATACTACAGGTAAGTCTACCTTTGCATAATCTTTGATTCTTGTTATTATTTGAATTTTCAAAAATGACAGAAAGAAAATCTATTTTGGGAACAAGGCTAAAGAAGAATTGAAAACTGCTTCATTGATGCCAAAAGTAACTTCACTGAAGCCAGAAAAGACTGCACCGAAGTCAGAACTATCTTCCTAATTCCACTACCGATTTCACTGAAGTCAAAACAGCTTCACTGACAAGACACCAACAATTATGTTAATGGTTTAGCTGAATCTCCACTAGCAACCAAAAGTATTAGGACACTTTGCCTGCTACAAATTGAGAGAAAACACTGGGAACCCATTGAACTACTGTTTGGTTTTCTAGGTTTATAAAATTAATGAAAAGTTCATATAAGTTGGTTTAAACAAATTTGTGATATTTTTGAGACATTATTTTTGGGAAACCATTTGTAACAATATTTCAGTGATTAAAATTGTTCTCTTTGATATGTTTAATTAATTCGAGCATTGTTAATAGTCAAATTAGCTTGACAATAATACTAAGATATGATGTAATGAATATAACTGCCAGTAGTGTGCCCATGCTGTGAAGGTGCAATGAGAAAGTATAGGAAATGTGAAATATGGTTTCCATTTATAATATGAAAGTCATGGTGTCAAAATAAAATTTAAAATTCCCTTCAAATATTCCATTTTTATAGATTAATAAAGCGATCAATTCTCAATCGATGTGAGAGATTAAAGACTAGTGAATAGTGACAATATTTGGATTAGTTTTACTTGAGTAAATCCGTTGACAAACAATCGACAAAGGTTTTCTTGAAAGGAAGTCAAAATTGACAGACTGTCTACCATAGGGCTGCATCGGCTATAATGAGCTTGATTAATTATTCATGAGCTACTTTCAAAGGAAAATCTGTATTGGGATATGATGAAGGCACGTTCTTCAATTTCATGAAATGGAATGAGCAGATGTTGTAGAAAACATGAATTTATGAAAGAGAAGGGGTTCAGCAACACATTTGTCAACTCATAGTAAAATATTACACTCCAAATTTAATATATCGGGAAGATTTTGACACCATGACCAAGTGTCCTAATACTTTTGGGTGCTAGTGTATTATGAATCTAATAGCAGCTATTGGATGCCTGCAAAAAGTATGACAATCAAGTAGTTTTGCTTTTCTTGGATGTGTTATAATAGTAGTGGTAATTATATGACCTTCTAGTAACTCCTTGCCTATAATAGAAATGGACCTCTTTAATTAAAGTTGAAAATCAATGCCTGTACAAGTTTGGTTGAGTTTTGTAAAAGAATATGAAAATGGGCGAAGTAATGGGGATAAACGGAGCTAGCTGATTGGGACAAATTGTGAGGATATCTATAGAGCAGATATCAACCTCAACCTGGCCAATTGAGCCAGCATTGGCTTTGACATGTTTTCTGCGCATATAAAGCAGAGTTAGCTCAATTATCTAATACCAGATAACGTTCTTAATTTGTTTGCTGTACCTGTTCTGTGACTTGATGTTCATCTGGTATTGCTGATATAACCATTCCTTTTGATGCTTCTGCCTTGGTTAGTTCTGACAGGATACGGGCAGTGTCATCTATGTGGAAACAGAAAAAGAAGGAAAAAAATAGATACATGTATAAAATCAAAATCCAAGATTAACATTGTGGCCATTCAGAGCCGCTTCCTGGCTTGTTTTGCCTCAACATTTTTGTTTCATGTGCACAGAAAAAGAAAGTTGTTACAATAAGCCCGGTTCTTGAATCCTGCCTGTCCGTATTATCGAAAAAATCAGGGGGGGCGGGGTGGGCAAGAAACAAATATTGAGGGGCAAAATGTGCATGAAGTGGGCGAAATGTTGGCTTTGATTGTAAAGATTGCTTCCTGGAATTAGCTTAATTTGTTCTAAATTAGATATTTCAGACCAATTCCAAGCTAATTTTGACATTAAAAGTAAACATTTTCAATTGTTTGGGGGACAGAATGGGGTGGGGCTTGAGCTAACTGGGGGAAGGTCGTGACTGGGTGTCATCCCCCGCTGCTCACCCCCCCCCCCCCCCCCCAGTGCCGCCACTGTTTAGCTCATCTGTCAGAGACATGGACTGTCATGCAGGGCTGTCTTCCTCTAATTTGACACCATCTTTCTTCCTCCCTGATATATTTTTTTTTCTCAAACCACCCTGTTGGGAGTTTGGGATTAACACTTAAAACATCAAGATATTGGACAAGAATAGTTGTAGGCTTGAACAAGGGATTCACAGATGTCATTTACATTGATGTACATCCATCATCCTTATTCCAATAAGTCAAACATTGACATTCCGCTCTCTAGTACCAATGGCCCATATTTACTGGCTTATATTTTAGTCCAGTCTCAGTCCTACTAGGATAGACCTTTTATTTTTTTGTTAACATTTCAAAATTGGAAGGTTCTCATCTTTGAATTGTTTTCTACATGTAATTCAAATTCTTAGTGGTAAAATACAGGAAACAAATATTTGAAATCCACCACATTAAGATGTAATCCTGGACTAAATATTAAGCCAGAACTAAATGCTTTCATGAATATGGGAAAATGACTCTCTACGAGTCCTTTCTACAATGTAAATGTTATGGGTAGTGTTACACCTAATCCGGTTCAAAATTGCCAAACTACATTCAAAATATTTAAAAAAAACCTGAAAACAACTTTGTTTTGGTAATACTGTACATACCCACAGATTCAGAGAAGAACACTTTGATGTGTGTCATAGCTAAGTTGGCTAAGGTAGCATCAACATAATTGGTCTTCAATCTGGATAAAGCAAGGATAATAATATCAAGAATTGAATAATGTGCACAACAATGTATAGACATAGGGTGAACGTCAGCAAACAGGTTTATCAATCAGAGCTGCATAAACTGATTTCTTCCTCAGAAGCATGAACTTTCCCAATTCTAAAAGCATCCATTGGATCATACAGGGTGACCCAGAAAATGTTGAACCCAAAAATCACAAACTTAAAAAAAAAAAATTAAAAATGAAAATAAATAAATATGGCATTCTGTTTTCAACAATTATGTAAACAATTTATTCAGCTTTCTGGAGAACTTGCAATCATGTAAATTGGCCTTACCAAACTAAAGATACACTTGGTTGTGTGACAGGGGGTGTTTTTCGCCCTTTTGTAAAAGTGAAAGAATTGTAACTTGGTTCAGATATGGAACTTAATTCTGTTCTAAGTACGGTGAGTTAAGTAATCTTTTCTTTTGATCTGTATTTAAATTAACATTTTCAAATGAAGTCAATTGGACTTCAGTTTTTGTTTTCAAAGTCTCTTATATAATAATGATATTGATTTACATAATAAATGAATATTGATGAGATACTGTGCAGAATAATTTATAAAGTTCATTGCACGGTTTCAAACAGGCACTTGTTTTGCTCATGTAGCATGAAACCATTTTTTTTTGCACTTCACTTACACTACAAAACAACCCTTCTTACAAAATTACATGTATTTTAAGTTTCGTGTGGCATATTTTTATGATCTAAAATGTTTCAGAAAGTTAAATGTATGGTGCACATAGCTGGTGAACGAATTATGCAATATTTTATTATTTTAATGGTAAAAAATAAATATTTAATTTTGTGATTTTTGGGTTCAACATTTTCTGGGTCACCCTGCATCATAATTTCATGTAGTTTCCTGTAAAGCAGTGCACCCCACTCCTGTACCTTGTGCAGCTCTGATCCCAATATAAAGTCCATTGCAGGTAGGGTTGTGTTTCTACGGTTAAATGACTGTCTCTAATAGTTAACCGAATCTTTTGAAATTTATTTCCAGGCCACGAGTTGTACATTCAAGTCTCCTGAGATTTTCAGAGTCAGAGTGGATGGACATAACACATAAATATTTAGAATAAAAATGGAACAATATCACTTCTTGAAATTCCTTTCAGTTTTTCCTACATTCCTTCATCTGACCAGAATATAATTCCTTAGATCAACTGATGGTGTCTCGAACTTAATGTGATGGGACACTTATGTGACAAGAACATGGACAATGTGGCCCATGTCAGCACTATTTGATTATTGCAGGCCAATAATAAGGCCCTCTATACATTATGCACACCCCCATTAAAATGGAGTCTGATCTGAGCTACTGATTGGTAATGAATTCAAAACAAATAATAAACACTGTTGATTCTTTGATGTTTTTTGTTTAACAGTATTTACTATAAAATATAGGATTCACTATGGCATACAACACATAAAACCAACCCATATACATGGTGAATCAAAAAACATTGTGTACGATTTGAAACGATCATTAGACCTTGATGCGTGCATTGAACCATGGCATTTTTGTTATCTGTATAATGCGTTATTAATCTAGTTTATCCTCCCAAAAGATGAAAGTAATCGACTGATAAATAAGCAAACTGTGATAAGTTTTGTAAGCTGACTGCGTTTTTCGCCATTCCAATGGGATTTACACACAATATAATCACATCTATTGTCAAAATGCTCCTGAATTATTAATTCTTTATCTCTGGGATAAGCAGTTAATCTTCTGATACCAAAGTGTCAAATGAAAAGACAAATCTGAATACCTGCATCAGTGACTGGTGATGCGGCATCACCAGTCAAGAAGTGGAGGCACGTGTCAGAGCCGAAGTGACATCCCTGTGCCGCAACAGTGCTCCATATCATCATGCTACAGTAATATTCATGTCTTAACTGTGTAAATATCATTGGAATGACGAAAAACGAGCACAGTTTACAAAAGATGTTGCAGTTTGCTTATTTTTCAGTCGATTACTTTCATTTTTTGGGAGGATGAACTAGATTAACAACGATTTATACAAACAACATAAATTCCATGGTTCAATGCACCCATCAAGGTCAAATGGTCTTTTCAAATCGTGCACAATGTTTTTTGATTCACCCTGTATATGTGATTATATGAAAGGCACCACACGCACACACACACCCACAAATCCAGACAAGATATCTTTTCCTGATTACATTTAAAGGATCCTTTTTATAGGAAATAAAATTACTTTTGTCATTTGTATGAAATTCTCTCTCAATCCTCATCACATAATAGGAATCAGAGAACACAACGAGACTTTAAAGAGTGAGAATCAAATTGTTTGCAAATCACTTGTTCAATGTTGATACCTTGATATGATGTTGACAAAACAAAAAGTTGTGGGTTTTCTGTGTTTTTATTGGTTTATATGTTATCATTAGACTCACATTGGTTTTGGTTTCTTCTCCTCCCTGTGTTTCACTCTATCTTTTTCTATGATCAGACATGGCCGGTCAAATAACTCGCACAAATGACGTATACGATCTATCAGCTTAGCCTTGTTAGCACCATTGGAAAAATCTGAAAGGCAAAAACCAAAGTTAAATCTATTAATTTGTAAACATGCACACTATAGAAAAGGTAACTTATAGTGTGGTACCCATTGTTACAAACGTGATTGACCACCTACATGTAGACTATGCCACAGTCAGGATTGTCTGAGCAATAATCAGAATGTCTCTTCATTTTTAAGTATTAACCTATTTTGTGTCATCTATTTGAAAATCACGCTCATCATCAATAATGTCCACCTCCAACAACGGCTTGTGAAGGCATGTCACCAATGCTAATCTTTATATGGTTAAATGCATAGAGTAACAAATCCCTTGTATTTTCATATCACCAATGCTGTACGCCTCCAAAACACCCCTGCACCCCAACTATGAACTTTTAATTGCCGTTAACAAATTTGAGCTTGTAAAAGCGAGAATGGTACTTCACCTGTCAATCAACCGTTAGACTCCTCCATAATTGTATGGGTAAGATTATAACTACTAGTACTATCACATATATATCACAAACCTGGATTAAAATATCCTTTCTTTTGAACGTATGTACACTATCTAATGACATTTTAAGTTCAAAATATTAACATTAAAGAGACACAAAGTAGTGTAAAATGTTGACATTTTTTTTCTTCCAATTAAGTTACTTCAGAATTCAAGATGAACATTACAATTTGCCATTATTGTTGTTTCTACTTACAAAAAAACAGCAAAACTTGATTAAAACAATACCATCACTATTTATTGAAAAACGCCCTCTATGCAAATATGGTTCGCATTATTTATCACGCGTGCTGTAGGGGCCACTGTCTGACGTAAAATGCTGATCTTACATAAGATCAGCATTTTTGAATCGACGTTTTGTTGTACAAAGAGGGCTGATTTTTCTTAATCCTTATGTGTAAGTTCATACATGTAATATAATTGTAAAAATAAACTAATCCCAGTTTTTATCATAATTGAGGGTGCAGCCTCCAACACATCTCTTAGTGCCCCTTAAGTCAAAAACAAAAATGTGCTTATAGACTATGTTGGTATAATCGGTGTCTATTGCATGTTTATTTCTGTGCACTGAGTAATTTTATTTAATTCTGTAACTCTATGTCACCATCAGGCAACACTGCAAATGATAGTGTTCTAATAGCTGAAGAACTCTTCAATTCATAAAAAACTTTGATATTCCCTGATAGATATTTTGTGTTGGACATTTTACCTGACCATGACTTCTTCTCCACTCCCATACGATTACTGACGATGAAATCACAGCCATTCAGCTTACAAACTGTAGCGTTGATACCGTATTGCAGAGTCAGGGTAGACACAATGTGTGATGAGGCAGCAAGCTCCTTGGAATCTATCAACACAGTTGACTTCTTCGGACTACTCTTCTGTAACATATCAAGAATAATTCATCAAATTGGACCAATTTTCAGTCTATTCTGTAAAAGCTATATGGTTCTTGAATTTACAAATTTGCATACTGCACATAATGGTTGAAAATGATTTCAAATCAACATTAATAATAAAACTTCTCTGTGTTGATTATTTGTAAATATCTTAACTGGCATACAGGTGTGTTTTCAGCAATGTCCAAATATGTTAAATTGAACTATATAGTAGAGAAACTCATCCCAAATGAAGTAAACACATGACAAGTCGCACCACTCAATGTTCCAACTCGAAAAATGTATGGACATTCACTAGCGCCTGAATACACATTCAATATCTACTGCATACAATCATTGTGATAGTTCTGGACTGGATTGTAGATCAATTTGATTTGACTTACCCATGGACTTGTAAGCATGGGAGGTGACATTGTAACCACACTAGATGATGTAGACCTATCATTAGCAGCTGCAGTATTGCTTGCCATTCTCTGATGGGTTATTGCTTTATGACCACTCCATGCTGTGGTTCCATTTGAAACTCTAGATTCGGAAGTCAATGCCGATACAGAAGAACCCCTGTCCGCTATAGAATTAGAACTATTTGTCCGCTGTTGCACTGTGGGTAAATTTGTTTGATTGTGTGATGCTATCCCACTACCTGCAATAGTTACATTTTTACCAGCACTACAAGTGCTACTACTAGCAGACTGGATACCAGCACTACAAGTGCTACTACTAGCAGACTGGACTTGCTGCCTTTTCTTTTCCTCCATTTTCATTCTGAACAACCTCTGTTGTTCTTTTTGTTTTCTTAATCTCTCAGATTTTGACTTCTCTTCAAGAGTCAATGCTCCTACTACAACCTCACCATCAACCGATGAGGAACTGCTAACATTATTTACTCTTTTCGGTAACACATATGCGTCATTATAATCTTGAGTACCTGAAGAATTGGGTCTTATTGTAGATGTGCTAGATGAACCATTCTTACTGTTCAAGAACTTTGATTCTGATGATGAATTCATGAGAGACAAGTTGGTTCTCAAAGCAGTCTTATCTGATGATTGATGAGACAAGTTGCTGGTTAAGCATTGAGTTAGCTTATTTGGTTTCTCATTTCCTGGACACAACCCAGAATGTGGTATTGTAACAATCTTACTTATAGCTGTCTTCTTTTCAGTCACAGACATTTTGGATTGTCCCACTATTGATCTATGACCATTTGATATCGTCATCTGGTCATTCCTCCTCGTCCTGCGATTAACAAGTTTACCACCATGTAAAGATGCATCTCTATCACTCCTGACACTCACAATCTTTGGGACATCTTCATCACTTGAAGATGTTGATAAGAGCACTTTGCGTCTACCTTGCTTTAGTATCTTTTCAGCTTTACTCATCATTGGTCTTCTTCTAGTTCTTCTGCTTCCTAACACTATATTATCAACATCAATGCATGTGTTCTCCATTACACTGTTATCGCCGTCATCTTTTAGACATGATGGCAGTCCTTTATCAATGTCTTCGCCTTCTTCATCCTCTTGTACAACAAAGCTGTTTTCATAATATGATTCATCTTGAATTGGCATCTGAGAGAACACATTGATGTCATGGTTACGACCTCTGACCATCTTGAATCGGTTATTCATTTCAGGGCTACGGACGGACTTCATGTAGATGGCACGCATGTCTGTAAAATACCAATGAAAACAATATTCCAAAACATCAGTACCATTGGTGAATAGATTCATCTGGATCGATAGTAATAATGATGTATGAAGGTTCTTATGAACTTAACCAAAAAGATATACTCACTGTGAAAGTTTTCAGAAAATTATAATGCCTTTCTCAACACATGTATGGTTGTGGCAAGTTATTTAGTAGCCAGCAAGACAATCGCCACACGGGCCAGCAGTAAATCATTGTTATCCACCATACATGAGTCAGCTCTCAAGGATCATGTTGTGAACACTGATCATGTGATTGGATTGAAAGAGGCTAAGGTTATAGGCATTGAACAAGATTGGTATATGAGATGGATTTGCAATGGAGATAAGCAAGAAAGGGGGCACCACCATAAACCAAGACAAGGGGCAGTATCTTTCACATGTTTTTGACCAAATGTTACTGTCTGGAGTCAAGACACAAGCTGGCAACTCCAAATCGGCCACTGGGAAAACTTCCTCAAGCATCGGTGACAGTAAATGACTCACCACAACCAAACATGTGTTTGTTGGGAAAGGCAAAAGTGTTTGCTGATACGTACAGTGAGTACTGAGTATACCTTTTTTGAATAGTTCATAAGAATATACATACATCATTAATCAGTAACGGTTGACTGAAAAACAAAATAAGGCTGTAGGTGCAATTATTGTTGATTCACTCGTTTGGAATGGAAATAATTTAAAGAATCGCTCCAGATAACAATCTGAAATCTGAAAAGATCAAGGATTTAAAATACTTCAAAACTATTTTGATTTCATTCGAATGAAAATGGTCAAGATAGTCTTTGAAAATCTTTTGCAAAGAGTGTTCACAACCTCTTCCATCCACCCAGTTAACATATTTTAATATGTTATCTTAAAAGTGTATTTATTGTTTATAGAACCAATGATTCCATGATGAGGCAAACATGTCATTGTTTAGTATAAAATTGGCTGCCAAATGCTTAAATGATAAGGATGTTAAATTCATAAAGTTGCACAGGTCTATACTTGGTGTTACATCTGAAGTTGTAATGTGACATCGACACATAATCTAGTCAGAAATGAACAGAATAAATTGTAGCTCCCTCCATTACATTGGAATACAGCATAATGTCTGTCCAAGAATAGAAAATAGCTTCCAGTCGGCAGAATTACTGGCAATCACAGAGAGACTTTTCAACATTGAAATTTGACTTATTCACAAAGATGTTATTATATATACAAAAAGATTTAAACTATTTTTCAACAATCGCATTTATTTTCTGAAATTTTCAGAGTACTGTAAAATCAGAAATGTTAATGTGCATTTGAATTTCGTTAATTTCGCTTACTTGTAAAACTGTAATACTGTGAATACTTCCAATCTACCTTGTAGCTCTGTATTGCAAAGTTACACAATGTAACTCCAAAATGTCCATTCACAAATGTTTCATGCCGTGAATTAGGACGTGAATTAGACCAGTATTGCTGATTCATGAAATTTTAAACTCAAACATTTCTGCTTTTACAGTATACTCCGTCGTCAGCCAGTGGAAGACGACTGACTATTAACTCACTTCCAAATGTTAGTGTTGAAGAATAGTTTGAAATCTTCTTGTATGTCTACTACCAACATGTTTTAAGAAGACAATTCATTCCCTTGTTATTATTTGTTGATATTTCAATTCATTTAAATGAGTAGTATTAAAGTCGTGTTGATTCTTACCGGATTCACTGACACCTGGTTGCTGAGAGAGTTGTGATGCAATAAAACCATCCAGTGAGTTGTCTAGATCACTACCGCTTTCATCGGATGAGACATCCTCGTCCTCGGAGACGCCCACATCATCGTCAAGGAAACCGCGGACCATTTCAGAGTTTATATCAACATTGGCTCTCCGTCTAGATCCCTATATAAGAGAAAAAATACAACTTTTCTTAAATTTCGAGTACTCTGCCAAAGTGTACGACAGGCTTTACAAGTCTTATGCAATTGGCTTAAGACTCATGAATTGGGTAATATTTGACCAGTAATGTTAAAATGGACATGTTTGAGGCTCAAGTTAATTCTGAGTTATTAGTATATGACTTGAAAGAGCACATTTTAAGCTTATAAATGATACCATGTTGAGATATATTATGATATGAATTGATGAAGCATATTTTTTTCTATTATTTTCTTTAAATTTAGCCAAATATTTTGGCCTTTATCTCAAAACTGTGTTTGCCGACATGTCCTTTTTAACGTGACTGGTCACATATATGATGCTCTCAAGCTAAACTATGACAATGCATGCATTTTATTCACCAAAATTGTATGTAATCAATGATGAACAGGACATTTTACAGTTGCATATATTGATTGATTTTCATGATTCCACAATACAATACGAGATCTGAAATTCAAAATTTAACTCCTGTGTGATATAGATTTGACACTGGACTGTTCCAGTAGTGTAAGTGAATTAATCGAATACATGGGTGTATGTGGCATTGGCTTATGGACATATAAATAAGAGCAAATAGTTAACCGGTGCTTTGTTTTAAAAAAAACCCTATAAAACAAAACAATTTAATTTTGGTGGCTGCTATTTGACCTGGCAGATGTCTATCAAATGGCACATGTTTTAATTATAATACTCCCACTGTTATACCATTAAACAAGTTCATTTTAATTTCACCAATTAGGGGAAAGGAAAAGTTTACTTAAGGTCCCAGATACTGGTATACCTGGTATACCAGTATCGTTCGTATACCAGTATCGTTCAATACTGGAACATAAAAATTGCCAGTGTCACTTGATACTGGTACGATTTTACTGTTCCAGTATCGTCAATACTGGAACATCAAATTGTGTTCAAGTATCGCTCGATACTGGAACGTTTTTATGTTCTGGTATTGGTCGATTACACATGCCAACAGTAGTGATTTGTCCCAGTAATTGAACGATACTGGTACAAAGTCAGTGTTCCAGAATCGAACAATACTGGGTATTCCAGTATCAGACGATACTTGTACAGTCCAGAATCTGGGACCTAAAGTACATTTTTTTCGGGGAAAATACACAAATATCTTGTTTAAAAAGAACACAATTAGAATGCTGAAGCCGCATATTTTCATCCATTATATTTAAAATATGTATTTTAATTCCTGAAGAGGATTGTTTTGCATTTTTATCTCGTACTGGAAACTATTTGTCATAGTTGCCAGCGCTCTGAATATTCATTCCTATGGTACGATTTGAAAAAATAGGGACTGAAATTACTTAAAATACATAACATTTGAACAGTAAGTGAAGCAAGCAAAACGAATTACCCATTTAAAATGCAATTTGAAACTCTTTTAAAATATTGCAAGCTTTGCACTTCACTAAATTGACAAGCTTGCTATCAACTAGGTCACAAGACCCAAAGTATTTGACTTTGTTTTACCTTTTTCTTTTTTCTACCCAATCTCATTTGTCTCTGTGCTCCAATGTCATCAGAACTGGATGAGCTCTTCTTGTTGGAAGTCTGCTTCTTTCTATCCAGCAATGCTGTATATTGTCCAACTGTTTAAACAAGTAAAATGGGATTAAAGGAAAATCAAAGATCAGTCTTTTAAATGTTTGAATGTCTGACACAACTACACATGCCTTTTTTAAACTTTTTTAAAACTAATTCTACTAATTCATTGGACCTTTTTTTGATACTCTTTACTGACATTTCATAATTATTTCACATGATCTTACCATCAAAATCATCATCGTCATCTATTTCCAATATAGTACTTTTAGGCAGTATAGATTTAGAGTGCTTCTTGGGTCGACGGATCAATGGAGATTCTAGGTCAAAATCATCATCACTACCAGTATTGCTAGGCTGCAGAGAACAATAGTTGCAACAATTGACAATTATAAAAATGATGAAAGAGTCCGACAAACAGACACACACAACAAGTAAACATTAATCTACACATACTTTCAACTTTTCCCCAGATAGATTTCCAATGAAGTGGCTTTAGCACTGAGACCATTTGGCCTGGTGGATTAGCACACTGATATCCATCTGTGTCAAACCCAGCCATAGTAGCAGGTTCTATTCTTATTGATTCGGTTTTGTCGTCAATATTACTGTAAAAGTGGACATTTTTGTGCTACATTTAATTTTGCGCTTAAGTGAGCAACCGCGAAAATAAAAGCGGGCAAATATATTTATTTTGTATGTAGGTCTATGTAAGGAAGCTCAAAATTGCGAAAATAAAAACAATTAAAATTGTTCGAAATGTGTAAAGCGCGAAAATGTCCACTTTTACAGTATGTTTTAACATTTCTGGAATATCGCAAATGATTGTGACGCATTCTGTCATATATACATGCTCATTTTATTGATACCTTTTACTGCTACATGAATATGTCTATCTACTGACTAGTATATTGGTAAGAGCCTACCTAAATTAAAATAATATCTAAATATTGTGTATTTTTGTAGAGATATTAGCAAAATTTTAACGACAGATCTATAATAAAACACATCATTTCCTGTTGTATGGGTATGATATATATACCGACCCATCTAAACAGGGAAACTTATGACTCTTTTGATGTGCATTAGTCAAGTTGCACCTTATCAATTAAATTTGGAGCGATTCCGTTAGGGAGTCTACAAGTTAAGACTGAAATTTAATCAAAATATCTTTTGAATGTAGACTTGTAATTTTCACATATATCCTTTTAATACAGTGGATATAATAACAAGGTTAACCCTAACTCTTGCACAATCACACAAAGGTACATAAAGGGAGCGTGACCCCCGTTCGATTCCCAGGGGAAGCACACACTATATTTTCTGTCCTTATTTGTCCTGTGTTACCCCGCTGCTAGCTTTATTACCACAAACCCCCATGAGGGGTTAGGGTTAAGCAACAACAACAAAAAGGTTGTTTGCCCAAACAAGGAAAAAAAAGTGGGACGGCAGTCGATTTCCGTTTTTCGTTGTTACTTTGGAGTTCTATTCTAAAGCTTACCAGACACTTTTAAAGAAGAAAAAGACTATAACATTTTGTTTTCAATTTCTTTGTAGTCTCATACATTTGTTTTTATAGTGCCATACCCAAAACAAAATGTGAAAAGTCTAAAATGTCGAGTAGTGAAAGCATGTGCGTTGAATGTAAGGGTGACAGGCTTGCAGCCCATAGTACAAACCATCAGACCATGTTTGATGTCCTGTGTTTATCTATTTGTCAACTTCAGATAAAAACATACATTTTTCACCATAAATGAGATTTATGGGTTGGTCATTTTTGTTTGGACAAACAAACCTTTTTGTTGTTGGCCTTATTGAGCCACTTTTTCCTGTTCCTATAACCGTAACCCTGCTAAATCCAACAGAGTCTAACAGAAGCATTCCCCATTCCCAAGTCTATCTCATTGCGCAATCACACAAACGTACATATAGGCTCTGTGAATTTAAATTTGGGAGCGCGGCCCCTGTAGCGTGATGCACGATCACCTGGAACCATATTTTCTGTCCTTATTTGTACCATGTTTCTCCGCTGTTAGCTTTATCGCTACAGATCTCCATAATGAGGGGTTAGGGTTAAATGATTAAAGTGTGCCAGCAATTTATTCTGTTTTTGCGAGTTGTAGCCTAAATTTCCATAAAAGGTCATTCGTGGGAGTTATGAACAAATAAACTAATTATTTGTGGCTCATTTTAGTGATAAACCAACTTACCTTAACCTTGAAATTTGCTGCTTTTTTGACTCTGTTCTTGAGTCTCTGTGCCAAACATTTGGGTGATTTTATGACTTGTGTAAGAGGTGAATCAACAAGCGCCATCACTCTTCTCTTTCTCCGAACACCAGGCACATCATCCTCGTCCTCATCACTGCCATGCATCAATTCTTCAGGAGATTTGACAACTTGAGTTAGAGGCGAATCCAGTGCCATCACTTTGCGTCTTCTCCTAGTGCCAGGCATGACATCTTCATCGCTATCAGAATTCTCACTGAGTAGCCTCTCCCTGGTAGTAGGTGCAGGTGACAATTGTGAACTGGTCAGTTTTACCATTTCTGGTGACAATTGTAACATGCTTGGTATGCTTGGTTCTATGTTGGAACGTCTGCTGATTTTGCGTGGTGGTTTACCCGGTGTCTTGAAGGTGGGTGTGGCAGGGGATGCCAAAGCAGTGGATTTCTTTCTCTTCCTAATGACAAGATCATCATCACTATCTGAATCATTCCTTATCGGTGCCACTAGGGAAAAATAATTGAAAATGAAATAGCCAAACTATTATTATCATGCATATCAACTTCTCATGCCATATTAAAAAGCACTTTCGTTTTTTGAAACCACATTACCTTAGGGATTTCTGCGGATGAGAGTATACCATCATTTGAAAACTATGATAACAAATAACTGATAATTTCAGTAAATTTAATAAAAGCTCATCAGTCACTGATTATTACAGCTGATGACATATTTTAAAGATTAAATCATTAAAATAACTAAAATGTTCAGTTGCTGCTTCATAAGTAACCTCCCAGTCCAATCAATGAAGATTCCATTAATTTCTGTATAATCTTTTTTACGAGCAAAGATGATATCAGCTTACATTACTGCAACAGATACAATGATGTTCATTTTAATTGAATGAAAATTCCAGGCTATCTTGTTTTTAGTTCAATAGTATCATTAGCTTTAATTAACTATGACCTTTACCTTTCAGCACAGGAGTTGTATTCCTTCTATCTATAGATTGCTTTATATCTTCACATTCAATGCCTTTAATGACATCATCTGCATTAGTCAATTCCTCCGGGTTAACAATTGATGGTGGTTCCATTGCTGATGTTTCTGCCATAGATATGGACTCCCTCAAATCAGGTATATTGTCACCAACCTTGATAGATACATGTGAATTATAACATATATCTAGTAATGGTGTATACAAGATATATTCTTATATCTGCATCTGCAGTGACTAACAGGTAACATTTGGTGATACCAAAGATACCAAATGTTAGTCCTTAGTAGAAGTAAAAACAATTCAAATTCAAATCTTTCATTATTCCTAATAACCGCATACATAAACACGATGTTGTTTCAAGTTTACAGACTTAGATTACAATCACTACAGTTTGGAAGTGGTTGATCAGTTGGTTCCAAATTGGGAACATATCCTTTTAGTACTAGAGGATTAATTACTGATAAATCATGACAACAGTACAATGGCTAAGTCCCTATTGGTTTAATCTTAATAAATGTGATTTCAAAGCATTTTAATATGAATTTATGCGCCAATTGCACAAGTCCATGCATGAAGTTAAAATAGAATAACAAAATGGATTACAGCCCACCTATTCATTGCATGTATGACAAACATCAACATTGTGCAATTTCCATGTACAAGCGACAGCTTAATTCCTTCTCACATGTTTCAACAACCAAGCAAAGATTCAGATGAAATACCTCTATCTGATAATATTACCACAGAAACAGCTCATTGGTCACTTATTAGGTGAGCAATCTTTCAATATCTGCCAGAAAGCCTGTATTAATGCAAGCATGCATTACATAATACCAGCCTGTGAATGGTTCAATGTCTATAAGGCAAGCTTCAACATAAAATTGAGAGTTGCATTGTAAAATATGTGGTCACTGGGTATTGTCAATTTTGTGAAATAAAAGGGAAAAACTATTATTTCAGCTTAAAATATCAAGTGTTATTGTTATGAAATCAGTTTTTTGAGTGTATTATAATTATTTTTTCGTCAAAATTATATTTCTTATATTTTTGTGTAAACTGGAGGGGAAATTTTATCTAGGGGTTTGAAGAAAAAAATGGTTCTGGAGTTTATAAAATATTGTGCGAGGGAAAACCTTTCTGGTATGGGAACAATATTTTTTATTTTCATGGACTATAAACTAAGTGGTTCGTTTACTATTCCTTTTTTGGAAGTTATGGTGGCTCTGAAAAGAGCATATTTGGATAGTGTGAGCCTATCGGTGAAGTCAATTTGACACTGGGTGTGCATGATCATTGGAAAATGGTGTAATTTCCTTTTAGAGACCAGATCTTATTTTCATCAGGGCTGCATTCCTCAGTATTTTTTATTTAGGTGAAATGGTTTAGATCTTTAACCAAGGTCCCCTCACTACTGCTGCGTCATACAGCAATGTCCTAAACAAATATAACTTACCAATTGAGATTTCACACACAGATCTTGTTTGCTGACTTCATCATTGTCAGGATACATCCCTGGCATTGATCTCCGTCTCTTTGCAGTGTGGTCTAGCATTCCAGAAGGAGCTGGCGGTGAAGAACTTTTGCGTTTCCTGATTACGCTGGTATCCAACTTTATGTCTGTGCCACTCAGATATGATCCATCTCCATGTCTGAACAAAGGGCGCATCCTTCGAAATGTAGAATCACTTTCCACATCATCAACATCTTCTACATTTAGGTTGAGCAATGGAGATTCACTGGTCATGCCTACTGCTTCAGTCTTAAATCCTTGTGCAGCAACCTTCGCACTGTCTGGTTCACTACTGAAAAAGGAATTTGATTTTGCATCCATTACAATAGCCTCTCTTTTGACAGTACTTTGCCTTCTAGATGAGATAGGTGACACTACGCTGGTATCCATGTCTATCAGATGCTTCCCATGCATGGGCGTTGATGAAGCAGGTCTGTCAGAATCCTCTTTATGGAACTGCAACATTGTTGGAGTGTTAAACGTTCTCATGGAAGATTGATTCAAGAGAGAGTTTTTAGGGCCTTGACTTAGATACTCCTGTTGTCTAACTGCTGTGGGAGAAGGTGGGATAATGTCCATTGCTTCCAGATCTTCATCGTCCAAATCGTCAAAGTCAAAGTCAAGATCAAACTGTGGTTCCAAGTCAAAATTGAGATCAAATTGAGGAATTAATAAATCTTGATCCATCTCCTTCCCCTCATGCGTCTCAGTTGCAAGTAGGTTAGTGTGTTCTGTCTGAACTGAAGTTTCGTTGATGAGACTAGCTGAGGCTTTTGCTGTCAAATTCACTTTATTTGCTTTTGTCAGCAACTTTTGCCCAAAAATTCTTTCTTCACTCTCTGCCTGATGACATCCATCTGGCTCCTCCATTTTTGATTCACAAGTTTCTTCTTCCTCATTAGGTACTTTAATAGTCCCTGATATTGGTGATGTTTTGACCTCATTTGGTATTCTATTGTTCTTATTTTGATTCAGTCCTGTAACTGTCTTATTGCACATCTTGGGGGTTTGGAACTCAAACGGCATTGGGTCAAAGGTTACTTCATCCATTTCTTGATTACACTCTGGAAAATCCCTTGGTTCTTCTTTGGTTTTGGTATTGTCAGGGATGGCCTGTATGTCATCTCCTTCATCAGATGGTTCACCAAGGGAGAGGCAATCACCAAAGAAATCATCTCCCAGAGTAAAACTCACTTGATTGGGGTCCTCCTCTATTGCAGCCTCTCTGTGGGGTGATTCAGTTGGCTTATCTGATGATTCATCTACTCTGTTTGGTGATGATGATGACGTCACTATAGTTAACAATGATGGATCATCTTCTAGCCTAACATCAAGAGTATCTTGACCCTCTTCTTCATTTACATTTTGATGTGATGATTCATCAACCTTGTTGGATGATTTAATCAACTTACATGTTGCATTTGTTGATGGTTTAATGATCTGATTTTTTAGAGATCCATTGCCCTTACCAGGTGATAATACAGAAGCAGCAATAATATCTAGCCCAGGTGTTGTATTCAAAGACAGATTCATGTCATCTAAGAGATCTAGTGATGACATCGAAGGAGGGGGTGGGGGAATATTTGTTCTAATAGCATCGCAATCATTCTGCTTCTGATCCTCTGATGGCTGCATTGACTTATTAGATAAGTTTGCCGCTGGTGCTAACTGTGAGCAGTTGGGAAAGAAGTTTGATAGATCTGCTGTAAGACTAAGCCTGCTTCCATCCAGGCTCCTCCCACTCACAATTGTATTGAAGATTGTCTTATTTAGAGACCCCATCATCTTATCTGAAGATGCAATCACCTTATTTGGTGATCCAGTCATCTTATTTGTTGATCCAGTCACCTTATTTGGTGAAACCATCAATGGTGAGCTTACATCTTCTGGACTAGATTGTTGGGTATCATCACCTGTATCCATAGGTACAGGAATGTCCATCTCCGCTGCTAATTCCACTCGGTTGACTGCAACTTCTACATCACTAGCACTACCATCATCCTTTCCTATGCTTTGACAAGCTCCCTTATCTGGGCTTTTCTTGGTTTTATTTTTGCTATTGGGATTGTCTTCAAAATCATCATCATCTGAGCTCTCTATAACTGCACAATTACGCTTTGCCTTTCTCTTGGATTTTTTCTTTGTTCTTTTCAATTCAGTACCCTGTGATGAAGTCCTCTTTTCTTGACCAAACACCGGAGACTTTGGTGCTTCATCACCAGAACACAATATATTTGGTAGATCTTCATCACTACTGTTTGGTGCATCTTGAGAAAACATCTCTAGTACCCTTCTCTGTTTCTTAGTCCTGCTCTTTGTCTTTCCAGATGTACCAGCTTCTTCTGCTTTCCCCCGAGGTGCTGGCAGCACCACTGCCACATCACTGTCACTACTACTATCATCGATGACATTATTTTGCCTATTTTGTTTTTTATCTCCGACTTTCTTACAAAATTGCTTTATGCCTGTTTCTGTGATTCGTTCATTCTTGCTCCCTGGTTTCAAGATGTCCTCTTTGTCCAGATATGTCTCCATTTCTAATCCATAAGGATCCTCCTCCTCATCAATCTGACCTTGGATTTCTATGAACTGCATCAGTTCTACAAAATTCTTGGTACGTTGAGAGTTATCTATAGTGGTCGTAGGTTGGCATCTGTTCTGCCACAAAGACCACTGATTTAATGACAGCACTGATTTGTCTTGTTTGTCTTTTGACTGCAGGAGAAAAAACAAACAAACAATAAACAGAACAAAATATAAACCTTCAATTACATCATGGTCAGAATAAATTGAGCTATACAGTGCTCAAAAAAATTATTTACCAGATAATAAATATGCTCATAACTCGACAGGTATAAAACTTAACCAACAAATTCAAATGATAAATTCTGTTGAGAAATTTCCCCTCTTCAAGTTAAAATATTTCATATGAAGAATGGTTTACTAATGGTCCTGTCACACCTACGGCGATCAGGCTAGTGATTGCGCTGCGCTAAAAAAGTATCAAAATATGAATAACACGCAGAAGGAGCGTGGAAAACTATCCGAAAGTGTCAATTTTTAAATGATCGTTCTACTGCGATCAGACCTGCGCTTGCATTGCGCTGAAAGATTATCAAAACGCCAAGCCAAATGCATCAAGGTCTGCAAGAACGCATTGGTGATGCAGTGGGCACTGAATAGGACAGGAAAGGATCCCCAAGCAAGGTCACCCCTGAGCACCTGCTTGTTTTGTGCATGCACAAAACAAGCACAAAGGTTTGGAGTTCTGACCAGCGCTGTAATGACTCAGAAGTGTCACTGTGGCAGCGCAAAGCATACAAGCTACTTGAGGTCGCAGCAGCTATTTGAGAAGAACTCAATCTTGTTCTCTGCGTAGAACAGGTGGGGTGTAGAGCTGACTGCCTTCCTCTTCCACTCCCTGTGTCCTTGGATGCTGAATTCTTACATTTTGCTTTTACCATGTTTTCTATGTTGATCAATGTTATTCACTAGTCAAGCCCCGAAAACAAGACTGAGCACGCAGGAGGCTCTGTTCATTATACGCTCCTCTTTGGGGGAGAGGGTCAACGGACGAATCCGCCCGATGCGAGGAGAGCCTCCTAAATGCATCATTGCACAATGTCTCACTGCATGACCAGTGGCCATTTCCACGTAAGGATTGCACATTCATGAATATTGAAAGTAATTTTTTTACCGTTGAAACATTTTTTCTGTGAAAAGGTAGACTATTCAAGCTTTTAGAAACTGTAATTGGTTTTCTTCTGCTGCATTCGGTTTTATTTTTATATAGGGTCAAAGTTTGCGGAAATGGGAAATTTAGTTTTTTTCCAAATTTTGTGATGAACATTTGAGTTCCCCTCGGCTACAGTTCTGATGTTCGAAAGATAATTAAATTAATTATTATTGATTGAATATGAAGTATGATACCTTTCCTTTCTACATCTACATCTATGAATATACTCAATAAAGTTGTCAAGAGACAATATCTAATTGAGAACAAAATACAGACCTCAGTCAGAAAACATGGTACCAAATACACACAAAAGATGCATAATAAAAGTACACAAAAGAAATTTAACCAAAAGATGAAAAAGATACGTGTTGTAAGATATTTAAAAATAAATCATGTTGAAAATGTCCCGTCTGTCACAAAAAAACATGAAATAGTTGTGTATTTTTTACATGAAGAGATATTTTTGGTTCAAAATTGAAATTCTATCGTGTCGGCGCAGCGGATTGTTCCCTCGCCTTGCACCAATGAAACCCGGGTTAATTCTGTGCACGACCGCGGGCTTTATGTGCATTTGGTTTATCACGAACCATGCACGCTTTCGCAGGTTTTCTCCGAGAACTCCGGTTTCTTCCTGCTTTCAAAATCAGTGATCAGTTGTTTCGGTTATAAAAAAACTTCCTTATGGTATTTGTGGAGCTGCATTGGAAAATGGTGTACAGGGTGAGTCAAAATAGTCCGGTCCCGTTTTCAAAAAATCAAGAAAAATACTTCTTGTACAAAATTGGTAATTGTTTTCATTGTTTATGAGAGTAGACATACCTCTTGATACCTGGTGATGTTTTCAAGACAATATCATATTCCACGCCAGATTTATAACATTTTTACAAAAAGACGCGTAATCCAAAGTGTTCCAAGTTTGGTGGTGGATGTTAATTCTACTGTAATATTAGTTATTCATACAACACAACACACTGTGTAACTGTTGCAATTTATACCAAAATATCATGGGTTTTTTTGTTGAATCTCTGATAAATTGAACGATATTGCATGCAAAGTATTTAAATATATTATAATATAACTCAGTATTGCACAAATATATTCATAAAAATGGACTATGCACTTTGCCTGGTAAGTTGCCAAATCACAAACTGTTTAAAGATATAAGATCTGTTTTCTCTCAGACTTCTCTCATATCACGTCTCAACAATTTCAAATGCGTCTCAACTTAGAACTTAGCGTCTCAACAATTTGTTGAGACGCTAAGTTGAGACGCATTTGAAATTGTTGAGACGCGATAGGCTTCTAGTGTCAGTTCGATTAAAATAACAAGTTTCAAAATATTTTTGTCAACATTTTGTTAAAACTCAATAATGTTTGTAATAGGCTATCTCTGATTGCACGAAAACTATTGAAAACATAACCGCAAAGACTATAGAATCTCTTTTCCTATTGTAATTGCTGTGAATACCAACACGCCTTCGATCGACTTATTCAAAAGGCGCGCGTTAAACGTTAACATCCATAGGGATCCCTTAGATAAGTTGGAACAGATTTTATTTCACAGAATTTAGAAAAATTATCATATCTCCCGTTTCGAATAACAAATGTTAATGAAATAAAATGTAGGTTATAGCTAGTAATGCCACCTTGCTAGGCAAGTCATTAAATATATTCATTTTAAAATTTTAACTGGTTTAAAAAATCGGTGAAATCGGGACCGGACTATTTTGACTCACCCTGTATGTTACAATCTAAGTGAGGATAGGTTTGCGCCTGAATTGGCTGCACCCTAGTTGATGCGATCTGATTCTGATGATTCACCAGCAGCAAAATCACAGCCAGACAGCAATAAAAAATATGCTCAGAAAAAATCTCAACGGCATTTTTTGTTAGAGCAATTCCAACCATGTGTAATAAGATCACCAGGATGTACTTCACATGGTATGGGGTGTTGGCAAATTCCAGATTGAAGTTAAGTGTGTAATTTTGCCCAAAAACCGTGTTACACGTTTTAGACCAAATTATTGCTTTTAAATATATTTCCATTATTAAAGGTCCGATTTCGTCATGACTGGTGTCAAATGAAAGGTGACAATATCAGCTTTTATATGATATCAGTATAAGCGAATATAAATCAAGAATAATAAAACAAAAAGTGAAAAAACCATAAATGTTTAGCATTTTTGGCCTAAATTTCAAAAAATGTAATTGGTTAAGGGGGGACTTAAGGAAGTTTTTTGTTGAATTTTGTTAGTGCTGTAATTATTGAACCATGACTCAAATGTGTATAAAAGTATACCTTTTTGGAAAGGAAATGGATCAGAGAATCCAAATTTGGCATTAATTTTGACCAAAAATGTTGATTTTTTGAGAAAATCACAAAAAATCACTTTTTTGACCCAATTTTTTTTGATCAAAGCTAACAAACATAATTTTGAGTTAAAAATTCCCAAATCACTTGATGATGATGTTAAGACACTACTGGAGGGACGAATTTTTTTTTTATTAATCTAATCCAATATTTTTTGAAATTTTGACAAAAAAAGTGTAAAAAAAAATTAAAATTCAATTTTTTCACATTTTTTGGCACTTTTTGGTCAAAATTTTCAAAAATATTAGATAAGGTATTAAAAAAAAAAAAATTGTCCCTTCATTAGTGTCTTAACATCATTATAAAGTGATTTGGACATTTTGTACTCAAAATTATTTTTTGTTAGCTTTGTTAAAAAAAAATTGGGTCAAAAAAGTGAATTTTGTGATTTTCTCAAAAAATCTACTTTTTTGGTCAAAATTGACGCCAAATTTGAATTCTCTGATCCATTTCCTTTCCAAAAATGTATACTTTTATATACATTTGATTAATAGTTCAATAATTACAGCACTCACAAAATTCAAAAAATCAAATCAAAAACTTCCTTAAGTCCCCCCTTAAATGCTATTTTGAGATAAAAAATAAAACCACAAGTTTCCCATATTTATTACAAAACTGCTCCTAGTATACATAAATAATTTAAAGAAGTAACAGAGTTGCTTGTTTATCCCAATTCATCGCTATGGCAATTTTTTCCCTAAACAGTTATGTTTACACGTTTTTCATCAAAATACTGTTTTTAAGGATATATCCATCATTAATGATCCAATTACATCATAACTGGTGTCAAATGAAAGGTGATGGTATCAGCTATTATATGTTACCAGTATAAGCGAATATAAATTGATAATAACACAACATGGGTGAAAACGTCACTGTTTAGCATTTTTTGACTCAAATTTAAAAAAGCTCGTTTTACATCAACTAAAAGTGACGATGTCAGCTTTATATGAATGATACTGAATGACCGAATATAGATAATATTTAATAACATTTTAAAAGTAAAATACTCTAAAGTGTTTTACAATTTTAACTAAATCTTGAATTGTTAGTATAACATTTAGCCAATGTGAATAATATAGGGTGTATCGAAATGATCCATACCGGGTTTCAAAAATATATAAAAATATAAAACAAATAGTGTTTCAAATTTAAACACTTGCGATATGATGGTGGAAATGTTTCCTACTTATTCTGTTAATTTCATTGAGATATCTCTTTTTGTTCCGCTGTGGCAATACATAATCGAAAATTAATGAAAAACATATTTTCATATTTTGGCTCACATAATTCATCTTTACAGCTATTCTCCCTAGCACTACCAGCATTTCAAACAATGAACCCACACCTCATATAGGAAAGGAAGGTTAAAACCACTCACGCTTAACAAATCCTGCCCTATTCAATCAAAGCTTTATTTCTATGCACTCAACAATCGATTGTTATCAAAAAGCTATTTCATATAAGAAGAGGGTACAATAATTGGATCATTTCGACAAAAACTTGAAATCTATTATCGTCACCAAAAAGTCTGTATTTTCCATCAAAAATGTCCGATTTTCAAAATCTTAAAATTCCTAAGAAAGCTGGAGCAAGATATATGAAAACAGTTTGGACAATATCAATCAAGTTTATACCAAAAAAATTGTATTACCTCGGTATTGATCAATGGGCTATTCCAAATGATAATGACCCCTCCCCTATAGAGGACAAAAAGATTTTAAAGTCCGGAATTCCATGACTCCTTCTATGAAAAGTATATGGAATTCCAGATCAAACTTCAAAAAAGTATAAAATTCCAGATCAAACTTCAAAATAAGTATGGAATTCCAGATCAAACTTCAAAATAAATATGGAATTCCAGATCAAACTTCAAGAAAGTATGGAATTGGTGGGAAAAAAGTCTAGAATTCCGATGTCCTCTATAGGCGGGTCTAAATCGTGAAAAAGTCTGGAATTCCAAGAGCATGTGCCAAAAAGGTACACACAGAAAAATGTTTACATAATTATGTTAAATATAGAACTCCATAATTATTATGTAAACCTTTCACACAGTATTTTGTACATAATTTAGTTGTGTACAAAATACACAAGTTATGTTAACATAACTTGTGTATTTTGTACACAAATACTGTGTGAAAGGTTTACATAATAATTATGGAGTTCTATATTAACATAGCTTGTGTAAACGTATGTAATCTTTTTTTTGTGTGTATGGAATTCTTTGGTACAAGCTTTAGAGCCAAAAATTTACCTCAATCGTGCCAAAAATAGGTGTAAACTAAAAAAACCCTCATCTTGTCGGTTCATTTACATTTCTCGCCCCCATATGAAGAACCTAGCTACGCCACTGCATATATCATATAATTCGTCGCATTTTGAGTAAATCGCGTTTGAAAATGTGTTCATAACCTAGCAAGTCACCCCCCGACTCATTACTAGTGTATCATATAACTCATTTAAAGCATTAATGAGTCATTTGACTCATTGCTGGTGCATCATATGACTCATTTAAAGCATTACTGAATCAATTGACTCATTAGTGCTGAGTCAATTGACTCATTAGTGTTGAGTCATTTGACTCAGTAAATCATTGAAGTGTCTCAGCACACGGGCAAACATAAGACTCATCAAAATGAGTCAACTGACTCAGTTAATATTTTCTGTGATTGGCAGGAAACACGTGCTAAGAGGATTGCATACATAACAACAGGTAAATCCCAATGTTGTTATTGCATAATTATGATACCTAAGACAATAACTTTATTTCCTGTGTAGATTGAAATATGTAGTATAAGGGGGGGAAAGTGAGGAGAAGCAGTTTATATTATGCGATCTTTTCCGAGTGAATGCCCGCTATCCTTGATTTTACTCTGGAAGCAGATTTTCATTTTTGATCATAAATCGTAAAGTGTAAAGATCTTTTAAGTTACAGAGCGATACCCACTTCCCCCTTGTTTGGGCAGACAAAACCTTTTTTAGTTGGCCTAACAAACATACCGTCTCTCTAGACCCTACCCTACAAAAATATCTCATCATCCAATCCATGAAGGGTTGATAGTTTTTCACATGTGGGCCAAAGTTTGCCTGTCTTCCTTTCTCCTTTCTGTCCGTTTTCTTGCCCTTTTCCCTTTCCTTCCTTTTTTATCTCCTCTTCTCCCTTTCATTCCCTTCCTTTGCCTTCCCAATTTTCCTTTGCCTTCCCGATTTTTTCAGGGGGCACTCTGCCCCCACCCCCTTGCCCTCGCCTGGCTACGCTACTGACCTTGATGTGCACTGAGTTTTAAAATCATATATTCGCATAGGTATTATAAAATGGGTCGGTCGTCGGGCCGGCCCGTTGAACAAGGTGTTTTTTCTCATGGTCTTAGTGCAGCATCACATAACTGTCATTTCTACTCGTTTTAGATCGGAATATTGCTTTGAAGAATATCGCTTTTATATATAAACTTTTATTTAATTAGGACTGGTTTCAAACCGATATCATTGCCCGACGACCGACCCGTTTTATTGTTGGTTGATATTTTAAAAATTGTATGAAATGTTGTGAAAATAGCTGAAATTAAACAAAATAAACAGTACTGGAGCTCGATTTTTTTTACTCAGTTTCGGGACACCATGTCAACCCCCGCCCGTTAAGATTTTCTGCCTCAACAGTACCCCCCCCCCCCCCCCCCCCCCCCGCTCTAAAATTCCTGATTCGGCGGCTCCCGTAAGAAAAAACCCTGACCGACCGACCTACCCTACCTGAGAGGTCCGTTTCCCGTAGAACAGGGGTGGGGGTGTCGTCTCCTAAACTACAATTTGGTGTAGGCCTAAGATTTTCTCTATATAATTCAGATGTAATTTCAGCCGTTTTGTAGAAAATGTGGAACAAATGTTTGGAATCTAATAAATACATTTCAATTAGCATAATAATTTGTTTTTGTATTGTAGTTAAAATGCTAGAAATATAGGTTTTCGGCATCTACATTTAAATGTGTAAATATTATAGAATTAATAACAATTATTATTAAAACAATGGATATATAATTCAGGTGTAATATCAGTCATTTGTAGAAATGTGGAACAAAATGCTATTTTAATTTGAATCTAAAAAATTGTTTTCACTCCATTTTTTATTCCTGGTTTCTATTTCGTTTATATGGGTATCATATAAAAGCGGACATCACCTTCCATTTGACACCAATCATATAATTATGATCTTAAACGAGTCGAAATCACCGTTTTACAGTGAAACCCACCAACGATGCCCCGCAATTGACATAAATTACAATGACAACACCCTATATTCCAAATAAAGTCAAGTTTAGTGATGAATATTTATATGATCAATTTGATAAAGACAAAGTAACCTCATCTGCGTATATAATACGCAGATCCTCATTTCTACCCAGTGTGTACATACACTTGGTACATACTCTTAGCTTTATCTGTATGTAAACAAATGATTCACCAGGCATGCAACCCAGGGAACACGCATTTGAATTTACCGCGTCAGCTGGACATTATGCCATAATAGGTGCAGTCATGCACGGTAATTCACTCAAGTCCTGTGCGAGTTCATTAAACCAGTCCCCTATAATGTGCTTGTTTATATCCTATATAGGTATGTATAACACCTTGAAATAAAGGGCATTCTTGCTCTGTTGCTTTGTAGAATAAAATTGCTATAAATTACAATTTGGATTATCAAAGCATTTTTTGTTTTTCCTCTATATTATTTAAATGTTATATCAGCAGTTTTTCAGAACATATGGGACAGATGCTGTTTTATTTTGAATCTTAAATTAATACCTAATTAAACAACTATTTCGAAATTTAATCAAAAATTGCTAAAAAATTGATGTGTTTTCAATCACAATTCTGATATTCGTGATTTATACTCGCATATATTTGTATCATATTAAAGCTGACATCCTCATCTTTCATTTAGCACCAGTCATGATGAAATAACATTTTTAAAAATAGAAATATCCTGAAAAACAATATTGTGGTGAAAAACAAATTAAAATGACAGTTTTTGGGCAAAATGTCACACTAAAACAATATATAGAATTTGCCAACACCCCACATCATATGCAGTGTCATACATATTTATGATTCCACACGGTTGGCATTGCTCTAACAAAAAATGCCGTTGAGATTTTGTCTGAGCATATTTTTTATTGCTGGCAGGCTGTCTGAGCGCTTTGAACCCTTTGGAAAAGGCGCTATATAAATCCAGTTATTATTATTATTATTATTATTATTATTATTATTATTATTATTATTAAGGTTAAAAGGAGTAATTTTGCACTGATTAAACAAGCAGATAAACATTCTTAAAGTTGATATTAGATTGGTATGACAATTTCAACGAAAATCTCACAAATGTGGTCTGTATCCATAATTTCAATTTTCAAAACTTCTACCTGTACAATTGAATGGGTGCAAAATTTAAGTCAGGATTTGCATATTTCCGACTCCAGATTCAGACTTCAAGGATGTCGTCAACATATCTAAGCCATAGCTTGAGCTTACACTCATAGGGGCTGTAGCGATGGCACAACGATTTCATTTTTTAACAACGCAACAAACAACAGAGGTCTGATAGGTATGAGTTTCATCCTTTTGCATTGTCATCTTTTAGACTTTGAAACTCTGGCCCTAATGCCTTTGTTTCTAATTGAAGAACAAAATAAATGTGTCAGTTTTTGATCCATTTTGACTTGGACAGGTAAGGATAGTTGGCAACACTGTTCAAAAGGATTGTACTATACCTTAATTTTAGACTGTTGCTTCCTAAAAATGAACCATTCTTCGCATGCAATCTCAAATTAAAGAGGAGACATTTCTCAACAACTTTATAATTGGGTATTTTTGAATAAACGTTACTTTCAGAGGACTGTACCTTGCCCTGAGTCTAGTCTTGTAAGTGATAAATGCTCCATTTAGGTATGAGAGCATGATTCGTCTTTAAATATACTAGTGTATATACACCAAGACATTCAATTTATGCTCAACATAAAGATAAGCTGCCATCAGTGTTCGAATTAAGGAAAAAAATTCAGGTTATTCGGCGATTAACCATGATATAAAAACAGGTTATCCATCAAAAAATTTGGTTATCTGCCAAATTAAAAATTTCTCGGGAATTTCAGAGGTACAAAACAAACGAAAAAGCACATTTTCTGCAATTTAATCTTATTCCACACGACACATTCTAAAAATATTTAAATTCAGTAAATTAACATTTAATACGGGAAGAGAAGTGTTGCTTGTTACTTCTTAACGAAGCATCATACGAAGAAACGGCATGGTCCACATGAAAGTATGTTGTAAAATACAGCTTTTCTAGAAAAAATGGACAGAGTTCCGTCGTCCGATTGCCCAAAGGTAGTGCTGGTATATAACTTTCAATAAAAACAAGGAACTACAAACATTCCCAGTAAAATAAACCTCAGACACTTTATTTGTTTACACTGAAAACGGTTCTCAAAAGTCATGTACTTTTTATCAGAATATTATGAAATACCAATGTACTTATAAGGTAGGACCTTAAGTTATAAATTACCATAGCTATGGTGTGGGTCATGGAGTATTAAGTGAATTATTTCGGGTCCAATCTGGGTCATCTAAGGTCATGTTTTATATACTTTTGGACATTGAAGATTTTTTTTTTTGGGGGGGGGGCGTCTGACGGATAACCAGCATTGAATTTTAGGTTTTCCGACGGCCGTTTTGGGAGACACCCGGATTACCACTTAATTCGAACACTGGCTGCGATCATTAGAATATGCTGTGATATGACTGTACAGATGTAGATGAATGAAGTATAAACATAAGTCAAGGTTGTGAAATCAATAGATACAAGTGGGAAAAGAAAGGAAGTGGATGGGAGGATGTGGAAGATCCTTGGTATTCATGGCAACAGCGTTTCTCACTGTCCTGGACTAAAGTAATAGTCAGGAAATAATTAAAACAATGGTATGGTAAAACATATGAGAAAATGAGACAAATAAACAAACAATACCTGTGTGGTTTGTTGATGTTGTTTAGGCTTCAATGACACAAACTGTCCACCATCTGGTATGTGTGGTATGGTATCGCCATCTGGTCCATGTACCTGGTAGAGTTCACTCCATTCAGCTAACTCATTAGATGTCAGAAAGCACTTGTCTGCAGGCTTACCTGATGAACAGGATAAACAAATCAATGCCACAACTCGTAAATCTATATTGTCATTTTTTAATTGTAAATTCCAATTATTGTAACGTTTCTGTGTAAAAGTAAATAACTGATGATCCTGAAAATGACCCTAAACCAGTGTTTCCAGCAAAACCAAAGGTCTACACAAACTGATAGTTTTTTACAAGTACAGGGTCAAAGTTTCCTATGATCTTTACAAATAAATAAAAATAAAAATTGATTTTTAACATGCACCTCTGACACACGCACAAAAGTACAACACAATTAAATGTGTACAGGTTTTTGGTTAACTTCATTATGCCAGGTGCACACGTATCACATGTGGGTATATGGCAAATTGATCGAGAATTGTTTGCTCTGATTATATAGGGTGTCACATAATAATTTATACTGTGTTTTGAAAAATAATAACAATATGAAAACAATGTTGCAGTCCAAATATAATGCTTCCAATATAATGGGAACATGTTTCCTTAATTTCATAAAAATATCTTTATCAGTTCCGATATGGCATTTAAAATTCAAAATTCTGAAGAAAGCTAAATATATGTAGATGTTAGAATCACTAGCACTTTGATCAATTACAATGTTATTCATAGCTAAATAAATGCACCTTTCCTGGTATAAATCATTCTTGGACACCCTGTAGTAAACACCAGTCCCACACACTTTATGAACTTATCAAGTGTATTTAAACCGTTTACCTTCATATTAATAGCAAGTGTCAAGTTTGGCATTTTAAGGGCTTTCTCAAAATGTTTCTTCTATATTCAAACTTCAAAATCATTACTTTCAATCCATTCCTACACACAATATTTAAGTAGAAATAATTTATGTTGACAACAACAACTATAACCAAGCCAAACTTGGTACTGTTACTGGAATCAAAATTGACAACGTTTTATTGCGAACCTCCAAGAGGGAGCCGAAACAGGATATTACAATGACCCACCAATGTTGAGAGCAATACAAAGATGCTATCAACATCAACCTTCCAAAAATCAATTCAGAGGGCCCACAGGTGATGATACTTACATGGCTTTATTCAGAGGGCCCACAGGTGATGATACTTACATGGCTTTATTCAGAGGGCCCACAGGTGATGATACTTACATGGCTTTATTCAGAGGGCCCACAGGTGATAATACTTACATAGCTTTATTCAGAGGGCCCACAGGTGATGATACTTACATGGCTTTATTCAGAGGGCCCACAGGTTATGATACTTACATGGCTTTATTCAGAGGGCCCACATGTTATGATACTTACATGGCTTTATTCAGAGGACCCACATGTTATGATACTTACATGGCTTTATTCAGAGGGCCCACAGGTTATGATACTTACATGGCTTTATTCATCAGAGGGCCCACAGGTTATGATACCTACATGGCTTTATTCATCAGAGGGGGCACAGGTTATGATACTTACATGGCTTTATTCATCAGAGGGCCCACGGGTTATGATACATACATGGCTTTATTCAGAGGGCCCACAGGTTATGATACTTACATGGCTTCATTCAGAGGGGCCACAGGTTATGATACCTACATGGCTTTATTCATCAGAGGGGCCACAGGTGATGATAATTACATGGCTTTATTCAGAGGGACCATAGGTGATGATACTTACATGGCTTTAGTCAGAGGGCCCACAGGTGATGATACTTACATGGCTTTATTCAGAGGGCCCATGGGTGATGATACTTACATGGCTTTATTCAGAGGGCCTACAGGTGATGATACTTACATGGCTTTATTCAGAGGGCCCACAGGTGATAATACTTACATAGCTTTATTCAGAGGGCCCACAGGTGATGATACTTACATAGCTTTATTCAGAGGGCCCACAGGGGATGATACTTACATGGCTTTATTCAGAGGGCCCACATGTTATGATACTTACATGGCTTTATTCAGAGGGCCCACAGTTTATGATACTTACATGGCTTTATTCAGAGGGCCCACAGGTGATGATACTTACATGGCTTTATTCAGAGGGCCCACAGGTGATAATACTTACATAGCTTTATTCAGAGGGCCCACAGGTGATGATACTTACATAGCTTTATTCAGAGGGCCCACAGGTGATGATACTTACATGGCTTTATTCATCAGAGGGCCCACGGGTTATGATACATACATGGCTTTATTCAGAGGGCCCACATGTTATGATACTTACATGGCTTTATTCAGAGGGCCCACAGTTTATGATACTTACATGGCTTTATTCAGAGGGCCCACAGGTGATGATACTTACATGGCTTTATTCAGAGGGCCCCAGGTGATAATACTTACATAGCTTTAGTCAGAGGGCCCACAGGTGATGATACTTACATGGCTTTATTCAGAGGGCCCATGGGTGATGATACTTACATGGCTTTATTCAGAGGGCCCACAGGTGATGATACTTACATGGCTTTATTCATCAGAGGGCCCACGGGTTATGATACCTACATGGCTTTATTCAGAGGGACCATAGGTGATGATACTTACATGGCTTTATTCAGAGGGCCCACAGGTGATTATACTTACATGGCTTTATTCAGAGGGCCCACAGGTGATGATACTTACATGGCTTTATTCAGAGGGCCCACAGGTGATTATACTTACATGGCTTTATTCAGAGGGCCCACAGGTGATGATACTTACATGGCTTGACAAAGTTCATGATGCCTGAACCAGCAGCACTCTTTCTCCCGGCACTTTTGTTGTTCCTATCTTTCTTCTGGTTGATGACAAATTTGTCCACTGTGATGTTCATCTTGTGAGGTTTGGGATCTAGACCCCATGGAACCATGCGAGGATTGTTGGGGTACAGTTGCAACGATTTAGAGTTTCCCTGTAGGGCTTTATGGATACCCTTTTTGTTATACTGGCTTCTGTCATAAATCTGGGAGGAAAGGGGAACATACAACATTATTAAAATAACGCTTTTTGTTATTTTTAAAAATCAAACACCAAGAAATCTTCCCTTTATAAAATTGGCAAGTTCACTCACTGACTTGTTTACCAACTTGGCTAAATTGAATATTCACATTCTTTTGCAACTGCGTTATATGCTTGCATATGCTTGAACGTGTTAAAGCGATGGTCATATGCACTGAAGGTATGAATTAAGCCCTGCCGAAAATCTGTATACTATTGTCTCATAATATATAGTGCATACTAGCAGAAAATCAGTCAAAAATCAATTTAAATTGTGTATCAACATCTAAAAACCACACCGACTAAGTAAGAATATTGTACTATAGTAATGTAAAACAAAAGGTCTTAGCTGGGGTCCAAATACAAATTCAATAACAAGAATTTCTTATTGAATAGCAGTTAAAATTGGAGAGGTTTTAAGCAGCAGATAAGATTTTATGTATTACAGTTAAGACATTCATTCAAAGTTATACGAAATAATTGACCTGATTATTAGGTTGGGCTAGTGCTAACAGACGGAGCTCTGGGAGGGGGAGGGGGGCATCTGGCCAGTAGGCCTTGGGCTATTGGAGTAGCTCTGGGTACTACTATGAAAGTAACTTACTTCCATGGTTCTACTGATCATTGTCTTACCAGCTATGGTGTAAAATAGTCCCAACTATGGGTTAAATAGCTTCCCATCTATGGGTTAAATAGTTTCCCAACTATGGGTTAAATAGTTTCCAAACTATGGGTTAAATAGTTTCCAAACTATGGGTTAAATAGTTCCCAACTATGGATTAAATAGTGCACCCGGACCAAAGCTAATCAGGGCTAATCACCCGTATAGTTTGCCAGACCGGGCAAAAATAATTCTGGCACCAAATTCAATTACGAAAAACCACAATGAAAAAAACAAGTACTACAAACTCGAAGGTAGCTGGGCGGCTGTCAACAAATGACTCTATGACGGGCCAGCGGGAAATCGGCACAACATCACGAACTGTTGGTCCTGAGAAGCATTGTCTATCTGCCTTCAAACCTCTTGTTGTATCTACATACAACGTGCATACCTTATACCAACAGGGAGGTGTTGGTATTTTAGTGTCAAAATACAGACACAGATGCCTACAGAGTGTAAATTCCATCAGCAACAGAATCATCACTGCCACATTCCATGGTAATCCCAAACTCACCATTACGTCCATTTATGCTCCAATTGAAAGTGCTACTCCAGATCGTCGCGTGATACCACACTACCAAGAACAAGAACATGTACTGGAGATAAAGCGTTTCAAGTAGCAGGACCATGTCTATGGAATTCTCTTTCCCTCAGCATGAGGCAGGCCAAAACGATTAGCGTTTTCAAAAAATGCTTAAAAACTCACTTGTTCAACTGATGTTATTTTGTGGGTTTTTTTGCATGTTCATGTAATTATGTATAGTTTTGGCTGTAATTTATGTATTATTGTATATGTTATTTTCTTGATTATAAAGCGCTGTGATCTTTGTAGGGCGCTATACAAATGTTTTATAGTATAGTATAGTATAGTATAGTATAGTATAGTATAGTATAGTATAGTATAGTATAGTATAGTATAGTATAGTATAGTATGGTATGGTATAGTATACAAATATTGAATGCCTGAGCGTGTAATAGTAAAAACTATATCACAAGGTCAAATTTGGATTTTTCCATTGCACGAGGCGAAGCCAAGTGTAATGGAATAATCCAATTGGACCGAGTGATATAGTTTTACTATTACACAAACAAAAGGCATTCAATATTTGTTTTATATCATGATATCACATCATTCTTGTCCAGCCATACTCATAGTAAAAACTATCACATGGTTGAAATTAGGCCTATCATGATATAATATAGTATAGTTTACTCCTGATGACAAAAATGAGTTCTACAACAACTTGGAGAACCATCTTGAGCAGGTGAAAACTCACAACATCCACTTGATTTTGGGAGACTTAATGCCCGAGATGAGACACCCACTCATCACACCCTGAGGTTATTGGACGAAACTGTTTCTATGACATGACAAACAACAAGGGAGAGAGGCTTGTGAGTATGTGCGAAGAATATAAACTCCGCCCAGCGCAGTCAAGATTCCCTCAACCCAGACGCCATCTGTGGACATGGATGCACCCAGCAGGGTCTAAACACCAGCTCGACCACATCCTAACTAACAGCAAGTGGACAAACTCCCTAAGGAACTGTAGAGCATACAACTCTGTGGAACTAGACTCAGACCACCGGATTGTCAGCATCGAGCTCGTATGTAGCCTAAGATCTACCAAAGGGAAACCCTGCACATGACCGAGGTTTGACTGGGAAAAGCTGCAGAACGCTGACACAAAAGAGCTATTCCAGATTGAGCTGTCAAACAGATTCGAAATCCTCAAGTGCAACAACACATCCACACCAATAACTGAGAGATACGAACAGTTTGAGAAAGCAGTTTCAGAAGCAGCCGAAAAAGTTGTTGGAAAACGCAAACCTCATGGCATGCCAACCTGGGTTACGGACAAGACCATTCACCTAAAGTCTGAGAGGGACGCGGCCAAAAGATGTTACCTTGTCTCAAAGTCAGGGCAATCCAGAGACAGATGGAAGAAGCTCAACACCTGTTTGAATGAGTCTTACAAGGCAGATGAATCGTCCATCAAAACAATCAGATGGAAGATCTACATCAGGCTGACCAGAAAGGCGACTATTCCACCACATGGAAAATTATCCATGATCTCTCTGGGAAAGATAGGAAGTCCAGCGTCAAGGTAAAAAAAGAGATGGTACCACCCCAAAGTATGACAAAGACCTGCTTGCAGAATGGAGAAAGTATTTCAGCTCACTGCTAAACAATGACAGTGGTCAAATCCCATCTGATATACCATCACCTGCTGCTCAGAACCTGCCCATCCACATTGATCCTCCCACACTTGAGGAAACACAGGAAGCCGTTCATCAAATGAAGCCCAATAAAGCTGCTGGTCTTGACTGTGCAATCACATCAGAAGCATTCCAAGATGGCGGTGACGTATTGGTACAAGTTGTCCATGGGTTCTGCATGGAAGTTTACACCAACCTGAAACCACCCAACCAGTGGACCATCAGTGTTATTGTTCCTCTACCTAAAAAGGGGGACCTCTCTCTTATGACTAACTATAGAGGAATATCTCTTCTGTCAATTGCAGCTAAAGTATACAACAAGATCCTGCTCAACAGAATTAGAGATCATGTCGACCCCATCTTGAGGAATAACCAGGCTGGCTTTCGCCCTGGCAGAAGCTGTGCTCAGCAAATCCACATCCTGATGAGGATCATGGAAGGGTTTAAAGACCAGAAACTACCTCTCACAGTCACATTCATAGACTTCAAGAAAGCCTTCGACTCCATAAACAGGAAAGTTATGTTTGCAGTACTGCGACATTACGGAATCCTAAAAGCTTTAGTCGACGCTATAGGTGTACTGTACAACAACTCGAGAAGTGCTGTGATGGTCGATGGCAGTATCTCTGATCCTTTCGCTGTCTCCACTGGAGTGCTACAAGGTGACGTTCTGGCTCCATTCCTGTTTGTGATATTTGTAGACTACCTATTGAAGAAGGCCACATCTGATCTTGACTCCGGAGTTGTGACACATCCACGTCGTTCGAGGCGTCATCCTGCCATTGTTCTCAACGACTTAGACTTTGCTGATGACATTTCCACGAGCCCAGACGCAGCTGACAGAAACTGCTGCAGCAGCAGCAAAAGACCTCGGCCTCTACATTAACGTATCTAAAACAGAGTACATGACTGCCAACTGCAATCCTCACCTGGCACTTCAGGTCTATGGGGATACCATCAACCATGTGACAGATTTCAGGTATCTTGGCTCTATGATGGCATCGGGTGCAAGTGATCTTAAAAGACGCAAGGCATTAGCATGGTGTGATTTTGGAAGTTAGAACGCCTCTGGAGGAGCCCTCAAATAGGTATCACAACAAAGATGAAATTATTCAATACCACCTGTGTGACTATCTTACTGTATGGATGTGAATCCTGGGTGATATCCCAAGATATGGAATGCAAAATAAATGCATTCGCTTACTCTTGCTACAGGATAAGGCCAAAAAAAAAGAAGTTGTTTGTTTGTCCACGTCCGACCGACCGTGTACCTAGGTGCCGACCGTATTACTTTTATTTTCGATAATTTTTTTAAAACAAATTTTTGAGCAATTTGAATGGCCAAACGGACCGTTTTATTCCTTATTTCGTATGATATCGTCAATCTGGTATTTGCAACACCATCCCCAATTCGCAATCCCGTGTAACATGATGTTTACTGCATGAACTTGGCACCCGCGGCCCGCGGGGACTATTAAAAGGACTAAATGAAAATCAGTGATCGCACGTGCAAGTGATGTCATTTTTATACTAAAAACGCAGTGTGAGAAAATATGAAAAATCTAGTTACGGTTAATATTTGTTCCCAAAATGTTGCTCAACGGCATAAATATTAATTTCAACATAGTATATAACAATTTTTGGGGTAGTTAGTACGGGGAAATAGGTTTAGCAATACTTTCACGTATATATTTCTAGCAAAACTTCAACACAACGTTATTTCACATTGTGTAACATTCAGTCACAATGGCGGCGTTCTACGGTATCTGCGCGCAATGCAAACTCAGTACAAAAATAATATTTGATCGAGTTTGTAGTGTTGCAACCAATGCGACAGTATTGGAACTTTAAATTGACAATCTGCCCCAGCAGGAGAAAGAGATCAAAATCAGCAGTGTGAAGAGTAAAGCAACTAAAATGTCGCAAACTTATGAAAAGTGAGGTGTTTTGGTGTGTGTTTGGACTTTAATTCACAGTATACATGCCGAATTTATATTCCCAAATACAATATCCGTATTAAAAAAAATTTAAATTTTTTTTTAAAAAATCCGACCTACCGACCCTACCTTTTGAGGACCCTCTATGGACAAACAAACACCTTTTTTTTGTTGGCCTAATGCTAAACATAAAGTGCATGGATCATATCCCAAACACCACAATTTATGACATGACCAAGACAGAGCCTCTTATCCACTGTGTAAAGCGCTGCCAGCTGAGATTCCTAGGCCATATACTCCGTCTCCCTGATGAAGAGCCTGCTAAAAAGTATGCCACCTACGCACCAACACATGGCCGAAGGAGACCTGGTCGTCCTTGCACAACATATCTGACATATATACAACGCTTACTAGGGGATAATGAAGGCATGATTGAAGATTGACAGATTGTCACTCTTGCTCAAGACCGTCGTGCATGGAAGAAACTTGTGGTCGCCTGCTCTGCAGGCGAAGGATGATGATGATGATTAGGTTGGATGACCGAGACAATTCACACAATTCATATAAGCATTCACATCAAACATATTATGAAAACAACCCCATGTGGTAAGGGTTTCAGGTCATTGTGCTCATTGACTGTGTGCACCACTGTGACATATGTACTTACTGCAGATTCTTTGCCTTCAGTGACCAGCATTACAATTCTGCCTTCCCTTTTACGTCCAGTTCTACCCATCCTCTGTACAAGTCTTATAGGACTCTTGTGCGCATCAAAACACACTATCAGATCTACATCACCGATGTCAAGACCTTCTTCTCCAACGCATGTTGCAACTAGCGTGTTATAGCCACCCTCTCTGAACTGTTTCACAACCTATAAAAACAATAAAGAAATATAAAAATAAATCCTTCAGACTATTTTTATCCATTTTGAATTAAAATACTTCATGAGTCTGTGTCAAGGAGTGATGCTGACATATACACATTCGTTTCACTGACCCTGAGCATGCTTAATACACAGAAAAAACTCAGTTTAAAATAGCCACAAAATAATGGATAATAATTAGTCTTTTATTATTTGAACCTAAAATCAAATAAAGATCTGTGTGGACACCTACAACTAATGTTGATAAATTAACATTGTAGTCGAAATATACAGGGGGTTTCCTTGACTGCCCCTCCCCCACCCCCAGGACTTCCTTTCATGGTCTAAAACATATTTAGGATTAAAAATGGTAAAATTCCATAAATTGGCATATAAGAACCAACATGTATGATTAGAGTATAGTTTTAAGGGGGCTGTCAAGTGTCAATTTCGCATTTTTCACGAATGTCACTTGTTTTCATTTTTCAAAACTTCAGAGTGTTATCTATCAGACTATAAGTACATGCAAAGAAATTTTCAATTTTGAGCTTTTAAAGGCATAATTAGGAAGGATTTTAATTCCTTATGCGAGACTTATTTCCATGCGTCACCTATCCCGTGTACTGTTGTTCACGCAAACGCTGTACGCATCAATGCGCTTAAATTTGCAGCGCTGTTGATTCTAACACCTCAGTGTAAGCCGCGTGACTCGCAACGTTTTTGGCGCGTTTGAGGGAAGGAATAAGTGAGGAAGTCTGTGATCCGAGGAAGTTAAACAAAGCTTTCGGATGAGCAGTCAGCTGTAGAACGGGGCTCCGTTTCAATTGAGGGCGCTCTATTTAGTGACACACTGCCGTCATTTGTTACACGGCGATTCATCTAGTGACGAAAGTCCGTCGCCTGACGGAATACGAACAAAAACCACTTTTCAATAGAGGGCGGGCTTGGGAATGGGACGGCATTTCCAAGGGAAATAACCACAGAGATAACCGTTGCAAAGGCATCACTTCTGAATACTATAGGGCTTATATTTAATGTAAAAATGATCACACTTAGTCTAAAAATTCTATAAAATGGTGTAATCTCGTCTAGAAAATGGTGGTCTCATCGCAGCAAACCGGTCAAAAAAGACATAATTTTAGCTTGTGTCGTGTGATGTTGGGGTCAAAGGTTAAAATTAAATCATCGAACTGGATGTCGCAAAGAGTTCTGGTACCTTATGCTGCCCTCAACTTGACGAATAGTTACTTTTTATACAGATAATTGAGGGTAAAAGACGAAAATTCAATAATTGCACAAATTGACGGGTGTGCGTTACCTTGGTTACATACACCCGTCATTTTAGAGCGCCCTCAATTGAAACGGGCCCCGTTCTACAGCTGACTGGCGAGCGCCGGTGTAAAGAAGTAAGGCAACAAAAACACCATGTTCGGGCAAACCAACCTCTCAGGAAAGGTCGGGCGTTGTTTTGTGGGTTTTTATTACCAGTTATGAGAATTGCCGCAGAGTCAGAAATTTGTGAGCTATGGGGGGGGGGGGGTTAGACTAATTCCTTCTGTCTCCACATGCGCACTAACACGAAGCTGTGCTGTGTTGGAGACTGAAAAACAACAAATGGTTCAAATGATGCCGGTTTTTTTTGCGGTCTGCGCGATGTGCGTATGATCGCATTATACTGCGGGTCGATTAAGAGATGAGCTACACACGCACGCACAGCCGCCGTCGCGTCGCATTGTGTATCGAATTACTGGGACTCTCATGAATAAATTAGCGCAAAAGCGACGAAAAAGTCTGGCACGTAAAAAGCATAGAAGCGGACCAGTCCCCTCAACAAGGCCAACACATGCGCACCACAGCTGACGTTGCAGAGGGTGGTGGAACCGAGTCAGGGGTCAGGGGTTGCTGCAGAGTTAAGAACTTGAGAGCGGAGGAGGGGGGAAGGGTGCCGATCATTTCAACAACAACAACAACTTTGTCAAATTAGAAGATGAAAAATGGGTCGGTCGGGGCCATAGAACAGGGCTTTATTTAAAAGCCTAGGGAGGGAGGACAATAATGATAGAGAACTTATCCACGATCTGAAACGGAGAAATTATCAAGGAGGTCTACTCTGGGGTTTCATCCATTATAAGCTGCTTTTGCTTTGTATATTTATTTACTACTGTCTGCTGTCCCTTCCATCGGGCCAGTCAAGGTATCGAGAATTACCCAAAAGCTCAGCTCAATTAGATATTACTTTTTTTAAAAACCAGATTAATCCATTTGTGAGGATTATTGTACGTTTGGTTTATGCTGTACGGTATGGGCGGGATATGCCGCTATTATGTTATTAGAAATCATAAGCTCCTAGTCGATCAGGGGAAGGAAGAGGTACAAAAAACATGGTTTTCATCTCCTATTTGATGGAGTCGGGAACATCAGTATTCCGATTCAAATTCGAACTGCAAAAAAGAAACGTTGATATACCGATTCCATATTTTGATTTTGATGGCTAAATGGCCTATCATTCATTTTTTAATCCATAAAACGTTTGAATGTTCTAGACTGATCTGAAAGCAAGGGTGAAAAGCCTAGTTACGCCACTGGTAACGGGGACAGTCAAAAAATCAACCAAATCGAAAGGTCTACTGAATATGTAGCTAATTGTTAACAGCTATCATGTTATAAATCATTACAATCTTCAGTAGATAGTTGAAATAAAAAGGGATCCAACCAAATCAATGCTGCCTATTGGAGGTACTTTTTACAATTGCTATCTTCAAAAGATAGCAAAGAAATTTTAAACGGGTCCTGAGTTCATTGTAATGGGAAGTCACTCATCATTTAAGGGCAGTGTCAACCCGGCACTTGTTTCAAAAATTGAATTTCACATTTCTCTATTATTTTATACTTTTATATGTATTCTATCATTACCATCATAAGTTTCTAATCGGAAGCGATTATTTCCCGTTCTTTTGGGTGATTTTAAATTGTTGTTTTGGTAAGTTTGAGTCAGGAAAAGGCGCATAGTTATTTGGCGGGAATTTAAGCGGAGTTCCGCGCTTTTCAAATGCTGCGACAGCTGTTCGATCATTGCGTCACGCGCTGAAACTTCCCGCGCGTAATACTAGACGCGCCGCTTAATATCCGCGACGTAGACGCGAAAAACAAAAGAGCGCAAAACAATGTCTAAAATGTAAACAAAGGCCAATCTTACGATCATTTAAATTTCAGTTTTCTTCCAATTTCTTCACATTGTGACAATATAAATTGAATCTGATAGTTTATTATGATTGTTCATAATAGTATACTCGCGTATAATAGTATACTCGCCCGTGTGTTCCGTGAACATTTAGCTTTAAATGGTGGAAAATGTCAATATTATTACTAAATCGATGTTTTCTAGAAGTTCAAATTTGAAGGAATTTTACGAATTTTCAGACAACATAACTAAAAATATATCAAACTATCAGGTAAGCTTTTACTACCATTGTGTAGAGGACTTTCAGCGCTAGGAGGCAATTTTTTATTTTTTCGATTATGGATTTTAAACTCGAGATATGCATCCATTTCTAGCGAAATGTACGCAAAAAAACACGACTTTTACACTTTTCCGATGTTTTTAGCAATATTTCCAAAACCAAGCTTTATTTTGGAAAAAGAAAAAATTGCCTCCTAGACAAAATTGTTTTGTTTACAAAAACGTATATTAGAACAAATTACCATTTTTTATTTTATAGTTATGCTGTCTGAAAAATTTGGGGTAAAAAAATGGCTTTTTGATTCATTTCTCAAAATTTAGTTTATTTGGTATCACATTTATATCACCATCGGCTTCCTTATCAAATTTCCTTTCTAAAAATGTATACTTTTATGTACTTTTATTCAATATTCTCAAACTTAGAAGCAAAAGTTGATCATCAAAATAATAGGGTTGACACTTCCCTTAACTCTATGTAAGGGGATTTTAAAATGCATTCCACTAACCACTCGCGTCGGAGTTGGCACATTATTGGAAATTCATAGTAATACTAGTCATAGTATGCGGGATTCCTGGAGGGTGCAAGGAAACCCCCTGTATATGCCCGACTATTGTCTGTCCACTGAATCTGGTGAGGCAAATTGCATCTTAAACAAGTTACAGCAAGATATATCATATTATATCACCCTACAGGCCATGCATGTTGTAATTGAGGTAAAAGGTGCAGAGCTCTTTAGGTAAGAAGTAAACATCTTCCCTCTTTCTATCTCTGAGCTTTAGTTTTAATCAGACAATAAAGAACATAAGTATCCCAATTTGTAAAAATAAAACAGCACTTTAAAAAATAATTGAACTTCAAAGATTGGATACAGTTCTACTAACCCTGAGCTGCTCCTTCTGTGTGAAACCTTTGGTATTCTTTCCCGCCGTAGCCTGACCTATGAAACTCATGCTACGTATGAGAGGTTGATGACGATTCAACATGCAAGAAATCTCCTGGACGCTATCTCGATACTGTGCAAAGATCATCACTCTAGTATTATCTGGGGGTGCTGTTGATACACTGGTTGATGGTTTGCTTTCGTTGTATTTAGCAGCTGTGAACAAATCAGAATACATAATATAATGGCAACAGTTTAAAACACCCTCAAGCGATGACCATAATATCTTAACAGCTGCCACAAATCTTTACCAAGACTCTTTAACTTTGCGATACATGTTTTTATAAAATGCCCAAAGTCAAATGCTTTGAAGTGATAGATGAATAAATAATGAAATATAATATAAATAGTAATATTGTGAAATCTGAATAAGCAAAAAAATACATGATTTTGAAAACATTCTAGCTATGTTTAAAGTGTCATTCAGACCATAAGCAAAACTATCATATGACCTACAATCAGATAAATAATTGAAAAAACACACCATACACATCAAAATGATGATCTGTATCTGTATTCGTTATACTCCAACAAAATGGTAAAACCGCATCCCGCTAGAGTTGACAAAGCGCGGAGCTAGATTTGATTATAGATTTGCAAAGAACTTCAGTACTTTTTTCTGTTACAACCAAATTTGAAGTGTAAACACAGAATTGCTGTTGCCATTCATGCCATTGGTGGAGTAAAATATCGGGACTTTGAGCTGACAGATGCATGCATCTGATTGGCCCGATTGTATCCACGGCATCAAGAATATAACCGCCCACAAGATCATTATTTATCTCTCACGTGTAGGGAAAGTGCTGAACTTCTCTGATGGCAACTATAGTTACCGGATAGAGCTTTATTGCTTAGGAAGTCAAGAGAGGTTAAAAACCATCAGGTTCTGGATCAGCACATGCGCTATGTTATTTAGTGGTGTTTTAAAAACAAACAAAACTATTATGATCATTGTGGTCTAAAATTGACGCATATTTCCAGCTTGTGACACCTACAAAAGTTTTTGAAGTGCTCCACCACAATATTCTGCAATTTGTCCATCTTGGGATGACTCATGACAAATGGACTAGGCTGCGAGGCAGAGGACGCCCTCTGGTGGGATACTTTCCCTGGTGATGAGAATAGACGACTGCAATTCAAATTAGCATCATTGGTGCTGCTGTTGACACTGCTGTTGGCAGGGCTGCGGAGTTTATCACACAGGGTCTCCATCAAATTTTGGAAGTCACCATTGCGAAGGAGTTCTTGCTTTGTTCTGGAATAACCTTTATAGACAATGATAACAAAAATATCAATATTTATGATACCAGCTTAATTCATATTAAAGCAAAATAAGATCTATTGGCTAAAAGATAATTTGGGATTTGAGTTGAAACAGTGCTTGTTTATGGTCACGTTTTTTAACCTCAGCACCACAAAAAGGTGGTTTTGTTACATTTAAGAGGATTTTTTGTCTTTAGGCTATTGTATTTGAGTAACTCTCTATCAAATTGACTTGTGTTTGAGCTTATCTTAAAGACAATTTAATACCTTTTAATAATCTGAAGAGAGAAAAAATCTATCACTTTTGCTTTAATTAATACAGCTCGTTAAGTATAATTAGTCAGGGTGGTTGAGGGAGCGGAGGAGGAGGGAGTGGAGGAGGAGGAGGTGATTGCAATGCAATACATGGGTGGAACATTGTTAAATCTCAAAATGTCCTAACAGACAAATGGTAGCGGAGTGGTATAGCAGTCCCAAGTATGCAAATGATTCCATTGCATACAATGTCATGCTCTACCACACACAGTAATCAACAACTGACTAAATCTTATTGTCCTATTTGCATGAATGGATGGTTTCTCCTGACCTTCATTTGAAAGTATTACTGGACTCCTGCCTCAGGAATGTCTTTAAGACCTGTGACCACAACTGGTACTACATGTACTATAGCCAAAGTAATTAATTGTCATTACTTTATATGCAACACATATTATTATGATACTTTTAAATGCCCACTGTTGCCGGTTGAGTTAAGTTATCAATAACTGTAGTGGATGGGATGACAACATAATACTCACGTACTGTACATGGTAGTTTAAACACCCTGTATATTAAATTGCTGTGTGAAACAATGCTTTATAATCACATAGTGATGGTTAAACTAAACGATAGTCTCTCAAAACTTGTTCTGAATTATCATATATTTCATAACTTGTTTAAATTGGTGTTTTTTTAGTATTAAACATTGGGATTTTGACCACCCCGTATATATATACTTCCTAATAAGCTGACTAATTAATATTGTATTCGATGGATGGGTAATTTACTCAAATACAACAAAAACATGTATATCCTTCATATAGGTCCTGCATTTAGACTGTGGAAGAAAAAAAGTAAATTATCATTTTGTATAACATTTTAATTGTTACACCCTGTATAATGTTTAGGTCACCTGTATATTTGATTTCTAGTTTAAGAATTTACAATCCTTACATTATGAGCTTTCCAGATATATATGGTTTCATACCCTTTAGATGTAAATATTTTGATATATTCTACTAAAACAAAAAAATGATGTATATTTCATGAAAATGACCAATGTAACACAAATGTAGCCCAGGTTAAAAAATGTGACCTTATATAAAGTTCACTACACCATAGTTCAGGGGAAAAGTTAATATCTAAAAACTCTTTTAGCAAGATATTATACCACTTGCAACAAATCAATTCAAGTGCTTGAGTCTTCAGTCTTGAAGCTTGCACTGCAATGGATAACGAAGTGATGAGTTCATAAATATAGGTCAATAAATGCGCATGTCTTGTTTTGAGATAAATTAGACAAATCAATGCAAGCGCACAGATGTTGATGTGCAGGGAGAGCGCTTTTGTGAGCATATCAACATTTTGCACAACTGCATTAATTTTTTTTGAGAAACATACAACCTATTACATACAGGACAAAATCATTCAAAATGTACTCTCTTTTCATAATTTCAAACAAATAAAAACATGTCAACAAGTTTGATAGCACCTGCAGTAAAAATCACCAAACCTGTGCTGAATCAATAAGTGTTTAGTGCATGTATGACTGTAAGCATACACATGGAGTGCAATTAGACATTTTCAATCGACACCACATATTTTAGTTTCCTGCTTTCCCATTGGTTCGTACATTTTGTTTGAGAGGTCAGTGGTGCAACATTGGTAAGGCTAGCATTGGTTTTCCCAGGGGTACAAAACAAAAAATATATATAGTCATTTTTCCTGACAGCCAATAAATCATTCAATACAGCAACAATCATTACTAAAATCAACGTAAGAATATTTAAACAAATACTGTACACATAAAGCAATGGTTCATTGAATTTTTTTTAACTCTTGGAAAAATCTGCCCCCCTACAACCGCTCTCAAATGATATTTTGGACGTTGCTGTACAAGAGATTCATTTGATATAGAGAGAAAATGACAAGTTACAGATATATACAGACCTTTGGCAGTGTCCACTGTGCCTTGAAGGAAGTTATAGAGTGATCGCATGCCATGGTTTACAAGGAGCTCAAATCCATGGTAGAGACTGATACTGATGGCAAAGTCTCCTTCAACAGCACCCATGGACTGTAATAAGAATCATCCAGGTTACAAATAGGATTATCAAAACAAGTATTTCTTCATGATTTAAATTACTAGAATTATTTTCTTCTAGATATTTTCTAGATTGTAAGCAAAAGTGTTACATACATTTTTGTCAATTTCATGCCTGCTCAGTCTCTTTACATGCGCACAAAGTGTGCAATATAGCATTTCCAAAGTTGTTAATTTATCATTTTCAATATCCATTTGTGGAATCTAACCCTCTCAAGAAAAACACTTCCTCAATATAATTCAAAGGCACCATGGTAATGAGGTTGAAGTTCAAAGTTGGCATATAATGTCATAAGGAGGGTTTCCTCCTATACCTTGGTGTGATATAGTGTCATCAAGGTGATCAATGAATAGTAGCAAGAACTCTTATTTGATAGTTTTATATTACTTTGTTCATCTACCTGTAAAACAGTGATGTCATTACAGTGAACAATGCGGCATTGATGCGCAAGTGCACAGAATCATCTTTGATTACATGGATGCTTATGCCAGCCCAGTATAATTATGCATGCCATAATACGGTACAGTCATTGAAAAACACTCTAAAAGTCACTGCACAGAGTTAGATGAATGAAGTGTAGAAATAGTTGCTTTCAAAGCCAAGCATGATATGTCGGGATAAAAAATAAAAAAATGGACTTACAGTTACTTGTTGCGGCGGGTCTCGTCGGAATGCGTCCCGTTTTTGTAAAAGTTCAAATTTGGTCAACGTTTCTGGTGGTTTCCGATAAAGCGCTCCACAGCGTATCAGTCTTTGAGTATAAACACCAATTATCTAAAAACACAAACAGATTGAAGGAATTATTACATGAAATTAAAAAGGGATATATCCTCTTACAATAATTGCTATATCATTTCTCCTGAGTAAAAGATCAGTTAAAGAGAAATTGTCAAATGAATTGATTCCCAAGGTAGCCCTTGTGGTTAGGATTTGCCTTCGAGTTGGTATGGTTAGTTCAAAAAATATATGACGTGTAATTGATCGTTACCAACCTGCAAGTAAAGGTCTCTGATGGACTTCAGTTCTTCTCCCAATGGAATCACCACCTTTTCCACTTTTCTCTCATGCACATATTGCTTGATATCAACGGAGTCCTCAGAACGAATCTCTATGTGAGACACTCGCATGTTTTGTAGAACTTGTTGAACAGACTGTGTGGGATTTAGAAACAAATTACACTTTGTATATCTCTTTTAGCAATCTAATATAACTTTTTTTTGCTATAAGTTGTGCATACATTTACATGGGGAAAGGATTGTTCTTTTCATTCTTTCTTGTATCTTCTTTTCTTTTGGGGGTGGGTGGGGAGGCATTATTTTGTGCTAAATATCGGCATCGCTGTTTGTTCAACAATTAAGTGTAGCATTATCAGTCTTTCTTTTGAGCACAAAACTAGTGGTGATTTTGGCACATTCAGATTGAGACCTCTCCACATTCTCAATGCCCAATCTCCTGACCTCAGTCCCATTAATAAAAGTTGTTCCAATACTTTTAATTTATATTTAGTTTTACATCTTTTCATTTGAAACTGTGGTCTTAAAACTTCCAAGTATTGGAACAACTTCTAGAAACATCGTCAACAAGTGTCGCCAACTTGCCGTAAGCTGTTATGATCATGGCCACTTATATTACGCGGCAGTTTAGATGGATTTGTGAACCTTTTGGATGACAATTACGACAGACACAATGACAAAAAAAGGAAATAGATGACCTCCTGAAACGATAGCTTTGATGGTAGAAGATCAAGATGGGATGTTATTGTGATAAAGTATGAAGCAGTTACACAGGCATCGATGGGGAATTTGACAGCTCTGCATGTATTCTATCGTGTGTTCTTGCCTTTGTTATTAATTCATGTTGATCACACACTTACATCAAGCGAAGAATCAGGGCTCAACTTTCAATTTCATGGAATCATTATCCTGATCATTCAAAGTAAGAAATTGTATTTCATGATGTTAATTGCTAGCTACGTATATGTCAAGAATTGTATAGAAAATCCCTTCTCTACAATGGAGCAGCAATTGTAGATGAGTTGAACTGATGAGTGTTTTCTGTATTTTTTTTTTATGACGCACAATATTTTATGAATATTGTTCGCATCCGGGTACTTTGTACTGTTTGGGAGCTCCATATAAATAATAACACTTGTTTTGTATTGATAAGCCTGGTTATGACAACCATTCTGTGATTTGGTTGCCAGATCATGCAACAGTAGAACTGTTGTCGACATACCCGACAGGTCGATACAGATGATGCATTGTCGATATAAAAATTAAAATGATAGATGGGCGATATGCATGCATATTACATGCGATAAAACACCAAAGTAGTTTTTTTCTTGATTCAAGTTACACAAAATAAAGTATAAGTCTAGCTCAACTATTGTTTTTAAGCTTGTAATCATAAGTTAATATGAGACGTGTTTTCTTGGCATAATGCCAATTTACTTAGGTATTCTACTTTTTTATTTTCAAGTATTTTTATCCATTGTTTTGAATGTTTTCCGACTACAAAAAAAATAGAAATCCCCAGAACTGGTGGCTACTCTATTCAGTATTACCAGGGTATTACTATCAGGGCTCAAATTACATCGCGGCCATCGCAGCCATTGCCGCGATGCCCTCGCATCTGGCCGCGATGCCCTCGGATCAGTAAACAAATCACGGCCATAATGGCCGTGCCCTATTTTTAACAGTGGCCGTGTGCCCTTTTTGGCTCACGGTTGGGGGTTCCGATAAACTTAACTTTGATAAAATTATTCCAAGTTCAATCCGATTTTGAAAGGTGCAATGTGCTTTAAAATTTTACAAAATGACGATGTGACAGTCCATTCAAGGTGTAAAGTTTTCATCTATCCACCAGAACGCTAATTAACTGTGCATCCATCTGAACTGAACAAACACCAACCATTTCAACCATGAACTCACCTTAATAAATACCTATCGTTAACTACCATGTCCTTCTATTCAAAATAATGGTTGTTTTTAAACATGTATCCGCCTTGTCTCTAGCTACGCAATTGCCCACTGCTCTGCTTTCCAACAGCAATGTACATATAACATCACAAATTCACAATATGACAATGATACAGTATTAAAATATGTTGATTGACAAAATAAATAGACTGTCTCGTTTCATGCTGTAAAGTATTTAATAAAAGTCCTAGTGAAGTTTACATGTGAAATTATGGTATAAATGATGTAATATAAAATGGCCTTGGTGCCCTTTTATTCCAATATTGGTTTGGCCTTGGTGCCCCAGAACATGGCCTCGATGCCCTTCAAAATGTGTTATTTTTAAGGCCAAAGTGGCCGTGCCCCTAAATTAACGAAATTTGAGGCCTGATTACTATACCTATAACTATTAAATTGGCGAAGTGAAATATTCACTGGGGCATTCCTTCCATTTTTCTCTAGCTCTACACATCATTCATAATTTTGTTCTGCTACATCTTGTTCTTACTTCTTCCGAGTTTGAGTCGAATGTTCATCACAAAAAACACAAACAGTTACGACAAGCATTTTAATACTTTCGTTAATCGAAAAAAGCTTACAACTTAAAACCAAACGTGAATATAGAGCTAGTAATACTTCACGCTTCACACAGCTGTACATTTTCATTTTCAATTCACAAAACAGGCCATGTCACCACGTGCAATGACATGAATGAGCATGCTTGATACTAATGATACCGCATGCTTTGCTTTCGATCGAGTGTGAGACAGTTCCCGTGAATCAATCCAGTTGCGGTGTAGTAATGCATGAATTAGATCTGAGCTCTTTCACCAACGGGGATTGCTAACAAATTGATACCACATGCTTTGCTTTCGATCGAGTGTGAGACAGTTCCCGTGAATCAATCCAGTTGCGGTGTAGTAATGCATGAATTAGATCTGAGCTCTTTCACCAACGGGGATTGCTAACAAATTGATACCACATGCTTTGCTTTCGATCGAGTGTGAGACAGTTCCCGTGAATCAATCCAGTTGCGGTACAGTAATGCATGAATTAGAGGTGATGTAAACAATATTAAACAAAAATTAATACGGCCATCAAAGTGACAAGTTGTCGACAAAAAGCAAGTTAAATGTCGGGATCAATAATCCCTTAATAAGTTTATAATAACAACATAATCTGACAGCGTAAGATCGCTGCCCGCCAGTTGCATCAAAACACGTACATAATATAGCCACTTTTTCCGGTAATATCAGAGGTTGCATGAAGACTAGCTTTTGTTTGGTCAAAAAACTACATTACATTCACTTTGATGGACGTATTAATGTTTGTTTAATATTAATATTAATGATATATAGTGATGATGTATGATGTAGAACAAATAGAATGAACCTCTTATATCAGTTTATTCCATATGAATACCTTCTTTTATATCTTAGAGCAATTCTAATATAACTGATCATTTCTAGCATTAATTTCCAGGAAAAACATACATTTTACCTACAAAATACTGACTTGAGGTATGCTAACTAACCTTGAGATCTCCACCTGGTGTAGCACTTAGAGCCAGAATCCTGAATTGTAGTGTATACTTGCTTACTTCATTTACTACCTGTCACATTGGAAACATGTAAATCAAATATATAACTACTACATCTATTATGAGGAGGCACTTGATACATTCATCTTAGCTGACAGTACACATGGTTTCCCATTGCTTATGTGCCTTATCTACTGCCAAGGCACTTTTGTCTTGGTTGAGATTATTAGTTATTAGGTGAAGCGGAGATATCATCATCTACGCTTTTCTGGCTATGCTGCCATTGCGCACACAACTCTTGTTCCAGATTATTCGATCATAGGTCTACATACAGGGTGAGTCAAAAAAAAGTGTACCCTAATTGAAAAAACCAAAAAAAATATTTTTGACCACAAAATCAAGGCAAACAAAACTTTAAATGATTGCGCCATTTCTTTGCTACCATCTGGAAAAAAAATCACGCTATTTGATGATACCGTTAAGTAAATATGACTATTTCTGTACAGGAGCTGTTTTTTCACCTAAAACACGGTTTTTAATTTCAAGCTTAACGAGCTTACTAATGTTTACTAGGATTATGATGTAAAGCATTACACATCTTGTTTATTAAAAGAATTAAGTAGACAATACACTTGTTCAAAATTGTCTCCTAATAGATTAAAACAATAGACAGCTTTAAGGCCTATTTATGACACAATTACCACACTTTAATCATTTCATAACAAAGGAATTGATCCTTTCGCTGTCGGTATTGTAATTTTCTATTGGTCGTATCTTATGAAATATAATGGTCAAGATCTGGAAAGCGTGTTCGGACGTTAAATTGGTCACTTTTATTCAAAACAGCGTAAAATAAGTTTCCCTCAACCAATCTAAACCAGATAAAATTCATATTAAAGCTAATTGATTTGTCTTTATACCGTAGTATGTTGTTTTGAAAACAAACGAATGCTTTTTCTAAAAAAAATCGCTGAAGTTGAGTACACTTTTTTTTGACTCACCCTGTACATAATCAACATGTATAAGGCGCCTTTCCAGAAAGATCAAACAGCCATAAGAAAAATAAACAAAAACAAAATAGAACAATGCAAACAGAGTCAATATAATGGATATAGAAATGAGACTTCAAAATCTTCTTGAAACAAGGCAGTGTGCATGTACATGCCTTCCACAGTGAGGGTGCAGAAATATAGAACAAATTATCCCCAATACGATTTGTTCCCAATTAAACAGTAAGAAGAGAAATGTCCAATGATGAACGTGTACCGTACTAGTCTGAGTATAGGCACACTGTTTTTTACTTGACAAAATATCGGAATTTGGGGTGGGATTGAGATCGGACAGATGTGTGTCAGGAGAAAAAAGAGAGAAAATAAGCATATTTACTCAAATTTCCGCCCCGTATTGCAATTTGCACGCTGGATCCAAAGAGATTTTCTTGATGATGTAAAATATTTTGAAGACTTTCTCTACATGGATTTACAACTTAAATATAAAAGTGCTAGTTTAATGGGTATTTGTCTTGGTTTGATCATATTTTCATGCTTAAACCTCTCTATAATAAGTAAGTGTGGTGGTCAATACTGTTGAAAGCCTTTATTTTTCTATTTTTCTATTGATTTTAAGAAATGTTTACATCAAATTACAAACAAAATGTTAATTTCTGGTTTTCAAACAGGAACCTAGGGGGTGCTTTTCCAATGTTTACAAAAAATCAAGGAGGGCAAAACTTTCCCACGCTATTTGCCAATAGAATCGAAGCAATTGGATGTTATAACAGTTCCAGAATGAATGCAAAGATGTATCTGATTATCCCACAAGTTAGGTAGACAGTTGCATCAACCAAATCAGCTTTGAAGTATGATACGGTGACTGATTGATACCGGTACTTTAAGAAGATTAAAATGTATGTTGAAAAAGTCATAACTTCGCCATAGTTTATTTTTGGAAGTTCAAAATTTAACATTGGATTATAAATGGATTTTCCTTGAATTCCTGGATTTTCTTAAAAGTGAGGGGGTGGGATTATATACTCGGACCAGAACGGTAATAGGTCCAGTAGCAGGTTTGACTTTAATATGGGAAAGAAAGTTTGTAAGGTAATCTAGTGCGTTACCTGCAGACATTTTAAGACATACATGCAGATCTTAAATTTGATGCACTCCCGTATGGGTAACCAGTGTAGTCTATCCATGAGAGGGCTGTGATATTACTATGTGTGCCAAAAATCATACTGATATGACATTGAGTGCAGTGCACAATCAGTTGCCGTACCATACCGGCGCTGAACCTATTAAAAATTGTATCATACCACTCAGTCGTTCTTAATATCAAAGAAAGTTTTTAGACATATTCATTGGTGAAAAGGGAGAAATATTGATTACCATATCAAGCTGATGCATGTGCTTTGACGCGTCTAATACAGTGTACGCAAGAAAAAGTAGGGCGTCCGTCTGTGTGGTGCGACTTGTGCGCTTATCTAATATGAAACCGTTTGGCATGCCATATCACATTCGGCCGAATGTGATATGGCATGCCAAACCACAGGTTTTTTCTGTATTGTGTGGACATGCAGGGGATAACTAATTTATCGTAGTGAACCAATTCAAAATATCCAGAGCCAAACTCCCTCCAACGCCAAACTCAATTCTGCATAGGCGCAACAATGTTGAAGTCAACAGGCCCTGTACCATCTCTTCTCTTCATTTAACGTAAGCAAGAAAAACACGACCAACTTTGTTGTTGACAGATAATGTATTTTCGGCATGGATTCCGCCTTTTTACGGCCTCAGATTGAATCAAAAATTGTCACATGTAGACTTAATCATCCCCCATTTTGTGTGTTTGCATTTGTGTGCCGTGATCCGTAACAATATATTGTTGATTTCAAGCAACTCTTACACAGTCGCAAATGCTTGTAAACATGATAAATCAACGATATGGAATATATATCGCGTGTTTTGGCTTTCATGTTTACGATATGGATCAGATTTCAAACGTGTTAACCAATGAAATTGCCATATTTACACCTACTAAATGATAATACCAGATGATATATGAGGTTTTGACAGAACAGCGGTGATATTTACCTGACAATATGCATGGTTTCCCATTGATTTATGTGCTTCATCCACAACAAGGCACTTAGTGATATCTTACCTGACAATATGCATGGTTTCCCATTGATTTATGTGCTTCATCCACAACAAGGCGGTGATATCTTACCTGACAATATGCATGGTTTCCCATTGATTTATGTGCTTCATCCACAACAAGGCACTTAGTGATAACTTACCTGACAATATGCATGGTTTCCCATTGATTTATGTGCTTCATCCACAACAAGGCGGTGATATCTTACCTGACAATATGCATGGTTTCCCATTGATTTATGTGCTTCATCCACAACAAGGCGGTGATATCTTACCTGACAATATGCATGGTTTCCCATTGATTTATGTGCTTCATCCACAACAAGGCGGTGATATCTTACCTGACAATATGCATGGTTTCCCATTGATTTATGTGCTTCATCCACAACAAGGCACTTAATGTCATTGGCAGGGCATGCTCCACGACTCAAATCATTCATCAGAACTTGAGGCGTGAGGAAAAACATGCGTTTGCTTGACCAGCACCTTTTGCGTTCTGGAGGCGCAATGTTACCTAAGATAATTTACAAAAAAAAGTCATTTGTTATGGCATACTATATCTACTATCAAATTAAATATTTCCATTTGGCAAGGTAAACATTACACTTAAACTTTAAATACAGGGACTTTCTTTGTGAAATACGGCAGGTTGGAAATGTTGAATGTACCCAGGCTTGTGTCCTAATAACATAAAACACAAGGGGTTGTTTAAAGTATGAAAGATAGTTGTTGGTTTCAAGGGTCAAGATAACAAGCGCTGGGCGATATTTACCCCTCGGTCCTTCTGCTGTAATAGCGCCCGGTAATGCTGAAAAATAAAGGACCGAGCGCTGATATTTTGCCCAACCTAAGCAACTGGTAGATGACACTTATGTCCACTGTCGTCTGGCATCAGCAGTTTATGTAGTGGTGCTCTTAGTGATGAGGGAATTACAAATGTATTCATGAAAATTGTGTGATCATTGGGATTTTCAACTGCATTAGTTAGCTAAGAAATAAAGCATAACCAAAAAAAAAATAATAGTTTTAGATATTTTTATTGAACAACATGCCGGAAAACTTGATATGAACGATTTAGTCTGCAGGAATTGCATTTTACAGGTGGCCCAAAATTTGACAGTTGTGTAGTGTAGCTGCTTCTTTAAATTTCAAAGGCCTTTATATTTAACTAAATAAAAGTAACTCTCGGTAGACTAAAAGTAGCTCCCAGTTCTTATCAAATCCCCATGACGGGAGCTACTTTTGAAAAAAAGGAGCTCGCGGTAAAAAAAACCCCTGTTATTTTTACCCTTGGTTGGTTTAGTAAAAAAAAAAGGTAAAGAAACTTTTAAAACATCTCTTTTCATGCAATATGTAATTCTGAAAGCAATAACAAAATAACAAATATTTGCTGCTTTTGAAATTTGGGTATGTATTTGTACAGTATAGAACAATTTAAACTGACCTGTCATTTCCACCATATGGCTTTGCGGTACTCCCATAATGTTATAGCAAGCTTCTATTTGCTGTGCAACTAGTGGTTTGGTCGGTGCCATAAACACTATCTTTCCTTGAGGGTACCACCGAAAGAAGTTATACATCACAACTGCCCCAATGAAGGTTTTGCCAAGACCTGTGAGGTGGAAAAAGAGGAAAACATAATTCACACAGAATGCTCATACGTCCCAGACACATTTCTGTAACAGATATAGTATTTATGATGTGAACAAGCAAAATGATGAGGCAGAAGTTGCAAATATTGATTTTGATTTAAGCAAAAAAAAGGATAGACTTTTTTATACCTTTGGAATCAATTGTCCATTCTTAATTAAGTTTCCTGCAAAATGTTGCATAATGGCCAATAAAATCAAGTAGAAAACTAAAAATGGGATATTTTACTTGATCGCATCACATTGTTGAAAGCTCAAATCACCTTGCTGTTTTTAACTGTAGAGGCTGATCGGTTTGTCACGGACGGACATTTTTGCAAAACACGGGAGAAAATGGTTTATTAAAACAAACTACTTGCACTTATTCAAATGTTTTATGTATTATGTTGAAGAGTGTCATCAACTTCATTGAAATTTATACAATTTTAGGGGTGTGGTTTGTTACTAAAAATAGACACAGTTAAATATTTGCGTCACGGACGGACAAGATAGAAATAGGGTTCTCTACTTTTTTTTAACGTAGTCTTTAGTCATTTCTATCTAAACCATTGGTTACTCCCCAATGTTTTCTGGGCTAAACAATATCTAAGACACATGGCTTTATTACCTGATGCACAGTTATTGAAAACTTGCCTTTACTTTTACCAGACAGATAGACACTGGGACGTAGGTCTGTATCAATCAATCTAGCACTCTCCATCTAGGGGATAGATGAAATGTGGCTTAAAATGAAGCTAATATATGCCTGATCAATATTTTACCTTATCCCACGTTCGTAGGTTGCACATTATGACCCTAGACCTCGATTTAGGGTCAAAGGTCACATGTGTTTCAATGGGAAGTCAAAAACTAAATTTAACATGGTAAAAAAACTAAAAAATGAGCTATTGACTATGAAAAGTATATTATATTGTTGGGATGAGTGTTTTAAACAAAAAAGTCAATCACAACTTTGATCGTAGATCAATAGTTTTTGAACTGTGACCTTTTGAAAAAGACAAGTTGGCCAAAATAGACCATTTTGGTCATATTTTCGCAAAATTGGCACAAAAATGACATGATATCATCATTAAAAAAATATTTTGACTCATTATGAATTGATAAACCATGTTATAATGTTGGTATATAGATGTACCTTACATTACAACACATTTCAAAAATCAATGGTATGTTGATGCCATGGCAACCAGCATTAATATCCTTCAAATCCTTTAAATTTGACTCAGATTTTACCCATTTTCGATGAATTTGAAGGATATTAAAGCTGTTTGCCAGTGCATGCGGACACCATTGACTTTTGAAATGTCTTTTAATGTAAAGTTCATCTATAAACCAACATTATAACATGGTTTATCAATTCACATTGAGTCAAAATATTTTTTTAATGATGATAACATGTCATTTTTGTGCCAATTTTGCAAACAAATGACCAAAATGGCCTATTTTGGCCAACTTGTCTTTTTCAAAAGGTCACAGTTCAAAAACTATTGATCTACGATCAAAGTTGTGATTGACTTTTTTGTTTAAAACACTCATCCCAACAATATAATATACTTTTCATAGTCAATAGCTCATTTTTTAGTTTTTTTACCATGTTAAATTTAGTTTTTGACTTCCCATTGAAACACATGTGACCTTTGACCCTAAATCGAGGTCTAGGGTCATAATGTGCAACCTACGAACGTGGGATAAGGTAAAATATTGATCAGGCATATATTAGCTTCATTTTAAGCCACATTTCATCTATCCCCTAGATGGAGAGTGCTAGAATTGTTTTCTGAAGGAATAAAACATGCACGGCCTACAGTCTAAGAGCTGACAATTTGTGTCACGGACGGACATTTTTGGGCGTCACAGACGGACACAAATGTTAACCACAAGAATAACTTTGAAATTGCTTCATTTGGGTTTAGTCAGTCTTGATCAGCATTAAGTTTTGAAATTATCCTGACAAAATGGTTTATTTAGCTTGGTTGGTTCTTCAGATATGGTTCATTACAGAAAGCATACACAAAACTGCCATGTCCAACATGGGTCAACTTTTTTTAAACCACCCGGTATAACTAATGCATGTTTTTCACATTCACAGCATGTAATTTGTTAGCTCTGTATCCCCTGACAAATATAATCTTATTGCTTCTATGAAAAAGAATGCTGTCATGCTGTGAACTTAGCGATCACATATCATAACCATATGCACATAATTTACGATGGTGGGATAGTACAAATACAACTTGGTGTTGGATGACTAGTCACCAGTCATCTAACACCGCAGGACCAGTAGTTTGCACTACTTTCCCAAAACAAACCATGTTGTATTTGTTTTATTACACCTCGTACATATTTCATTGTCAAAACTGAATTGAAAATTGAAAAAAAAAGCTTATAAATGGTGTTCCGCATAGTAGGCCTTCTACATGTCAGCGAGCAAGACAGACTCAATTCCTCTCTATCAGAACAATATCCTCAAAACGGTATCCTAATCTTCACAATAATAGAACTTTACAGATTTTGTATTATTACATGCTTGATCCATGCAGCACCTTTCTTATCCCAAAAAAGTCCCAAATCTGTGGCTGTTAGAAGACAACACCATTGTTGTTGTTGTCAAGTTTGCCGGGTGGGCCGCCGCGCGGATTTTCAACCTCGTACTTGGCAGCGGCGTTCAATATTTACAAAATGTTCATAGGCTCTAGAATTGTTTCGGGAGACTTAATATTACAGAGAAGTAGTCAAAACTTTATGTATGAGGTGTAATAATATAAGATATATCCCTGTCAGTTTCATAGTTATAAGCTTGATCTATCAATCAACAGAAGTTTTAAAAATATTATTTGGGTGTTTTACTGCATCTGTAAATCCAAGCCACATCTGATATCAGGAGCTCAAGGGGAGATCAGATTGACTATAATGAACTTTATCCACACAACATGATGCAAATATATCTATGATACCACTCCCCCCCCCCCCCCCCCCCCCCCCCCTGACAACCTGGCTTATTTCCTTATTACAAACCATTATGTACCTGTTGGTAACGTGACCATGGTGTTTTTGAAGAGTGCCTGTTTCACAATGTTGTATTGATAATCCCTGACTGGATAATTAGTTGGATAGATCCAGATATCTCCAGCAGTCAGGTCAAAACCAGGGAGATCCTCAAGACGCGTCCCATGTGGAGGTGGTAGAGGTGGAAAGGATGACTTATTTAAACTGTTTGGCCTGGTTAAGAAAAGCAACAAAATAAGATACGGATTTAGAATTGGTTGCAAAGCATCATACATCCATACATTCGGCTTGAATATCAGGAGGTGATACACATTATATCTAGTCAATAGTAAATATCCAGACACTGATTCAACATTTACAGTTTAATCAGTTCTAAATTGTTGTTGTGAAATATTCGTTTTCTCTCCATGCTCTAAAAGTAATCCAAGCGTACACGCGCGATTATGGTAACACGCATGCGGTTTTGGCCGTAAATGATGCAATTCATGCACACCCGCAATCCCTGCATCCTTTCATATTTATTCGCTGCTGTAAGGAGGCTTCGCCAATTTGGAACTAATCAAACTATAGATTAGGGACAGGGATTTTGCACTTTTTAAAAGCACTAAAAGTGCTGCTTGATTTTGGAAAAAGTGCTTTTTAGCTGCATTTATAGGTAAAAGGTGCTTTTTCACCAAAAATATGCCATGCGTTAAAAATAAATCCAAACGCGCAGTTATTTTGCGTGTTTCCATGTTGACGTGTTTCTTTGTACGTTGTCAATAACCATCATTTTTCATTCAAAACTACATTCAAACTAAATTTAAATGTAGAATAAACACTTCCACAGTTATGAAACTTGTGGATTTTTAGGTAAATGGACATAATTTGTTAAATATTTCGACAACTTTTTAAAAAAATTGCTGTGTGATGAAAAAGTGTTTTTTTGAGCAAAAGGTGCTTTTTTGGGCAAACGGTGCTTTTTTGGTGCTTTTACACTTTTGAACATTTTCCCTGTCCCTACTATAGATCTATATAATCCATAATACTCCAACCTCACCATTTAACTGATAGTACACATCCCCACAATAAGATGGATTTATTTAATAAAAGAATTAAGAAACCCTGCTCAAATTATAAAAACTATGGATAAATATATTTATAATATAGTCAACATTCAGTTAAACTCCTGGGCCCAATCTCATTACAAATTTGTTAGGGTACTTATACTTGAAAATGCCTGCCTTTTTTCACTTGTGAAAGAAATAGAGAGGAAAAGGGGGGAATGTGAGGGAAAAGAGAGGGGAAAAGGAGAAATAAAAGGAAAGTAGGGGAAAGGGGCAAAATAAATAGGATAAATAGGGGGAGTGGGGTTGTTATTTTGTAATGGGGAAGTAACCTAGTGTCGGAGGGCAAAACTGATACATTTTCAAAAATATATGCCCCTGTAAAAAAGGAACCTTATTTTTCACTAATTAAATTGTTTCACAAATATACAATACAAGTGCATAACATGATGCATACCATGATGCATTAACATGCTGTGCATACCATGATGCATTAACATGCTGTGCATCCATTAACATGCTGTAACTATTAGAAGATTTTATTTTTATGTCAGGTTTGTAAGGTTGCAACTTAAAAATCATGGCACCACCAGTATTTCAAATTTTCAATGATTGCTAAGTCAAATTTTATTACACAAATCAATAGCAAATATTTGTTGCTACACGGTCACTACACCACCAGTAACACCATGTTTGCTCTGGATGTCTCATTTAAAGTTTCAACATTTCCAGATGATTGAGAGTATAGGCCTACAGTTGAAAAAGTACATTTTATTTGTATAAATCTACAAGTGGTTAACGCTTGCACCAGTATTACCTTTGATGATTAGATACATTAAATGATGACGTTCCTCCTGCTACTTTGGTTGTTGTCATCATAACGGCTTTGTTAGCTGCATGAGGGGGGTCTGCATCAAGATGAGATGTCTCATTCTCCCATTCTTGGCATGCTGCCAGTAGCATATCATCATCTTCTGGTATGTCACCCATGTCATTGTTGGCAGTCTGTTTGTGGGGGAATGGTCCATCATCTGCAAAATGGATCAAGTACAAACATTAATGTATATGTACGCATCCACTTCAACATCCCATGAACAAACCTAGTAGTGGGGTTTGTAAAGGATTTTATCGTTACAAACTTTACAAAACGGCCATTTCTGGCACACATATTGGTATGGATATAAGATACAAGAATTTCTCAAGACGCAAAAATGTTGACCCATAATTCGGCTAAAATTTGCATTTTTGGGGAAAAAAGTCATTTTTAAAGATTTTACTCTATATAATCTACAAAGTAACTCCCTGAATGCACAAACAATTTTGAAAGTTGTAGACAGTTTAGTAATAAAGAAATTATCAAATTTTCATGGTCAAAAACAGTCATACATAATAGCAGAATCACATCTTAAACTAGTCGTATCTCGGTTTCATATTGCAAATGCTAACGAGTAAATTAATGCATATATTTCAAGACTATTCACATTTATTTATACAATCATGCCGTAAGTTGCTGTTAGAGACATTGCTCATGTGTGTATGACTCGCATATGACGTCAGAACAATCTTTAATGACACAATAATAATTCCTTGAGCTTCAATTTGGGATCTGATAGATGCAGCGGCAGAGTTTCGAGCAAGGTAGCTTTGCCTTTGCACATTTGTAAAAGATGGAACCGTGTTCGCTCCTGCATCCGCACTACTTGGTGAGCTCAAATCATGCCTTGGCATCTTTGGGTCGGGTCATCCACACTGGTGTCCAGCGCATGTTCTTGGAGGGCCATCCCACACCTTAAGCAGTTGCATCCTGACATGCGATACTGCCTTAGTATACAAATCGTCTTACGTTCTGTCATTGGAGTACATTAATATATATGACTGCTTTCCCGCGTGTGATGTTAATCTCTTTGTTTTCCGTAAACTATATTCCTCACAAACTATCTCTGAAAGGAGTGAAAATAGTTCCTGCTTGTTGTTTGAATTTCGAAGGAAATCTTTCCACTCTGCTGGTGCCTTGGCTCTTCGGCCCACATTTACTTAACACCGCTCTCTCTCTTTTCTCTGGGTGATTCCTTGATACTAGCTGCGACGTATCCATTACGATATCAATCCGTCTGGTTTTATGAAGCTCACGCTTAATGTAAGCTATAAATGCCTGACCATAGGCAGCAAATGTAGGGGCTTCAGACAAGTTTCTTACATTACCTTTCAGAATAAACATTTGTAGTTTGTGGTTCAAAATCAAAAAATATATTATATAACTGCCTGGTGTGTTAAACAAAATCTTCGAAAGCAGAATCAAATTTGTCGTTGTTTTCCCCCTAAAACCTGAATAGCAATTACTTGATTTTGTTATACCATTTATATAATGACATTACACGTGTCAATGAACCTTTTCATAATAATTCCGATAACTAATCCGTCATATTATTAACAATATACAAATGATGACCATAACAAGTTGGTTTAAAATGGTCGATTTCTCCCCTTAAAATGAAGACATTTACATCTAAAAATATGATACTTTAAACATTTTGAATCGCATTTTTTTGTGTAATTTGTTGTAATCGGACGTTTACCTTGTGAACTAAAGCAGTATGCAGATTGCTCAATGTCATTTTCAGTGAGAACAATAAAAATGTAAAAAAACATAGTTTGGCTTAAAAATATTTTTTTATATAAAAATGTTATATAACAATGGACGTAATTTTTGCGTTTTGAGATTTTATTGCACTACACATATACACAAATACTTGTACAATACTTGGGTGATTGATACTTATTATATCATGTATTTTTGAGAATAATGTTTTTTTCTTTATTACTGATTATTTATCAATTATACATTTTCAATTTATTGTTCCAAAAGTTAAGAAACATAACCAAAAATTGATTCGCTTATATATTCTGTAACCTCTATTACACGTTAATGTCTGTAAGAAAACTCGGGCGTAAAAATGTGTTTATTATGTAAAAACACCATAAAAAATGAAATTTTTAATTTTTTAAAAATAAAGAAAATCCAATATTTACGTTTTATTACTTTTTTGAGTTGTTTTGGCAACACCTGATTTATTGCCACCAAAAACCTTTCTGAAGCCTTATCTGTAAAATAAAGCCACTTCAGAAGTTACGTGATGTCTGCAACTACTTCAAAACATGAAATAAGAAAAAGTGAGTTTTTCACCTAAAAACACACATTTTTGGCTTAAAACAATGTCTGAGTATCAAACAATTCCGTTTTCTTTGGTTTCCAATTAAACCTACAACATGTTACAACATTCCACAGTTTTAAGAAGCGATAAACAAGTTGTATCGTATTCAAATAATGAAAATTTTGATTTTGTTATTTTACACCAAAAAAGGCGTTTTTGGGCCAAAAAAGGACCAAGATAAACAAAATAAAATTGCGTCTTGAGAAAATCTTATTCCATATATTCATGTTAACCTATGTAGCGAATATGGCCGTTTTGTGAAATCTGTAACGATAATGGCATTCTAGGTCCTTTACAAACCGTACTACAGGGTGAGTCAAAAAAAAGTTTACCCTAATTGAAAAAATCTAAAAAAATATTTCTGACCACAAAATCAAGGCAAACAAAACTTTAAATGATTGCGCCATTTCTTTGCTACCATCTGGAATAAAATCACGCTATTTGATGATACCGTTAAGTAATTATGACTATTTCTGTACAGGAGCTGTTTTTTCACCAAAAACACGGTTTTTAATTTCGAGCTTAATAATGTTTACTAGGATTATGATGTAAAGCATTACACATCTTGTTTATTAAAAGAATTAAGTAGACAATAGACTTGTTCAAAATTGTCTCCTAATAGATTAAAACAATAGACAGTTTTAAGGCCTATTTATGACACAATTACCACACTTTAATCATTTCATAACAAAGGAATTGATCCTTTCGCTGTCGGTATTGTAATTTTTTATTGGTCGTATCTTATGAAATATAATGGTCAAGATCTGGAAGCGTGTTCGGACATTAAATTGGTCACTTTTATTCAAAACAGCGTGAAATAAGTTTCCCTCAACCAATCTAAACCAGATAAAATTCATATTAAAGCTAATTGATTTGTATTTATACCGTAGTAAATTGTTTTAAAAACAAACGAAAACTTTTTTCTAAAAAAAAATCGCTGAAGTTGAGTAAACTTTGTTTTGACTCAACCTGTATAGCAACCTATCAGGATTCTTGGTACAGCAATTTTAGGTTAAAGTCAGAGCTATACATGTATAAGAATGCATGGCACATATTCTCTTGATCAGTGTTCCAACAACATGCAGGTGGACTATGATCTGCTTATTATGCATACTTGGCATTTTTTAGTCTTAAAAGACTTAAAAAATGCCACTAACGAATGAGAGCCATGAGGTTGAGCTGACGTGCTACGCGCCACAGATGTCCGTTTCACTGTTTTGGGGGTAATTATTATTATTATTATTTAATCTTTCTTTATTGAGGGTAAACAGCTTCAGTGTCAAGCACTGCTTTCCAAGCAGGCCCTCATTTCACAGAGAAAAATACATAATTATTTACAATATATATACATGGAATATAACAACTATTTACATAAATATATACAGAACCATCAGATAAATTCAGCAAGGAAATGCAGAATTGTAATATACTTTAGAACACAAAATTTAAATTCCATGGATCTTTGTTTTAAATTGTTGCACTGACATATTCTCAAGTTCGGTTCTGATTGTTGATGGCAAGTTGTTCCAGGCATATGCTGCCCTAACATGAAACGTTCGCATACCTGAGTTCGACTTAAATTTCGGTACAACCAAAGTATTACTTGTGTGATTTCTTGTTACATGACAATGGTTATTATGAACAAATTCAAACTGCATCGATAAGTATGATGGACTTATATTTCTTAAACATTTATACACAATTAGTAAAAGGTGATTATGCCATCTTTTATCAAGTTTAACCCCTTGAAGTGCATCCATTAAATCATTTGTTGGTGTTCTTATATCAGCTGAAAGTATTATCCTGGCTAAATTATTATGAAGAACCTGTAATTTTCTATGACATTCGGCAGAAAAGTTTGACCAAACTGTGCTTCCATAATCAAAGTGAGGAATAACAAGAGCATTTGATAACATTACAATAGTTTGATTTGGAAGAAAATGTTTCATACGTTTGATAATACCTGTTCTTTTAGAGACATTCTTACACATATAATCAACATGAGCTGACCAAGACAAATTGCTATCTAATTTTATGCCCAAGTATTTAAATTCATCTACCTTTTCAATGTTATTATTGTAGGTTAATTGTACATCTTGAAACCTCTCACGCATCTTATTACTACCAAATATCATGAATTTAGTCTTATCAACATTCAGGGTAAGCTTGTTTGCTTTGAACCAATTAGCTACTGTGCTAATACTAGGTAGGTTGACCTCACATACTTCTTATGTGACGTGCACCCATTGTGACAAAACATACTAGATGCTGTGATAGATCAGTTTGACTTCATTGACAGTCTCATTTTCTTGCATCATCTTCATCAAGAATTATGCCTACTGGACAGGGTCCGCATTAGGATTTGATTTAGTGTAGCAAAAACTGCATGATGAACTTTCATTTTGAAATATTTCCAAATTCTGTATGCAAACATTAATTGGTATAAAATTGCTACACATTTCCAAAATTGTGTTGCTAAAAATGAGGATTGAGTAGCATTTTGCTACTGATACACTTGATTGCGGACCCTGCAATTGTACGATCTCAGAGGCAAAGGAAGGAGCTTAGACTTGAACTTGTATCAGGAAAACTATATTGCAGCTCTTTTAGGAAACAAGTGAGGGAAGTGTATTACACATGATTTACGGGTATATGTAGAACAGATTTTATGTCCTATATACGCCACGACCACATCGTACACTATTAGAGGAAATCAATATGTGACCAGTTTCAATACAATACGAGCGCTGTCCAATATTGCGGATAACTCTAATTCGGGGATCGTGGTGTATGAGTACAATCAGGAAATATTTATTTGTGACATTTTAAAAGAAGTTCAGCATTTGTTTTGTAATGAGCACATACTTCAGCATTAGTTTACATGTATAGGCATGCGTCCGAGAATAGGCAATAGGTATATACCCTACCCTTAAATTAAGGGACACAGAACACTTTGATTTGGTTTCATGTTCTGGTTCTGTCCAACGCTCCTGGTGGAGCCAAATGGACAGGGTTGGGTTGTGTGCGCATGTACTGCTATGATGATATGTTTAGTCTCGCTTGCTTAGCCCTGGTAGACGTTTTGTGGGTATTCTTGAATTGTGGTATTGAATTAATGTTGGTGATCCGGGAGTGATAACGTATGCACATACTTAAAGGAGCCTGTTTACAATTAAATGAGTTTAATTATATGCAGGGGGTTATCAATTCACATGTTATCCACCATGTTTCAGTTTCATTATCAATCGAGAAATAAATGAGCCCCTTTTCAGTCGAGCAGAAGTCTTTTGGCAAGTGCTCTTGGGAGAAACATCGGGGATATTGCGAAATTAATGACGTAGATCAGCCAGACAAGCCTGCATGAGCTCAGATTGGAGGCTCCGTAGACTTTACTAGTAAATAGCGTTTATTACTAGAGAAAGTATGTGATTTGTTATTTTAACTCACATACTTTGTTTATAAATGTTTATAAATTATTTATCAGGAATACAAAAACATTTCCTACCAAATGTGTAGGATTTCCCACCATTTCTTTATAGATTTCTTGATCCAGAAAAGCAACATTTCTCTCCAAATGACCAGATTTCCTGGGAATAAGATTGTTGACAGTCGCCTAAATTTTTAGTTTCAGAAGATCTAGTGGAAAGCGTAGATTGTGACCGCGGTATAGCATTGCTGGCGAGACTCCTGTAGTAGCGTGCGGTGCATTTCTGTATTCGAGTAAGAAGTTCGTGAGTTTATAATCTGCGCTTCCCTTCTTTGCCGCTTTAAAGCCTTGCTTGAATGTCTGAACCAAGCGCTCTACTAAGCCGTTGGTTGAGGGATGATATGGTGCTGATCTGATGTGTTTCCCCCCATTGCATTTGAGAAATCACTGTCCGGACAGGGGTCAGACCACTACCCTTTTTATTTTTGCCCCACCATTTTTACAGAGCCACCCTTTTTATTTGGGAATGATCAACCCCCACCTTTATACCGAAAAGAGGACATTTTTATCATTTTGTGCATTCAAATTTGAAAAGGCACTCATTGGAAGAAAGAACAAAGTGACAGAAACAGAATTCTTGAAATTGTTTTAATAGTTTCAACTTGAAGTGTTATGATATCTCTTCTGCTTGCATGTTTTATTTACTCGTCTGTCTGCTATAGGGCTGGGATTTTCGGGAATTCGTAATCCCGGGACCCGTTTTGTTTTTCGGGCAGTCCCGGGATTTCCGAAAATAAGCTACTTAAAAACCACCTTGTCGGCTAAACCACGATTATTTAATGCAAATTTATAGAGGGAAATTCATTTGAAATGAATTTATTTCATCAAATCAGTGCATTTTTTGGTACTTTTATGCTCGCTAAAATGTGATATTTCGCGCGTACGACACTTTCGTAAGCTCACGGCGAGTTTCCATTTTGAAAAAATGTCACATTTTCAACAATAGATGGCGCTTTATAACAACAAACTCAATCTTGTCAATTTAAAGATGGCGACTGTTTAATTTTAAAGTATATCGGACCCGATATCGGATATATATTTATGATATTACTAGCGCTAGCGAGCCGACAAGGTCGGTATTTTGATTATTTTGATGATTGCTGAGAAATTATTCTCCTCATGGAATTAACCCCCACCCTTTTTATTTTATCTCCACGCTTTATACAGCTACACCCTTTATATCAGAAATATTCTGACCCCCACCCTTTTGTTGATTTTTTTATTTCTGGAGTCCCACCCTTTATAAAGTGTGCCGTCCGGACTATGGGAATAGTGCAAATTCCTCAGAGGTAAATTGGAGTCCGTTATTGCTAACGAGCTGAAGTGGAATCCCTTCACTTGCGAAGATTGACCGTAGAATGTTGATTGTTGTTCAGAAGTGGTAGACTTGGTGGGAATAACAAATGGCCATTTAGAGTATGCATCAACAATGATGAGGTACATATAACTCCATCAACTGGGCCTGCATAGTCCACATGTATTCTCCAGAGCAGCTTTTAGCTAATGTCTCAGTGACCTGGTCAATGCCTGGCCACCAGACAAGTGAGCGTGCAACCGATTTCATTTCAACCACCCCGAGGTGTCCATCATGCAGTTCAGCTAGAACCTGCTCGCGCAGCTTTGTGGGAATAACAATCTTGGTTCCCCACATGAGACACCCAGCAGTTATTGAGAGCTTGTTGCGACGACTCCGAAACGGCTTGAATTGCAAGGTATGAGATGTCCAACAGACTGCGTAGCTTTATAGACTTTGCTGATGATTGCATCTCTCCGAGTGTGAAGTTGGACTTTCTGTGCAGTCACTGGAAGATGGTCCATTTGAGATTGTTCAATGTCGACGTACATGAGATCCAGTTTAGTTGACTCGCTTGACTTTAATGGCAAGCGCGCGCGAGAGGCCATCAGCATTGCAGTGTTCTTTTGTATTGCGATCAAATTCAATGTCGTATGTGAATCCTGCGAGGAATATCGCGTATCGCTGAAATCGTGCTGCTGATGTTGCTGAGATTTGCTTACTAGGGCTGAAGATTGATGTCAGCGGTCGACAGGGTGTGTGTGTTAAGGATTTGTTTGTGTGTAGCAAAACTGCTATGCAATTATTTTTTTGTATAGCAATTTACAAATTTTGCATAGCAGTTTTGTTTTACTTTTTCTAATTCCAATTTGCTGTTGATCCGTTAAATCTATTTTCAATTAGTAAAACAATTTTACATACGTTTATGTAAGGTAAGGTACAGGATTAAATGAGTTTTAATTTTCAAGTAAAATGTTAGGTTTTCAAATAATGATGTAAGTTGTGAAATGTTTCAGCAATCAGCATAAAAAATACAGCAGATGTTTTATGAAAATGCAAATGCAACTAATGAGTACTCACTTGCTTGCTTGCTTGCTTATGTAATTGTTAATAATAATAAAGAAAATCAAACAATAATAAGACTGTGCCGCAGTACTGCCAGAAAATTTTAATATAATTATTAATTATTATTAAGTCGATTTAAAAAAGGAGGGGGTGAGCTTTGGTACAATTTTTAACATTTGCGTTTTCAAGGAATTTGTTTTCTAGAATAGGAAGAAGACTGATGAAATCAAATATTTACAATTGATATATTTCAGATAATTTCACTAATTAGCTCTCCGCTGACCCGTTCAGAAGCAAACAATAATTAAAACCATTCATTATTTACTATACGATTACTCGCTTCCCTTTCTTACCCATATATTGGAAAATGGTCAGGCCTGGGTCAAAAGTCAGGTCAAAGTTTACGGCATAAATAATTGCGTACATGTTCATCTGAGTTGTACATGTAATGGAAATTCCCGTGTGTATCGTACACTGTTAAATGTTACAAAGTGTAAATGTATGATGTAATTTATAAACAATCAGTCTGGAACGTGTCATGTGGCGAGTAAACTCGACGAATGAAGTGGAGATTATCAATTTAAACGTATCCAAATACGGAATACTATGTGATTAAATGGCGTGAAATGGACCATTTACATCACTAATAATAGTAAGTTTAAATCAATCGGAACTTCGGAATATAATAATTAGTGTACCGAGTCAAAAATGTTGTGTAGCAAGTTTGCTATGCATGTACAAATGTGCGTCGCAGCTAGTTGTGCTTGATTGTGGCGCAAACTGTGATGCGATACCGGTTAACACAAACCCTGGCAGTCGATGATCGGTGACCTAGATGAAGTGGCGTCCCCACAAATACATGCAACACTTGTTGACACCCCACACCAAAGTTAAAGCCTATTTGAGCATAGTTGGCTTATGCAGAGTATAACCCTAACTCTACTACACCTGACGGCAACTGTGCGGAAAAAGTGTTTCTATAACCCGGCGTGCAGTTTTTTTGGCTACAAAACGGACCCATGCTATATAACGAGGCGAATATACTCACCGAGTGTCGACTGGGAGCCGTGGTGTAGTGGCTAGGATCTGGGCCCTGATGCTGGAGGTCCGTGGTTCAAATCCCGGGGGGATCGGGGTGACCTTTCTGGTGAATTTTGGGTGTCGGAAAAAAATTCTGTTGCCGTGTGGTGAAATAGAGTTAGGGTTAATGACCTTGAAGTGAAAGCAATGGGTCGCTCTGTGCCGCCAGGCATTGCATGAGACATAACTAACCCAATGCCGTAGGGACTAGCGTCACAAGCAACCCGTACTGGTAACGCTTCATTATAATGGGTCAGTACTTGGTCTGATGTGATTAGGCGCTTAGCACTATCAAAGGATTCCTGACATTGATCTGTCCACTGCCATTTCTCATCCTTTTTTAGCATTTGATTCAGTGGGTACAGACTGTGGACAAATTAGGCAAGAACCTATGGTAGTAGTTTATCAAGCCTAGGAAAGCTCTCAGCTGTGTTACATTGGTAGGAGCCGGAGCGTCATTCACAACATTTACGTTGTCTTCTGTCATGTGTAATCCATTCTGGTCAATTTTGTAACCACAGAAAATAATTTTTGAAATTTCATGAACTCACATTGCTTTTGTTTACGCGCAGTCCACGTTCGTCTAGTCTTTCGATAACTCATTCACTTGTGTGTGTATGGTTTCACTAGACTAACCAAGCGCTCTACTAAGCCGTTGGTTGAGGGATGATATGGTGCTGATCTGATGTGTTTCCCCCCCATTGCATTTGAGAAATCACTGTCCGGACAGGGGTCAGACCACTACCCTTTTTATTTTTGCCCCACCATTTTTACAGAGCCACCCTTTTTATTTGGGAATGATCAACCCCACCCTTATACCGAAAAGAGGACATTTTTATCATTTTGTGCATTCAAATTTGAAAAGGCACTCATTGGAAGAAAGAACAAAGTGACAGAAACAGAATTCTTGAAATTGTTTTAATAGTTTCAACTTTTAGTGTTATGATATCTCTTCTGCTTGCATGTTTTATTTACTCGTCTGTCTGCTATAGGGCTGGGATTTTCGGGAATTCGTAATCCCGGGACCCGTTTTGTTTTTCGGGCAGTCCCGGGATTTCCGAAAATAAGCTACTTAAAAACCACCTTGTCGGCTAAACCACGATTATTTAATGCAAATTTATAGAGGGAAATTCATTTGAAATGAATTTATTTCATCAAATCAGTGCATTTTTTGGTACTTTTATGCTCGCTAAAATGTGATATTTCGCCTAGTTGACCTTATCCCAGCAAGTGAGGAGGGAGGGCTACGAGAATCGAATAAACAATTTTAAGTGGCCTTATGATATAGGAAGCTTATTTCCATTTGGGTCCTTTTCCTCCTATCATGCCTATGTATTTGTATTATAGTATAAAGTGCTCAACAAAAGACAGTCGTACATTTTGTTTAGGTCATTTAAAGTAACTTTCGATTAATCTTTTACCAAACAGGCTAGATAGACATTTGGATGAATCTTTTCGGCACATTTTGATACCAAACATAACACCTAACAACAAAGATAAACCATAATTAGCACCATTTATAGAAAATTAGTCACGTTTCAAAAGTGGAAGAAAACACCAATTGTTAAAGGTAGATGACCCGATCACATTCCGATTTTCAACTTGAAGTTTTCTATTCTACATGAAAGGTCATCCTTAAAAAAGTCGTGTTCCAAAGTTTGAGTTGCATAGCTCTAATGGTTCTTATTTTAGACGCACAAGATGCTGTGAACTGTACCCATTGAGTAGTACACAAACTATATCGGTGGTTACCACCATTCGCGGTAATTCGACGTTATTTCATCGATTTCTCCGTAATTATACAGATTTAGGCCGTCAAATTTCAGTATGATGATGAGAAAAATACGAGCTTTCATATGATATGAAAATCTCCGTATGTTTGAAATAATTCTGTGTTACGAAAATGAGATCGGGTCATCTACCTTTAACAAGCACATAATGCCCTTCATGATTGGAATCAAATATCCCGCTCATTAAGTGTACGCCCAGCGCAGGGTAGTGTACACGGCTGCACATTGTGATCGATTGCCCGCCGGTCAATCCTGGTTAATAACAGTGTCACACACGGGGTGAACCTCGCACACACCCATTTTCCTCCCGTGTACGGTGTAGTAATTAAAAATGTGACTTTTGAAAAGTGACTAATTTTCTTTAAATGGCGCTAATCATGGTTTATCTTTGTTGCTAGGTGTTATGTTTGGTATCAAAATGTGCCTAAAAAATTCATCCAAATGCCTTTCTAATATCTAGCCTGTTTGGTAAAAAACAATCAAAAATTACTTTAATTGACCTAAACAAAGTGTACGACTTTCTTTGTTGAGCACTTTACTATAGCCTATGTTCTTCAATTCTCCTCTTCATCTTTTTTTAATTTAATCTCTTTTGTCAATGGGGCATGGGGGAGGGAACGGCCTGCTACCCGGGGGGGGGGGGGCACTGACATTGGAAAAGGGTATAGGTATGTGCCGCGCTGAAGACCCCCTTTTTCACCCTCTGCTGCTAGCTCTGATGACCCCCCTTTTGAGCCTGCATTAGTTCTTAATTAAGACTCCAATTTTATCGAAAATTCAAAAATCATAAATGTGCGTTCTTGCTAATTAAAATTGAACTATAGGCCATTGGAAATGGCTATTCTATTCTACAACTGTTGTACGAATTGCACGAAGATTTCTGTAATTCGCACAACGACTCTGGACCAATGAGGTTCGAGCAACTATATCCTTTGACATCAGCCTAGATGGTTTAAAATCTCGAACAGGGGGGCGTCTGAGGGGGATGTGCCCTAAAAAGCTCAAACAGGGGGGCGTCTGAGGGGGGATGAACAATTTTCGAACTCATTTGGTGCGATCTGGTGTATACTTTTGACCAACATTTTACCGAAAAGCCACCTTCATTTCCAATCATTATTGGATTTTTTTATCTATGCAAGAAAGAAGTTGAGCATTTTTTTGATTTGTAGATTGTTTAAAAGCTCGAACAGGGGGATCTGATGGGTGATGTGCCCCTCTCTCCCCCCCCCCCCCCCCCCCCCCCACCTCAGAATTGGATTTTTTTTTTAAATTTTCAAACCCATTTGGGTGCGATGTGATGTGTACTTTTGACCAATAATCAATATTTTATTGAAAAGCAATACTTCATTTTGCCTTGGCCATCGCACACTCTATGAAAAATCAGGGGGATACATTCACCACCCCCTACCAGGTCAAAAAGTGTGGAGGGGGGATTTCTGCTGAGTGTACTAAGGGACTCCCTTTTTCTCCCACTCGAGGGCCTCCCATGTCTTATTACAATAGTTGTACGAATACAGGGACTCCCCCACACTAGACCCCCTCTCCTCTTCAACAATAGTTGTATGAATTACAGAGACTCCCCTCTTATTTTTACAATAGTTGTACGAATTAACAGAGACTCTCGTCTAATTCGTACAACAGTTGTACGAATTACAGCGATACCTCGCTTATTCGTACAACAGTTGTGCGAATTACAGTGATACCTCCCTTATTTGTACGATAGTTGTGCGAATTATAGCGATTATACTGTGCTAATTTGTACAACAGTTGTACGAATAGACTCTTCCTTTGAAAAAATCAGTTCCCAAAACCCTATTTTTCGTCATAAAATCCACTCAGTTCTGTAGCCCTTAGTAGCCCACCCCCCCCCCCTTTTTGAGACCCTGTGCGGCACACCCCTACCCCAAAAAAGTTTAGATTAATTTAAGGACCCCAATGCCGATGGAATTAAGCTTTTTTAAAAGGCTTTTTGGGCTATCCTTGATACTCTATCCCAGTTACTTTTCATGTACGGCTACGGCGTACCTCATTGCAATTATTCGGTGCCACACGTATGACACGTACTATTGGCCTATATAATTATACAGATATAATTTGTGCCGATTGTATTCCTCGCTGTGCAACTGCAATATAATGTTATGTATTATCTTGTTGGGTAAGCTTTAGAATACCCTACCATTTTTATTCCTCACTACTAGCCTAGGTAAATTAATAATTGCACGAACACAACTAAGCAGCGTATCGCGTACATTGCGTGAAGCGCGCACAACCATTCGCGTGATAATTTCAGGGGCATTCATCTTTGTACTGCGTTCGTGATGTTCGTTCAATTATTAATTTACCTAGGCTATACTATTTAGTGATACGGCGCGTTCCACAGAACAGAACTGAACTTTCCTGTTATTGCCGTGTAAGAAATTGCAATTCCGGTAAGTTCTCCTGTGGAAACACACAATAATCGGATTATTGATAAACCGATTATCACCCATAAACGGTTTATTATAACCTTCTCCAGAGGTGGTTATTTCCGCTCAAGATCGGCACCACTGCGCTGTGGAAACACACCGGTTTATGATAAACCGTTTAAGCTGAATTTGGAATAATAACGCGCCTGTCGATGCGCGCCCCGTAGTGCGCCCTACCTTTCACACGCACACACATCGTGCGCCTCACGGCTTGCGCCTCACGGCTTGCGCAGTAGTACGCTCGGTTCTACGCAGCCTTGTTATGGCAGCAGAGATGCGTATCGTTCGACAAACACCGCAATGCTTAAACGGTTTAAGTCAGGAGGGTCGGGAGCCGATTATTCAAACGGTTTATTGCGCTCTGTGGAAACATGACGGTAATAGCGCCGACACAGAATTTTCATTCCGGGTAAGATAAACCGTTTAACTAGCTCTTTTCTGTGGAAACACGCCGATAGTCACTCGACATAGCTGTGTAAGTGTATGGGTCATTCTTTAAAAGTCCCAATTGAAGACATGCAGTGGTAGGGTAATGTAAGGAACTCCCATGTTTTAACAAAGACTGTGTGTATTAAATGGCTTGGTTTTGTTTTCATGTTTTAACAAAGACTGTGTGTATTAAAGGTAGATGACCCGATCACATTTTCGTAACACAGAATTATTTCAAACATATGGAGATTTTCATATCATATGAAAGCTCGTATTTTTCTCATCATCATACTGAAATTTGACGACTAAATCGGTATAATTACGGAGAAATCGATGAAATAACGTCGAATTACCGCGAATGGTGGTAACCACCGATATAGTTTGTGTACCACTCAATGGGTACAGTTCAGCGTATGAGGTTGTGTTCGCTTTTCGGACGCCATTTTGAATTGGCGAACTCTACCAGGCACTTCTAGGTTACCGTAAATTAGTAGTGCTGTACGTATGGTAGAGTTCGCCACTTCGTGGGGTAGAGTTCGCCTGTTTATCGTACTGATCATAACCTGAGTGTTAACAAACCTCCACATTTTAAAAATGTTGAATATGCATTAGCCCGGGGGTGCCGTTCATTGTCCATCTCGAGGTTCACTGAATAAAATGATATTTAGAACAATTCAAATGATTTTATAGGATCATGAAGTAGCGTAATGTTTTGTTGTTGGCAATGACCCCCGGGACAATGACATGAAACATGATCACATTAAAATAAAACTACAAGTAATAATAAAAAATCGGATAAAAACACCCCAAGGGGGGGGGGGGGGGGGTGGGGGGTACTTTTGCCAAAATCGTACGTGGCTACAGATTTCTTAAGGGTCGGATAAATTATTAGATTACGTATCAAACCATGCCGTCGGAATAATGTATTTAATTTATTGCTTTCTTATTAGGCCAAATAAAAAAATATAGTAGTTTCTCGTCCCCGCGCGCATCCGTTTTGGCTGCCGCATCCCAAAAAGTTTTTTGTTTTTTTAATTTTTTTAATTTTTTTTAAAAAGTTTTTTTAATTTTTTAATTTCAAGATCACACTGATGTTGTTAATGGAGAACGTGTCAATATTTTAAAAAAACCTGTGTTACAATCAAAAAACAACACAACAGGCGAAATGTACTCATTTTAAGGTTATAAAGCTAGTCTTAGAAAAGTGGCGGCCATTTTGAAGCAAAAACATTTCCACCATGTTGGAAAAAGCGAAACCAGTTTTGGAAAAAGGGGCATCCGCCATCTTGGATCCGCCATTTTGGAAAAAAAAAAAAAAAAAAAACTGCCCTCATCCTCCATTTTTCAAAAAGTTGGGACGAGAAACTAGGTTTTTTTTTATTTGGCCTTAAAGCAACGCCCCCCCCCCCCTCCTCCCACCCCCGGGCTCCTACCCAACACTGCACCTAAATTCCTAACACGCACATCATAAACGGTCTATGCACAAACACCCCCTGGCCACCATCTCACGCCCACATCAATGCGCCTATGCGCTACTTTTTTCAACACACCTAGGTGGCATGGCAGTGACGTAACGTGTACTGTAGAGTTCGCCTGGGCATTATTTTGGCGAACACAACCCTTTTGGCTACAGTTCACAGCATCTTGTGCGTCTAAAATAAGAACCATTAGTGCATTACGGGCATTAGCATTAGAGCTATGCAACTCAAACCAGGGAGGTGTAATTAGTATTAACATCTCTCTGCTCAAACTTTGGTCTTTTTGGAACACAACTTTTTTAAGGATGACCTTTCATGTAGAATAGAAAATCGGAACATCTACCTTTAAATGCCTTGGTTTTAATAAGAGTACTGAATAAATATGAATGAATGAATGATTGAATTTGTCCTTCATTATCATGACATGTTGGAGAATTCGGCAGTCTTTCATCAACAACAACAGTCAAAACAACAACTGTTATTTTATTTCCAACTTCATCATCAATATCATGACTACAATTTACAAACCTATTTTCCCCCACGAGTGGAACAGTGTAGTCTGCCGAGAGCTACTCATTGCAGTTTATAGGTTCCCATATCAATATCGAAAAGGAGAAGAAAGCCATTCAGGGAATAAATTCTCCAATCGCTTCATTCAAGTTTCGCGCATCATATCACGGCAGGCCGAACCGAATCGTAAATCTTACCTTCCCATCATGCAAGGCGAGAATTTGGGTTTTTATTTTGAATCTCATTTTGAGCAGCTTGGTGCTAAGCATAGATGAAAGGAACCGACAATTTGGAACCCGGTAGTATATATTTTACGGAATAAATCGTATTGGAAACTGGAAACCAATGCTTAGCACCAAGCTGCCGGAAGCTGGATTCTTTTATTTTACGGCAGAGACGGCTAACAACGAGGGCCATAATTTACCAAGGGAAAAATCCGAGTGGGGAAAATGCTACTCTTTTAAAAAATAGATACGATAATTATTAATCTACGTTGATACTCGGCAAAGTCCAATTCCTGGATATATACCGCCGAGGTGAAAAAACTTGTGTATGTGAAGCTGAGGGTTGACTGTGCGAAATATATACAGGTGTAGACTATCTCCACCAGTCCCCCAACGTCGGCCCGCATTATCTTTTGTGCGCATGCGTTGGCCTTGTTGAGGGGACTGGCTCCATTACCGTTTTTTTCGTGCCGGACTTTGGTGACAGGATTCCTGTCACCGATTTCCGCGTACTTTTGTCGTGTGCGTATTTGATGTAAAGTAAATACGCACACACGGACAAACAGTAAGCATCGTCCAGCTATCGGCTCTTGGGGAAATACATGAGTAATAAAAGCCGTTTTACCACCAAGTACAGATTAACGAAATTATAATTTCGTGAAAATATCGTTCAGAGAACCGATAATTATGATAAATTATACGATGACCGCCCCGTAGACGTGTCGACATGGGTGGTTTCACGAACATTTGCATACCGCGGGACTGTCAAATCTCCAAACAATTTTAAACACTTGACTTTGTTTATACTCAATGTGGTTTATACTCATCGTGCTATCAGCATTAAAAGAAGCTTTGATTCAAGTTTTGGACATATAATTTCAGGTAGGTATTTTGGTTAATTTATATTCCGTCACGCGTCATGAAGTAAGCTAGCCTACAGTACACCAATACAATAACATTAACAGCTGATACAGCGAGTGATGCATTTCACTTTTCAGCATAGGCCTAGGCCCTTATGTTGTAAAATTGTAGCATGGTAAATTAGTTTTACATTTATTAAAAAGACCGAAAAAGATAACTTTCATGTTTGATTTGTGTTTGAAATTGAATGGATTGTTTGCAGTTCTCAGGCGAGTCAACAGTTAATTTCATCATGACAAAAACAACAACAAACCCGATCAAATTGGGGATCAAAATCATAAAATACATGACATCCAATCATTCCATAGTACTACTAGCTCAGATTACAGTACTTTTTTATAGTCTACAAATGACTAATTAATACTAGACTTGTAAATTTAATTAATTAATCTTGCGTGAGAAAGTTTCAACAATTTAACGTTGGATACCTTGTATGTCACGTTGAGTATAGAGGTATAGGCCTAATTAGGCATGTGTATCCTGAGATTGCAGTCTTGGCGTATTTTTTTTTCACGTCTTCTTGCTTCTCGGATTTGATTTTGAATTTGTTGATCACCAAACTGACACAATAAAAATCAAACTGCAAGACCGTAATACTATTAGGTATCTACTATTATCCTAAAAAGTAATTGATTCATAAATAGCGTAACAGGCAGCGGCTTTATAATAAGACAGCAGTGTAAGCCTACTACTAGCTAGGCTTTATAATTAATGTAGGACTGTGTAGTGTACTACCTGTAGGCTTTTAAAGATAAGCTAGCTAGGCATCATAAAATAGACGGGTCACAATAAAGAAAATGAATTAGTAAAAAATTAATAGGGTAGGCCTAATTAAAGGCTTTGCCTGATTTGTCATTCTTTAATTCTGGAATGATATAGCCGCAGGCCTAGGCTATATTAAATAGTTCAGACAGTTTCAAATTGGCGAAACCTGTTGAGCCTACAGCAGCCAATAAAAACAGTCGAGCTTTGCGTGCAACATACTCGATTGGCACGGAATGTCGCAGTGTCATTAATATATGGGTGACGCTTGCGTATGCCAAAAATCGCGCTTATTTAGGCCCATACGCTTGGATTACTTTAGCGCAATGTCGCAATGTCATTGAATGTGTGACGCTTGCGTGTGCCAAATTGCACTTATTTAGGCCTATACGCTTGGGTCACAAATTTTCGCACGGTCACAAAATTTCGCACGGTCACACAATTTCACAGTCCAAAAAGCACAACAGTCAACAAATAATTCCAAGTCCTCAGTGTTTTAGGTCTTTTTTTTTCCTTATGCAAATTTAGCGTCCCGGTATTGGGAATTTAGCGTCCCGGTAATTGGAGCCAGGGGGGGCAACTTGCTGTATTATACGGAAGATACATACGCGCGCATGCGTAAAAGCTGTGTCTGTTAAGTTACGTCGCTGTCCAGAGGAAGCCAAATAGAGTATAGTGTTCATGACATCTTTTGAACAGTACATGCAGAGCATCTCATGATCTCACTCTGATAGTCCATGAAACAAGAAACTTTTTCACACTAATGCACTTATCAATTACATCCCTGGCCCCACCCTGGCTCCATGCAGGGACCGTACGCAAACGTACAAAAAACGTTGCCCGGCTATGCGGGGGCGTGTACCGGGGACATACAAAAGGTGCCCGCTAGCAGGGACGGGAGCGGGGACGTACACAAAATGGTGCCCCGCCCTGCAGGGACCGTACACGTCTGAACCCGGGACATCACATCGTATGCGACTTTCTTGAACGCATGCGGCTTTCTTGTACGCCTGCGCCTTTTTTGTACGCCTGCGCCTCTTCTGTACGCCTGCACCTCTTTTGTACGCCTGCACCTCTTTTGTACGCCTGCGCCTCTTTTGAACGCCTGCGCATCTCTTGTACCCCTGCGACTTTCTTGTACGCCTGCGACTTTCTTGTACGCATGCGGCTTTCTTGTACGCCTGCGACTTTCTTGTACGCATGCGGTTTTCTTGTACGCCTGCGACTTTCTTGTACGCATGCGGTTTTCTTGTACGCATGCGGTGAGGGCGCACCGTATCATGAATACCGAGAATTGATAAGTGCATAATAGTAATAAGATACTTGTGGCCCCGCTGTGTATAAATGCTGCGTCAATCTATAGTAAACTCTCTGACGTATTGCATGATTGGTTGCGAAACTTGAAGAGCATGAGGCTCGTTTTATTTCATGGTTCTGGGGGGTTGGTTAACCCCAAACAAACCTGCTTTAAAATGCTCATGACATAGGATTAAAGTAAATATATTACCAAGATGTCAGCCTTTTAAATATTTTTAAAAAAAGTTATAGAAAAAATCAGAAAAAAATCATAGAATTCCTGAAAAATGGTGCGGGAAGGGGACGAGAAACGGCTTTATTTTTTTACTTGGCCTTAAAGCCTAGGGTTGTAGGATAGGTTTACTGAAAGTATGCAAAATAAAAATAAAATGGTAAAATCTTCAAAAAAGGAAGCAGTAGGGGACTTGAAACATGTTATTTTTTTATTTGGCCTAATGAACGGTCCGGTCCCTATACAAAACATTTATAATCAATCGCGGTCTTGCATGCTTCTAATACTAATCTATATTTTCCAAAGACATAAATTTAACCATGACTTTAAATGATACATGAATCGACGAGAGATATTAAATCAGATTAATGCCATCAAACCTGCTCAACAACACACCAATAAAGTTCCGAAAGTGGACAAAATAAGTCAATTCCGAATAAATAATGTATAGAATGTTTTGCCCATGATGATAAGAACGTTCGTTCGTATTTGATCAACTCTTCACACACAACAACATTGTCAGTTTATAGCTTTTTAAATGACAACAGAGCCTGCAACAAACACATGTTAATTGAGTGATTCCCGCTCGCCAAGCAAGACCAGCGGTGGCTCTGCGTGTGTATGTAGCGCATCTCGAAATTAAACGCGCGCGATAACACAATGGCCGCGGAAGACGCAGTGTAACGCAATCAGACGCATATCGCGCAGAACCGCAAAACCCCCGGCACCGTTCGCGCTGCTTGTTCTTCAGTCTTCAACACAGCACAGCTTCGCGACCGTGCGCCATGTTAGGAGACTGATGGATTCAGTCTAATACAGGTGCGAGTAAAAACCATCAGCCGGAGCTAGTTGGTGAATGTGAGCCTTGAAGACGTTCACAGAAGGTGAAGTGATGACGTCCGCAGGCAGAGCATTCCATAGCCGAATTGCTGTTGGCATGAAGGAGTATTTATAGATTTCTTTGGTGGAGTATGAGGTGAGAGGTTGGAACTTTGCAGGATGATAGCTTCTGAGACTGGATTCTTTCATTGGAGTCAGGTAGTCGTCTTTGTTAATTGCAATGAGTCCATGTGAAATTTTGAAGAGCATGATTGTTAAAGCTGCTTCCCTTCTGAATTGAAGTGTGGGCCACTGGAGCTTCTGGAGCATTGCTGTTACACTTTCAGTTTGTTGATAAGTGTTTTTCACAAATCTGGCGGCTCGCCTCTGTATGACTTCAATCTGGTTGATTGTGGTCTGATGGTGTGGGTTCCAAACAGCTAGAGGAGCAAAATTCCAGATGGGGGCGGACAAGGGACATGTAAGCCTGCTCTTTCAGTCGAGGGTGACAGTGTCTCAGGTTTCTCTTGATGAGTCCTAGCATCCTGTTAGCCTTTGATATCATCTTGGTGATGTGGGTTTTCCAGGAGAGTTTAGATGTGAAGGTGAGCCCAAGGTATGGATGTTCACTGACAGTTGTAAGGTTGTCTTCACCCAGGTGGTAATGAAAGCCGATGTTGTTGAGACGATGAGTGACTTGCATGACATGGCACTTGTCAGAATTAAATTTCATCTGCCATTTTAAAGTCCATGAGTGCAGCGTGTCAAGATCCTTTTGGAGCGCTTTGCAGTCGTCTGTGCTGTTGATTGGACGGTACATGAAACAGTCATCGGCCAATAGGCGAATTGGTGACGAGATTGACTTTGTGATATCATTGATGAAGGTGAGAAAAAGTAAGGGGCCCATTACTGTTCCTTGGGGAACTCCTGATAGGACGTCACACCATTCAGAGGCTTCGCCGTCGACAACCACTCGCTGTGATCTTCTGGTAAGGAAATTTTCAAACCACTTCAAAAGATGGCCACGAATCCCGTAATGGTGTAGCTTCAGGAGCAATCGTTGATGGGGGACACGGTCGAATGCCTTTGAAAAATCTAAAATGATTGAGTCCACTTGTTTCCTGTCATCAAGAGCTTTGGCAAAATCATGCGATGTTATGATGAGTTGTGACTCGCATGACCGACCAGGACGAAAACCATGCTGACTATCAATAAGGATGTTGTGTGTGTCATAGTGACCCATCACTTGGCTGAATATAATGTGCTCGAGTATCTTGCATGAAATGGATGTTAGAGATACTGGTCTATAGTTTGAAGCAGTGCTACGATCCCCTTTTTTGAATATCGGTGCAATGTTGGCAACCCGCCAGTCATTAGGAACTTCTCCAGTGTCTAAGGATTGCTGGAAGATTGAAGCTAGGAGAGGAGATATTTCTTCTGCCATCTCTTTCAGGATACGAGCAGGAACCAAGTCCGGACCTGTTGCTTTGGTGACGTTCAAGTCTTTCAGCAGCTTACATACGCCCTCAACAGATACTTGTATGTGAGAGACATCAGGGAATGGAGATTCACCCATTGATGGCAAGTCATGTAGATTCTCGGTGGTAAACACAGATTTGAATTGAGAATTCAATATTTTGGCCTTGCCACGGCTGCCAGAGACTGTCTGGTTATTTTGTAACAGAGGGGAGACACCAGTGCTATCTTGTCTTTTAGCTTTGATGAAACGCCAAAAGTTCTTTTTGTTTTATCATCAGGATCGTTAAGCATACGATTTGTGTAACGCCAATAAGCAGCTCTGATCTTCTTTTGCACAGTTTTTCGAAACAACTTGAAATTATTCCAGTCCTTTACCGAATCAGATGTTTTAGCTTTCTTGTACATCCTTGTTTTCTTTCTGATCAAGCGTTTTATGGATGGCGAGATCCAGGGTTGGTTTGCACTCGATCTTGGAGTCTTACATGGAATATTCTTGTTCATAGTTTTCAAGAGGAAGTTCTTCAGGACTACCCAATTTTCATTGGTGGAGCGCTGTAGGACATCACTGAGAAAATTGTCATGGAAGGATTTTATGTCAGAGCTTATTCCCTTCATGTTTCCTTTGCTATAAACAAAGATCTTTCTCCTGGCTTTCTTGTTAACGCTAGGCTTGAGGTTAATTTCAGTAACAACCGCTTCGTGATCACTAAAACCATCAATGACTTCAGTATTTGTCACAGAATTTGGATGAGATGTTAACACAAGATCCAAAATTAATTTTTGTTAGGGCGTCATCTTTTGGACTCGGGTAATTTCTCACGTAAACGCGTGTTACCAATTTTCGCAGAGGTGGTGTCAACCCTTTTTGGCAAGCACTGTGATGCGCATAAAAGTATACATTTTTTTAATGAAATGAATCAGATAATTTTTGCCATCAAGGTTAGATCAAATTGAGTAACATATTTTTTATATAAACACTCTCGGAAAAGGTTCTTATTTAACCTACCCTCTGTATAGAACTTTTATATGTTCTTGAATGAACCTTTAGAAACCTTGTAGAACTACATGTATGTTGGTCCTGTAGAACCTATTGTAGAACTTTTTAAACGTTAAACACCTCGTTTTGAAGGTTGTTTGAAATACCTCTCTTTTAAACAGATTGGACCATTCAAGTGTTTTAAATGTAAATGTTTGCGTACATCGCGCGCATTCAAGCTTGGTGTCAACCCCAAAAATAGAGAGCACCGTAACTTTTAAACTATAACTGTGATGAATGTAAATGTATACAATTATGGAATGGAAATGAGTCAGAGATTCCATTTTTGATATCAAATTTCACTAAAAATGTGATTTTTGACAAAATGGCAAAAAATCACTTTTTTGGTTAAACAAATCTTGGACAGGCTACAAAAGTCAATTTTGAGTTAAAAATGCTGAAATTTTCTAGAAACCATGTTAAGACAAAACTCTAGGGGTGGTATTTTTAAATTTTTATTTTAGGCCTTACTTTTTGAAAATTTTGACCAAAAAGTGTGGGTTTTTTTGCACTTTTTGGTCAAAACACGTGTTATGGTAACGCGAGTTACACTTTGTCCAGCCATAATTTAATAGCATTCGATTCTTTATTTAATTTCTAAATCAAGATTAATTTTTTACTTTGACATTGAACTAACATTATCTCACTATAAATATGGAAACGGTGTTTGTCTGTCTGTTTGTTATCCTTAATTCTCCGTTAGTTGTGATCAAAGTGGCGCCTAATTTGCCTGACAGATAGTGAAAATAACGGGAAATGTAATAAAGTTTATTTCAGCCATAAACACCAAAAAACCTCGTTTAGAGCTGGGGTGGACATAATATCAAATGCCCCCTCCCCCATGTTTTGAGTTTGCATGTGATCGAAATAGAACATTTTAGAAACACCTAATAGTTCGTTAGTTTGACAAGAGGAATCATGGAATTATGATGGTCAAAAGTAAACAGACGGACGCGCATGTGGCCCAAAGATATAAAACAATTATCCTCTGATACAATGTTGTAAATTGCAATCTTCAGTAGATAGCAGACATGCTCAGATATAAAACGATTATCCTCTGATACAATGTTGTAAATTGCCATCTTCAGTAGATAGCAGATATGCTGAAATAAAACAATTACCCTCTGATACAATGTTGTAATTTGTTATATTCTGAAGATAGAACATGAACATTTAGAAGCTGATCCTCTGGGCAATATAATTTATTGCTATCTTCAGAGTGTAGCGTAGCAGTCATACCAAACCATTACCGTCTAATACAATGTTGTATATAGCCATTCTTAAGTAGATAGCAGACGAGCTCAGATATAAACAATTATCCTCTGATACAATGTTGTAAATTGCTTTCTTCAGTAGATAGCACACATGCTCAGATATAAAACAATTATCCTCAAATACAATGTTGTAAATTGCCATCTTCAGTAGATAGCAGACATGCTCAGATATAAAACGATTATCCTCTGATACAATGTTGTAAATTGCCATCTTCAGTAGATAGCATATATGCTTGGATATAAAACAATTATCCTCTGATACGATGTTTCAAATTGACATTTTCAGTAGATAACAGACATGCTCAGATATAAAACGATTAACCTCTACTTACAATGTTGTAAATTGCCATCTTCAGTAGATAGCAGACAAGCTCAGATATAAAACAATTATCCTCTAATACAATGTTGTAAATTGCCATCTTCAGTAGATAGCAGACAAACTCAGATATTAAACAATTATCCTCTAATAATATGTAGTAAATTGCAATCTCCAGTAGATACCAGACATGCTCAGATATAAAACAATTATCCTCTGATGAAAATCATTATCTTCAGTAAATAGTATACATGGTGAACACATAAAACTGATCCTCTAGGTAATATAATGTATTGATATACCAAGCAATTATCGTCTAATACAATGTTGTGTTTAGCCATTTTAAGTAGATAGCAGACGAGCTTAGATATAAGCAATTATCCTCTGACACAATGTTGTAAAGTGCTATCTTCAGTAGATAGCAGACATGCTCAGATATAAAACAGTTATCCTTAAATACAATGTTGTAAATTGGCATCTTCAGTAGATAGCAAACATGCTCAGATATAAAACGATTATCCTCTTATACGATGTTGTAAATTGCTATCTTCAGTAGATAGCAGACATGCTCAGATATAAGACAATTATCCTCTGATACAATGTTGTTAATTGCTATCTTCAGTAGATAGCAGACATGCTCAGATACAAAACAGTTATCCTTAAATGTTGTAAATTGGCATCTCCAGTATATAGCAGACATGCTCAGATATAAAACAAATATCCTCAAATACAATGTTGTCAATTGCCATCTTCAGTAGATAGCAGACATGCTCAGATATAAAACAATTATCCTCAAATACAATGTTGTAAATTGCCATCTTCAGTAGATAGCAGACATGCTCAGATATAAAACGATTATCCTCTGATACAATATTGTAAATTACTATCTTCAGTAGATAGCAGATATGCTCAGATATAAAACAATTATCCTCTGATCCAATGTTGTAAAATGCCATTTTCAGTAGACAGCAGACATGCTCAGATATAAGTCATTATCCTCGGCTTCAATGTTGTAAATTGCAATCTTCAGTAGATAGCATACATGCTCAGATATAAAATTATTATCCTCTAATACAATGTTGTATATTGCCATCTTCTGTAGTTAGCAGACGAGCTCAGATATAAACAATTATCCTCTGATACAATGCTGTAAATTGCTATCTAGCAGACATGCTCATATATAAAACAATTATCCTCAAATACAATGTTGTAAATGGCCATCTTCAGTAGATAGCAGACATGCTCAGATATAAAACAATTATCATCTGATACAATGTTGTAAATTACCATGTTCAGTAGATAGCAAACAAGCTCATACAAAAACAATTATCTTCTGATACAATGTTGTAAATTGTTATCTTCAGTAGATAGCAGACATGCTCAGATAAAACGATTATCCTCGTATACGATGTTGTAAATTGCTATCTTCAGTAGATAGCAGACATGCTCAGATATAAGACAATTATCCTCTGATACAATGTTGTTAATTGCTATCTTCAGTAGATAGCAGACATGCTCAGATATAAAACAGTTATCCTTAAATACAATGTTGTAAATTGGCATCTTCAGTATATAGCAGACATGCTCAGATATAAAACAAATATCCTCAAATACAATGTTATAAATTGCCATCTTCAGTAGATAGCAGACATGCTCAGATATAAAACAATTATCCTCTGATGAAAATCATTATCTTCAGTAAATAGTATACATGGTGAACACATAAAACTGATCCTCTAGGTAATATAATGTATTGATATACCAAGCAATTATCGTCTAATACAATGTTGTGTTTAGCCATTTTAAGTAGATAGCAGACGAGCTTAGATATAAGCAATTATCCTCTGACACAATGTTGTAAAGTGCTATCTTCAGTAGATAGCAGACATGCTCAGATATAAAACAGTTATCCTTAAATACAATGTTGTAAATTGGCATCTTCAGTAGATAGCAAACATGCTCAGATATAAAACGATTATCCTCTTATACGATGTTGTAAATTGCTATCTTCAGTAGATAGCAGACATGCTCAGATATAAGACAATTATCCTCTGATACAATGTTGTTAATTGCTATCTTCAGTAGATAGCAGACATGCTCAGATACAAAACAGTTATCCTTAAATGTTGTAAATTGGCATCTCCAGTATATAGCAGACATGCTCAGATATAAAACAAATATCCTCAAATACAATGTTGTCAATTGCCATCTTCAGTAGATAGCAGACATGCTCAGATATAAAACAATTATCCTCAAATACAATGTTGTAAATTGCCATCTTCAGTAGATAGCAGACATGCTCAGATATAAAACGATTATCCTCTGATACAATATTGTAAATTACTATCTTCAGTAGATAGCAGATATGCTCAGATATAAAACAATTATCCTCTGATCCAATGTTGTAAAATGCCATTTTCAGTAGACAGCAGACATGCTCAGATATAAGTCATTATCCTCGGCTTCAATGTTGTAAATTGCAATCTTTAGTAGATAGCATACATGCTCAGATATAAAATTATTATCCTCTAATACAATGTTGTATATTGCCATCTTCTGTAGTTAGCAGACGAGCTCAGATATAAACAATTATCCTCTGATACAATGCTGTAAATTGCTATCTAGCAGACATGCTCATATATAAAACAATTATCCTCAAATACAATGTTGTAAATGGCCATCTTCAGTAGATAGCAGACATGCTCAGATATAAAACAATTATCATCTGATACAATGTTGTAAATTACCATGTTCAGTAGATAGCAAACAAGCTCATACAAAAACAATTATCTTCTGATACAATGTTGTAAATTGTTATCTTCAGTAGATAGCAGACATGCTCAGATAAAACGATTATCCTCGTATACGATGTTGTAAATTGCTATCTTCAGTAGATAGCAGACATGCTCAGATATAAGACAATTATCCTCTGATACAATGTTGTTAATTGCTATCTTCAGTAGATAGCAGACATGCTCAGATATAAAACAGTTATCCTTAAATACAATGTTGTAAATTGGCATCTTCAGTATATAGCAGACATGCTCAGATATAAAACAAATATCCTCAAATACAATGTTATAAATTGCCATCTTCAGTAGATAGCAGACATGCTCAGATATAAAACAATTATCCTCTGATACAATATTGTAAATTGCTATCTTCAGTAGATAGCAGACATGCTCAGATATAAAACAATTATCCTCTGATCCAATGTTGTAAAATGCCATTTCAGTAGATAGCAGACATGCTCAGATATAAGTCATTATCCTCGGCTTCAATGTTGTAAATTGCAATCTTCAGTAGATAGCATACATGCTCAGATATAAAATTATTATCCTCTAATACAATGTTGTATATTGCCATCTTCTGTAGTTAGCAGACGAGCTCAGATATAAACAATTATCCTCTGATACAATGCTGTAAATTGCTATATTCAGTAGATAGCAGACATGCTCAGATATAAAACAATTATCCTCAAATACAATGTTGTAAATGGCCATCTTCAGTAGATAGCAGACATGCTCAGATATAAAACAATTATCATCTGATACAATGTTGTAAATTACCATGTTCAGTAGATAGCAAACAAGCTCATACAAAAACAATTATCTTATGATACAATGTTGTAAATTGTTATCTTCAGTAGATAGCATACATGCTCAGATATAAAATTATTATCCTCTAATACAATGTTGTATATTGCCATCTTCTGTAGTTAGCAGACGAGCTCAGATATAAACAATTATCCTCTGATACAATGCTGTAAATTGCTATATTCAGTAGATAGCAGACATGCTCAGATATAAAACGATTATCCTCTAATACAATGTTGTATATTGCCATCTTCAGTAGATAGCAGACGAGCTCAGATATAAAACAATTATCCTCTAATACAATGTTAAAATGAACATAAAAAACGCTGATCTCAAACAAGTAGAGCATTTTGTATACCTTGGTGGTAAAATCTCTTCTAAGTAGGGAACCTGCACTGAAGACATCCAACTCAGAATAGGTATAAAGCACTTGGAGCCATGCAAAGCCTGAATGACATATTCAACTACAAAGAGATTTCACGCCCAACTAAAATGGAGCTGTATACTGTACAACTCTAATAATGTCCATCCTGTTATACGGCTCTGAAACATGGACTCTAAAGAAAGATGACTAGAGCAGGCTACTTGTGTTTGAGATGACCTGCCTAAAAATACTAGGCATAACCAGGCTAGACAAAATCAGAAACACTACCATAGACAAACACTGGGTCTCAAGCATACCATCATTGAGAAGATTTCCATCGAAAGACTGCGGTATTATGGACACGTACAGCGTATGAACCCTCAAAGATACCCAACAATTGCAATTGTTGGAATTGTAAATGGTGAAAGGCCTAGAGGTAGACCAGCTAAGAGCTGGGTGGATGGTATTTGGTCAGACTGCAACAGACTTCGTCTGAGATCCTTATCAGAAGCAAGCAGAAAGGCTCAAGACAGAAGCGAATGGCGCAAAATCTTGCAAAGGATGGCATTACTCGACCAAGTTGGAGTGGACGCCAAAAAGTAAGTAAGTATGTTGTAAATAGCTATCTTCAGTAGATAGCAGACATGCCCCAATATATATGAAACAATTATCATCTGATACAATGTTGTAAAATGCCATGTTCAGTAGATAGCAGACATGCTCAGATATAAAACGATTATCCTCTGATACAATGTTGTAAATTGCCATTTTCAGTAGATAGCAGACAAGCTCAGATATAAAACAATTATCCTCTAATAAAATGTAGTAAATTGCAATCTTCAGTAGATAGCAGACGAGCTCAGATATAAACCAATTATCCTCTAATACAATGTTGTAAAGCTCAGATAAAAACAATTATCTTCTGATACAATGTTGTAAATTGTTATCTTCAGTAGATAGCAGACATGCTCAGATATAAATCGATTATCCTCTAATACAATATTGTACATTGCCATATTCCGTAGATAGCAGGCGAGCTCAGATATAAAACAATTATCCTCTAATACAATGTTGTAAATAGCTATCTTCAGTATATAGCAGACAGACATGCTCAAATATAAAACAATTATCATCTGATACAATGTTGTACATTGCCATGTTCAGTAGATAGCAAACATGCTCAGATATAAAACGATTATCCTCTGATACAATGTTGTAAATTGCCATCTTCAGTAGATAGCAGACAAGCTCAGATATAAAACAATTATCCTATAATAAAATGTAGTAAATTGCCATCTTCAGTAGATAACAGACATGCTCAGATATAAAACGCTACTTAAAAATAACCCCCATTTTGAGTTAAAGCACAGTTCATTTGTCATTGTACACTTATCTCAATGGATACAATTAATTCAAACTATTTTTTCTTTTTAAAGTCATTTTGGTTGTCAACCCTCGAATTAAATTGGTATTTTAAGTGGGTAGCAGTCACATTAAACTAATTCCTCTCAGATACAATATTGTTAATTGCTATCTTCTGACCTTCTGTTTAGGTAATAGAATGTATCGCTGTCTTTAGTAGATAGCAGACATGCCCAAATATTAAACAATTATCCTCTTATACAATGTCGTAAATTTGTGAATTGCTATCTTTAATAGATAGCAGACATGCCCAGACACAAAACAATCATCCTCTGAGGTAATTACAATATAAAAAATAGATTAACAAATTACTCTCTGATACAATGTTGTAAATTGTTATCTTCAGTAGATAGCAGGCAAGCACAAAAACAAAACAATTATCCTTTGAGTTGATAGAGTAAAAAAGGCAGATAGCAGTCAAATAAACAATTTCCCTTTGGTACAATTTTGTAAATTGTGATATTCAGAAAATAGGGTATGAACATTTAGAAACTGATCCTCTATAAGTAATATAATTTATCGCAATCTTCAGTAGATAGCAGAAATGCTCAAATATAAAACAATTATCCTCCGATACAATGTTGTAAATCGCTATTTTCAGTAGATAGCAGACAAGCACTGAAACAAAACCATTAGCCTCTGAGTTAATAGAGTAAAAAAAGTAGATAGCAGTCAATTAAACCAATTTCCCTCTGATACAATGTTGTAAATTGGTTATCTTCAGAAAATAGGGCATGAACATTTAGAAACTAATTCTCTATGTAACATAATTTATATTTTTCTATTGTCTTTGCCGTTTATGTTTTTGAATAGGCCTACAATGTTAGAAAAAAATGTTTGAACACTTAGTAAGGCCTAATGTAAAGTCATCCCCTTCCCCCCCCCCCCCCCCCCCCCCCCCCCCCCCCCCCCCCCCCCCCTGCTGATCAATGTTGAGTCGCCCAACATCAGCCCGTGGCCGAGTAACAAAGAAATCTTAGCCAAGATGCAATTGACATTCATCAATATGTTCATAAGAAACTCGATCAACATGGTTCAAGGATATATCATTCATCAGAAAGCATTTATTTTATCTAGCTACATAAAGAGGACTCAGTCAAAATGTTGCATCCATATTAAAGAAATTCAATGATCATATTCATGGACGGTCAGACACAGACAAAACTTATCATTTTGATCGAATTTGATATGAGAGACGTTTGAGAGACAAACAGACATATCTTTAAACAGTTTTTGCTGTAATAACTTACCAAGGGCAGGCGCGGATATAGGGTGGGGGCCCGACGGGCCCGCCCCCTCCCCTCCACCAAAAAAAAGGAAAGGAAAATAAGGGGGAAAAGGGAAAAAAGGGGGAGGGGAGGGAAAGAGGGAGGAAGAAGAGGGGACAATCGAAAAAAGAAAAGAAAAAAGGGTGGAGGTAGGCGGGCGGGGAGGCATGCGAGGGACATAAGAACGTTTGGAGTTTATTGGACGTCTGTCGGGATACATTTTGGTATGACCTCTTTCTGGCATAGGCCTATATAAAATGCCAATATTGATCGGGAATAAAGTGATTGCTTTTCAATAAAATATTGGTCTAAAGTACACACCAAATCGCACCAAATGGGTTTGAAAGTTGAAAAAAAATTCCAATTCGAGCTTTTAAACAATCTATACTTAAATCAAGAAAATATCAGTAAATATGCTTAACTTGCTTTCCGATAAAATGTTGGTCAAAAGTATACACCAGATCGCACCAAATGAGTTCGAAAGTTGAAGAAAAAAATCCAATTCGTGCAAATTTTACATTAAAGGTAGATGACCCGATCACATTTTCGTAACACAGAATTATTTCAAACATACGGAGATTTTCATATCATATGAAAGCTCGTATTTTTCTCATCATCATACTGAAATTTGACGGCCTAAATCGGTATAATTACGGAGAAATCGATGAAATAACGTCGAATTACCGCGAATGGTGGTAACCACCGATATAGTTTGTGTACTACTCAATGGGTACAGTTCACAGCATCTTGTGCGTCTAAAATAAGAACCATTAAAGCTATGCAACTCAAACTTTGGAACACGACTTTTTTAAGGATGACCTTTCATGTAGAATAGAAAACTTCAAGTTGAAAATCGGAACATCTACCTTTAAATGGTGGACAATTCTGATATTTTTTACAAAACCGGCGATTTCTCAGTGTCACGCTTTGAGGAAAATCCCAAATTCTGGTTTTTAGTTATGCTGTCTGACAAATTTGGGTTTAAAATGTATCAAATTTCCTTTCTATAAATGTATAATTTTATGTACTTTTATTCAATATTCTCAAACTTAGTTGGTTATTTATCAGTACCAAACGGACGATGTGTGTAAAACCATGGAAGTATAATGTACGACTTTCCACGATAAATCTCGATGTAATGTTACATGTTGATATCGAGACTGTTGAGACCTTTACGTGTTTTACACCTTTCTCTGTATTTGACCCCTTTATCAACATTTGAGGCCTTTATCGGTATTTGACCCCTTTATCTACATTTGAGGCCTTTATCGGTATTTGACCCCTTATCGGTATTTGACCCCTTTATCTACATTTGAAGCCTCTATCGGTATTTGACCCCTTTATCTACATTTGAGGCCTTTATCGGTATTGGACACCTTATCAACATTTCAGACCTTTCTCTGTATATGAGCTCTTTATCAACATTTGAGCCCCTTGATCGGTATTTGAGCCCTTTATCAACATGTGAGACGTTTCTCTGTATTAGAGCCCTTTATCAACATTTGAGATGTTTCTCTGTATTTGAGCTCTTTATCAACATTTGAGCCCCTTGATCGGTATTTGAGCCCTTTATCAACATGTGAGACGTTTCTCTGTATTTGAGCCCTTTATCCCCAGACAACATACATATATTGGCACAATATTGGCCCAATATTGGCAATATTGGCATTGGCATTATCTTGTTGACCAATATTGGGCCAATATTGGTTCCCCATTGGCAATATTGGCATTGGCACTCTCTTGGTCACCAATATTGGACCAATATTGGTTTTACATTGGCGCTCGTCAATTGGCATCATGTTGGCAATCAATATTGGACCAATATTGGTGACCAATTGAGTGCCAATGCCATTGGCACCCTCTTGGTCACCAATATTGGACCAATATTGGTTTTACATTGGCGCTCGTTAATTGGCATCATGTTGGCTACAAATATTGGGCCAATATTGGTGACCAATTGAGTGCCAATGTTGGCACTCTCTTGGTCACCAATATTGAACCAATATTGGTTTAACATTGGCGCTCGTCAATTGGCATCATGTTGGCAACCAATATTGGTCCAATAATGGGCACAATATAACAGGGGCGGAAAATGACACCATTGATTTGATATACAAATTCTGACGCGGTCTAAAAATTGCGGCCGCTGTTAAAAGTTATCGCTTCCCGCGGCCTTTTGGCTAGGATATTGTGCCTTGTCCTGTCCCTTGAAGATTTTTCCCTTGTCCTTGGGCTTTCCCTATTCCAAAGTTGGTTCTGGCCACGGGTTGGCCCGGGATCAGCTCACTCCTCTTTAGGGGAAGTAAAACAATATAAAGATAGAATTCTTCCTACCAAACATTTTCTCCAAGATCGCCCAATATTGGCTCAATATTGGCACTCATTGGCGAGTGCCAATATTGAGCCAAGCTTGGGCCAATGGCCAAATAATATAATGCCAATATTGTAAGCCAATATTGGGCCAATGAAAAATCAATATCGGGCCAATATTGGGCCAATATTGTTATGTTATCTGGGAAATAACACCATTGATTTGATATTCAAATTATGACGTGGTCTAAAAAAGGCGGCCGCTGTTAAGAGTTATCGCTTCCCGGCCTTTTGGCTAGGATCTTGTGCCTTGTCCTGTCCCTTGAAGATTTGTTCCCTTGTTCTAGGCTTGCCCTTGGCCAAATTTGTCCTGGCCACCTGGCTTCCTACCTAACATTTCTCCAAGATCGCCCAATATTGGCCCAATATTGGCCCTCATTGGACGAGTGCCAATATTGGGCCAAGCTTGGGCCAATGCAGAGACCCTATAACTATGGGACAAGTATCTCGGAGGCAAAGTCCCCCGTTTACTATGCTTAAATTGACTAATGATGATCTTAAAGGGGGCGCACTATCATGGTCGTAACAAACCAGACGACCTAAGACACGGTGGATTTTATCGGCTCGAAACATGATTTGTGACACAGAAATAGTACATCAATGGTCAAAAAAAGCTGATTGTGATTTAGAGTTAAACTTATTTGCTTTGATGATAGCAGAATTTAGTTCTTATATGACACGAAACATTCAGAATTGGTTATTTGAAATTAATTTTCACGTGGAACAAAATACGAATTTCAAATTGCGGATGGCTTCGTCTGACAGTGACAGAGGAGAGACGTGGCGTTATTTGCATGTTATGAATATTGTAATCAGATCAGTTGGGAAGGATGCTGGATCGCGACGATCACATCGTGTGAGGTCATGAATAGTCATGAATGAATATTCATTCACAACGAATGATTGACAGTTTACGCTTAACTGCACAATGATGAACTTATAGAGGGCGCTATACTGTGAAACAAAATCTCAACAATGGGCTGATACGGTGTTACGTACGCCTGGCCAATGGCCAAATAATATTATGCCAATATTGTAAGCCAATATTGGGCCAATGAAAAATCAATATTGGGCCAATATTGTTATGTTATATTGGCCCAGTATTGGCCCAATATTGGCACTCATGGGCGAGTTCCAATATTGGCCCAATATTGGCACTCATTGGCAAATGCCAATATTGGCCCAGTATTGGCCCAATATTGGCACTCATTGGCGAGTGCCAATATTGGGCCAAGCTTGGGCCAATGGCCAAATAATATTATGCCAATATTGTAAGCCAATATTGGGCCAATGAAAACTCAATATTGGGCCAATATTGGGCCAATATTGTTATGTTATATTGGCCCAGTATTGGCCCAATATTGGCGCTCATGGGCGAGTTCCAATATTGGCCCAATATTGGCACTCATTGGCGAGTTCCAATATTGGCCCAATATTGGCACTCATTGGCAAATGCCAATATTGGCCCAGTATTGGCCCAATATTGGCACTCATTGGCGAGTGCCAATATTGGGCCAAGCTTGGGCCAATGGCCAAATAATATTATGCCAATATTGTAAGCCAATATTGGCCAATGAAAAATCAATATTGGGCCAATATTGGGCCAATATTGTTATGTTGTCTGGGTCAATATTTGAGCCCTTTTTCTGTGTTTGACCCCTTTATCAATATTTGAACCCTCTATCGGTATTTGACCCCTTTATCAATATTTGAGGCCTTTATCGGTATTTGACCCCCTTTATCAACATTTGAGACTTTCTCTGTATTTGAGCCCTTTATCAAAATGTAAGCCCTTTATTGGTATTTGACCCCTTTATCAACATTAGACCCCTCTACCAACATTTGAGACCTTTCTCTGTGTTTGACCCCTTTATCAACATTTGAGACCTTAATCGGTATTTGACCCCTTTATCAACATCTGAGACCTTTATCGATATTTGACCACTTCATCAACATTTGAGACCCTATCTGAAGTTGACCCCTTTATCTGTATTTTACCCCTTTATCAACATTTGAGACCTTTATCTATATTTGACCCCTTGACTTAACATTTGAGACCTTTCTCTGCATTTGACCCCTTTACTCAACATTTAAGACCTTTACCTGCAGTTGACCCCTTTTGACCTAAATAGCCGCCCATATATCTATTGATATTTCTTAAACATTTCCTAGGTATTTACACTTTGTAATCGCCCTTAAAAATACAGAAGTAACATAAGTAAATCAAAGGCAAAAGTTTGAAGTACGATGCGCAAATAATTCTTTAACATTTAGTTTAATAATATTACATATCTATTTATTGCATTCATTTTTTAAACTTTCAATTTTTCATTGGTGCCTTTCCGATCTCTCTTTATTTCTTTATATTATATGTTCTTTCATTCTTTCTTTCCCTTATTTTCTGATCCACTTTGATGTATTTCTTTATTTCTTTATTTCTTTACTGTCTTTATGTGGTTATATAGTTCGTAATTACTGTAAGTAGTATCATTGTTTACTTAACATAATTATTTGTGCAACATTTAAATATACACATTCACCGTGTGCATCTTATGCATATCGCTTTAAACGGTATTTATGCGTTGAAATGGGCTAAAAAAGTTGATAAAAGTGACCGTTCCCTAAAAAGTGATTTACAAATAAAACTATCTTGTCACAATGTATTGCACATTGTGTGAGTAAAAACATATGTAAATCTCGTTGAAATCGAATGAGTGGTTCGTAAGTTATGATGAATACCGTGATGCATGATACCGCATATTGAAGAAACCTCAGACAATGTTAGAAAAAAGTGTTCGAACACTTTGTAGGTGTAATGTAAAGTATTCCCCCTTCCCCCCCCCCCCCCCCCCCTGATCAATGTTGAATCCCACCATTTGCTCACCATCAGCACAGGGCCTCGCATCATTGATCGGTGGGGAAGGGGGAGGGATTTGAGTAAGGGGATACTTCAGGCTACCAGAAACAAGTTTTGATTTTCACGTGACTCAAATAGCGTGCCTGTTATGGTCCAATAAGCATGGCAATTAGGGTCAGTGTTCGAACATCTTTTTTCTATGATTGTAGTCACTAGCACTCTGGATTTACAGCGTTTTGAATATGGAGTACTCGCCGTGTAAAGTCTATGGAACGCGTGTGACACGCCTATCGAGTCCACACAGCATTCTGTATTTAGATTTATTCCGTTAGCGCCCTCAACGGAATAAATCACAATAACACTAGTTTAGATTGTAGGATATCCAATTTATAGTTGAACCCCCTGAGTGTTTTGGCATACAATTATGTATCAATATGATTTCCAAGGTGTCTAATCTAAAATACGTATACTGTTTGTTATTGTGATTTATTCCGTTGAGGGCGCTAACGGAGTGCTGTGTCTTTTTTATACATAAAATGTGACCTTTTCAGTTGCTATGTTATAGTTCAACATTATCATTGACTGATCAAAATCAAAATTGGTTGGATTTGACTCAAAAAATTGAATTTTCTTGAGCGTAGGCCTAGAACGCCGCGTGGAGATAGGATAAAAAACCCAAAAAATAGCAGAATAGTGATTTTACGCAAAGATGCGGCCTCCGTAATCAGGGCGTATCTCTAAAACGGAATGTTCGATTGACATAATATTGCGCTACTTTATTCAAAATTTCATGTTTGAACAAGTTGATATCAAATTTTTAATGATTCTGACAATAAGCGGTACCTTGAAGGGAGCACACTTAGTCGGGTTTGCGCGGCACTTCCGGTAAAAGTTTATCACAGCAATAGTTCCTTTTGACCAAATGAATGTGCAAAATTGGCATCAATTTGAGAGGTAATGATATCAAATTTGTGTTTTATGGATTTTATGGATTATGTATTTATTGTTTAGAACAGAAAATTCGATGAATTTAGCTGAAATATAAATAACGGGTCGATTTACACACATGGTGCATGAACGGGAAATAACCGAATATTGACTCGCGTAATCATACCATTTATTTTCGCCGACTTCTAGCAAAAAATCTTGACGGTGATTATTAGTTCATATTAAGATATGTTAAAGAACACGGATGGTTCTAAAACATATCAAAATTTCATTGATCTAGTCACTAGCACTCTGGATTTACAGCGTTTTGAATATGGAGTACTCGCCGTGTAAAGTCTATGGCACGCGACATTTATATAGTGTTGTGCTCCCTTTAAAATGTGTAAACATTGGTTTTCACTTTCTGTAGACCTTTACCTTCATGAAAATGCAAAAATTAGCAACTCCCCACAAAAAAAAGTACATATTGGCAGTCAGTTCGCATCATCATCAAAAGTCGTTCCTTTTCTAACCCAGCAAAGCGACCCGGAAGTACTCACCCGTAGCGAAACCGCTTCGCAGTCATAGTTGACCTCGTAATAGCACGATGTAAATGAGCTCTTTTCATGATTATAATCACACATTTCAAACACATTGGCCATGAAATTGTATAGTAAAAAGGCATATTATGCAAATAATATTATCTAATATTTTCTGTGAACTTCATGACATGTTGTATTTTCGGTGCAAATTATTGCAATCCGACAAACCCGAATTCAAGAAAAACTTGAAGAAACTAAAGCCAAATTCATGGTAAAAAAGTCGCTTCTGAAGAATTAGGCATCAATTTTATCCATCGTATCATAATATTCATAGTCTTTTGTAACTAGAAACATGCTTACAATTTTATAAAATTATTTAGTCCGGTCAAGTGAATGCTTATAAAATAGCTCCTCGAATCTTGTCTCGATCTAAATTCATTTTGTAGCGTCGACGGGTTGTTGATCAAGTGTTTAAATCTCACGATTATATTCAGATTTGCTAGATAGCTCAGATGGTAGAGAGCTCGCTCTGGGAGCGAGAGGTCCGGGGTTCGAAGTCGATCCTTCTGCGCTATACAATGTCATATTTGTTTTTTTTACAGAAAGGCTATTCTGGTCAAAATGAATAAACATTTCACAATTTCATCCCACAAAATGCATGAATTCGGATATTTTCATTAGAAAAACGGTATTTTTTCCCCAAAATTTCAATAATGAATTCAAACGCGGGCATGAAAATGAAACGCGGGCGTGTTACGGGAGGCTAAAAATCAAGTTGGCGAGGCCTAACGGGGGATCGTAAAGTTTCGTTTTCTGACCGAAAATCGGTGAAAATCAAACTCGGTTTTTCTTATCAAAAAAGAAGTCGGGCATCAATGTTTTTGATATGAAATTAAAGCTTAAGATTCCGTTAGTACGGAAATTGCTCTTAAAATATCGTACGCATTTTAGTCCGGTCAAGTGAATAGATACAAGAAGCAAAGTCACGAAAGTTGTTAAATTCTAAAATTAGCGATAAAATCACTGTTTGTGGACCAATTGTGTCATATTTGGCATCATATTATAGAGAAAATTACGAACAATCCACCTACTTCGCCATCATGCCTGCCAGCTAACCCTACCTCAATTAATTCAGGGAAAACAAACTTCCCTTAATGTTTTAGCGCAAGGTTGACATCCTGAAATCGATCTTTGCGTGGGTTAGAAATCGGCGAGGTCACTCATTAAAAACGATACCTGCGTACTGACTGTTGGCTCTGACAAATATCTCCACGATTCATACTACATGTAGTATATCCGTGCGAGCTTGCACAAAGGGATTTCTTTCTATGGAGCACAAACTTACATTGGATGAGAAAATCCCATTGTATTTTGAATCAATAGTTTAAGGCCCTGTCACACCATAACGTATCGCCTCAACGTATGCCAACGTATGCGAAATATCGAAAAATACGTTGGTGTACGTTGGCGTACGCTGATATAAGGTAGGGGTACGTTGGGGATACGTCGTTTACGTTAAGAGCGCGCTGTGATACGCTGTGACAATTTGGACCACGAAAATATATTGAGCATGCTCAAAATTTCTCGACGTACTCAACGTGTGCTTAATACGTTCTGCATAGGTTCCCGGTAAGTTTGTGGTACGTTAAATATACGTTGACATACGTTAGTGGTACGTTACTCGTACGTTACTCGTAAGTTGGTATACGTTGATGAACGTAGGCTGGGGGAAACGTACAGCCAACGTAGTGATAACGAGTTGATAACGTATATGTGCCGTATGTCTAACGTATGCCTGACGTATTTCCAACGAGTTTCGACGTATTCTCACGTATTCACCTTATGCCGGGCGATCGTGTAAGGCCCTGTCACGTATCCATAGCGTATCCATTGCGTATTGAACGTATACATAGCGTATGACTAACGTATTGATAGCGTATCACAGCGTATGCAAGCGTATGCGAGCGTATGACTAACGTATGCGTAACGTATACTTAACGTATTCGTAGCGTATGTCTGCCGTGTTCGACGTATCGTCAGCGTATCCTCGACGTACAACGAACACGTGGCTTATTATGTCGCTGTAGCACGTATAAATACCGCGCCGATCTCACATGACATCATTCCCGCCGATGTCATCAAGCAGTTAACATGCCTCCCAAGAAGAAGCAAGCAACCAGGGGCCGAGGCCGAGGAGGAAGAAAAAGCAAGAAGGCCAAGACAGACCATGAAGAAGTGAGGATGAGATACTCAGGGGACCCATTTATATACTCAAACCCTCCATAAGTTCCCAAAACGCCGAATGCGCGCTAGACTGTAGCCCTGTCACACCATGGCGTATCGCCTGAACGTATAACAACGTATGCGAAATATCGAAAAATACGTTGGCGTACGTTGGCGTACGTTGGTATACGCTGATACAAGTTAGGGGTAAGTTTGGGATACGTCGTATACGTTAAGAGCACGCTGTGATACGTTGTGAAAATTTGGAACACGTCGAGCCCGCGAAAAATTATTGAGCATGTTGAGCAAAATTTCTCGACGTACTCAACGTGCTTAACTTACGTTCTGCATAAGTTCCCGATAGGTTCGTGGTACGTTAGACATACGTTTACAAACGCTGACATACGTTAGACATACGCTGACATACGTTAGAGGTACGTTAATCGTCTTAAGTTGTAGGTTGGACATATAGATTTACCCTTCTAGATATTTTAATAGTTATCATCTAGGCTGCGTTTACTTGAACTGGCAACACTTGTCCCGCCGTGTACGAAACTCAATTTCTGCAACGGCATAAGTCACGTGTTCGTTGTACGCCGAGGATACGCTGAGGTACGTCGAGCACGGCAGACATACGCTACGAATACGTTGGTCATACGCTCGCCGATCGCATACGCTGTGATACGCTGTCATAAGTTTGTTATAAGTTATACGCTATCAATACGTTAGTCATACGCTATGTATGCGTTTAATACGCTATGGATACGTCCATTCCATCACCGATGTTGACGCAATTTGTTGGGAAGTTGGACGTTCTCGGACTGTGACAATTTTCGAGCTATTTTTTGAATACGTCGACATACGTTCAGGCCACGTTCAGGCCATACGCTATGGTGTGACAGGGCCTTTAGTGTCGAATGATTCTCTCCGCTCATAGACTGGGTCCCCATCTTCCTCCCTCTGTATGGCCTCGATCTTAAAAAGTGGCGAATCAAATCACATTGAGCACCTCGCAGAGGCCGTGTGTAAGACAATCTACCAGCTCTTGCACTATGTGGCAGTCCTGGATAGTGATGAAGCCTTTGTAAAGTATCGATATTGCCATATTTCAGAAGAAAATTAGGCTGGAGTTAAAACAACTATTATAAATTACGTTAATGACTTTGATTAGGTTTTTGTATTCATTATTCATAATATAATTTAGTAGTGAATTTTGTGGCGATACAGTCAAAACAAAACTAGTAATTGCTCTTGGTCGCCGTATGTAATTTGACGTTTACCAATGCGTCAATCACTTTGTTATCATATAGTAAATTCCGTCATACCGACATACGTACGTACAGGGTGTCCCTAACAAAATTGTGCACATGTTTGCGCAACTTGTTGACCATGAAGTCTTAAAGTTTAGTGTAATATGTTCAATTAGACACACGGAAAGGGAAAACACTCAGCATTCAGATGCCGTTTATTTTATCTGATTTGGATTTGTCAATCCTGAGATATACCCAGTTTATCAAAGCTACCCAAAGTCGACGTTGTGCCACTTTTACAGAATAAATGATATGAGCATCAAAACGATACTAACATTGGTCTATCCATGGGCATCCATCGTCTTGAAACATTGAGGTGGGCATTTGAACATGATTGTTTTAAAAGAGGCTGAGGAACAAAAATGATGTCCTAGGAATATGTGGTAAGGGATTTCTATGAGCAGTTATTCTGGAGTCCCTCTGAAGTGCACGCCGCACGTTATCAATGTGTTACTGTGTCCTGCCACTTTTCATATCTTAGTCTTCCAGAATGTTCTTTATTCATATTGGTGCTTGTACCATACCATCTACCAAGCATTTACAATACTTCTTTTTAATATGAAGTTAAACTTTCGATCTCAACACAAGAAATATTTACCTGGAATTTTCAGGTGTTGCTACACCTTTCATCAGCAGACTAATGACTCGACTTGACCTTTTGGAGGTGTGACGTCAGAATCGGGTCATAGACTCTTGGTAATTTGTACCTGCCCCCGTCTTTGTTGAGTGATGGTTGGTTGGCTCTGATGTAAATAGCCTCCTTGACACCTCTCTCGAACCAACGAGGATCCCTATCCAAGATTTTGACTTTCTCTAAGTCAACACTGTGTCCTGGTGACTCAATATGGATGTGTTGGGATACCTCGGACGAGGTGGAACTAGGACGCCTGTGCTCTAGAAACCGGGTCTTTAATGAGCGTTCGGTTTCTCCGATGTATGATTCGGAGCAAAGACCCCGGGTAGTCTGACCCTGACAAGGGATCATGTACACTGGGCCTACAGTGTCCTTCTTCTCAGTTTTGTCTTTTGGAGAGACCAGAAGTTGGCGTAGTGTGCGCGTGGGTTTGAAGTATGCGCGTATCCCGTAGTTTCCGAAAATCCTGCGGAGAGCCTCTGATGTGCCCTTGATATAAGGCAACACTACGTGTCCTTTTGTCTGTTTCTCACTGTCTTTAGTTTCGGTTTGACCTTACCCTTAGGTTTGTTGACACGGTCAAATGCCCACTTCGGGTACCCACACTTGGTCAATGCTTTATCGACGTGCTGCTTCTCTGTTGTGATGTCAACCTGGTCAGTGATGACAGTATCAGCCCTGTGGTGTAGCGTTTGAATAAGTACAAATTACCAAGAGTCTATGACCCGATTCTGACGTCACACCTCCAAAAGGTCAAGTCGAGTCATTAGTCTGCTGATGAAAGGTGTAGCAACACCTGAAAATTCCAGGTAAATATTTCTTGTGTTGAGATCGAAAGTTTAACTTCATATTATTTATCACCAACACAGATGAACTTTCATTCTAATACTTCTTTTTATATAGGTGTATTCCTAGATGGTACATGAGTGTTTGAGAAATGAATGGCAAACTCTCTAGTGACTCTTCTGCTGGACTTCTAGTTTCGTGATATTTTAAGGCCATGAACACCCTCTTCTATCATGTATATTGAAAATTGAGGCCGCACCCACCATTGGGACGTCTGTCTTGTTTTGAAAATGTAGGCCCTATTAACATTTTGTGAAACCTCGTCAAAAGGACTGGTTCGAATCATGTAACAAACATCTTTATATTCAGTTTTGCTTATAGGCCTACACTGCAAAAAGGTTGCTTAAAATACGTTGCTAAAAGTACTTTTATCATCCGTTGGTTGACGTGTTGATTAAAATTCATTCAATATATGTAAAAAGTTAGGCGTTGTATAAAAGTAAAAAATCCCCAGCGTTGAGCAATTCGTCGAAAACAATGTCCTTAAAATGTTGGTGGAAACTGTTTCTGTTGCTAAAATATGTTGCATAAAAATATTCCACTTTGGCAACTGTTGCATGAGCATTGAGGACAATCACGCAACAGTTGATGCAAGTTACGCACATGTGAATTTTAGGCAACTGTTGTCCAAAAAAAGCAAATTTCGTGAGCTGTTGCATACTTGAACAACTGTTGAGTGAATATAATTGCCTAACTTTTGAGTAACTAGAATTGTTCAACTGTTGGTGAAAACATGTTATCCAACGGTGGGCAAATTTTACTTAACAGTTGAGCGGTTGCATACTTGAACAACGTTGTGTAAAATGTTGAGTAAATATTTAAGCAACCTTTTTGCAGCGCATGACCACAATTAGATTTATTCTGTCTTGGCATTCAAAACGGAATACACTGACAAATAGTTTAAAATTGCCATCCTTAGTTCATAGTTCATGTCTCTTCAGAGTATGTTGGCTAAGCTCTCTCGATGTATCAATGACCTCCAGATATTATTTTTCTTCTCTTATTTTTTGATGTTATTCTCTGTTTGGGTGTTTATCCTATTCCTGTCGCACGCCACTTTTATTGGCTTTTTTACTTGCCCAATTGTGTTTACTTGTATTTTTGATTATTTTCTGAGTTGCAGTGAACCAATTGATTGCCCCATCAGAGCTCTCTGTTGAGAGTTACCCGTTTGATTTGTAATCACTCAGTTCATTAACTTTGTTAATATCTGTTGGGCTATTGTTCACATTTGCTCTTTATATACAAAAAAATGTGATCTATTTTGCACCAAAAGAATCACATAAATATGTTTATGTATTATTTAATATGGACTATTTATACCTTCATATATACCCAGATAGCAAGACTACGTTTGGCAAACGTTCACAGTAAAAACACCATTGATAAGAGATGTCAGATATCATGTATAAGCCTATAGTTTAATAACATGTTAAAATAAATTACAGATTCACTACCGAACGGGAATAGTGTATGTAGCTCTGCTGCATCGCCCAGAATTCACATTATTTTGCCTACTGCGTGTTGCTATACCAAAAATGCTCAATATATAATAAAAGCTTGACACAAATAAAATACCCAACATATGGCTTTATTTGATAAATTAAGCAACAGTTGCTATACAAAAATGCTCAATATATAATGAAAACAATTCACAAATTAAGCAACAGTCACAAAATGCCCAACAAATGGTTAATTAATAATACCCAACTGTTGTGTAATTAAAATTGTGCAACTGCTGAGTAACTGGAATTGTTCAACTGTTGGTGAAAACATGTTATCCAACGGTAATTTTACGCAACTGTTAAGCGGTTGCATACTTCAACAACGTTGTGTAAAATGTTGAGTAAATATTTAAGCAACCTTTTTGCAGTGTACACAGGCACTCATTCTATTATTTAAACCTATTCATTCTCAATACAAAATTTGTATTTTGCATAAGTGAAGGGCAATCGTTCAAGTGGAAGTTGTATCTTAGGAGTAAACCTTTGAAACTGTAAAGTGGCACAACATCGATTCTGGGTAGCTCTAGTTAATTGTCCATATCTCAGGATTGACAAATCCAAATCAGATAAAATAAACGGCATCAGAAAGCTGAGTGTTTTCCCTTTCCGTGTGTATAAACATATGACACCAAACTTTAGGACTTCATGGTCAACAAGTTACGCAAACATGTGCACAATTTTTTTAGGGACACCCTGTATAACATGAGACGAGAAAGCTTTCAGTGTTTGCGGCACTCACCAGCTCACACGCATTATTTTAGGGATTGGCAGTGGCGTAGCCGGCGAGTCGGGTCGGTTAAATTGGCGGTTATGGATCGATTTTTCGCGCCGGTGGCAAACGCCAAGTGCGCCACAACCCGCCCCCGGTCGTTAGTTTCCCACTTGGCGGCAATTCTTAAAGTTGACAGCCTTGTCGGGTTCACTTTTATTCCCCCTCCCCCTAAAAACCAAGCTCTAGCTACGCCACTTGTTATACTAGTATCTGAACGGTTCAACACAAGCTGTCACGATATTGGTTCCCTGAGTGTCTCGTTCACAAAGAACACAATCCCGAGTATATAGTGAGTCTATACTCATGTGGCAACACGATTTCCAAGCGGGTTCCGGTCTGGACTCTGTAGTCAGACCGAGGAAACTTCTACTTGTATGTGGGAACACGACCTTAATAAAACGCGCTGATAGGTATGTTTCCGTATAGTGTGACTATTAAGGGATAACTAATAGCAGTGACAGTTCTGCTAATAGCAATGCGACACTAGTGTATTTTGGTTTGTTGCTTTGTTGTTTCGTGACCACTACTTACGTTAATGGATATGAAATATAAATTTTGATTGATTATCAACTGTGCGAGGCGATTTTGGCAATTAAAATTGCCTCAATGCGGCATCTTGTAATGAGTATTGAGGCTTGCAATAATCATGATAAAGGAAATGAAAAACCCAACGACTGCTGACCATTAAGCACCAACCATTTCATTCCACACACGTATATGTCTTTAACACACTGATGTGTAAATGATATGTGACATTTAACCACTTATCACTTATAAGCACAGCTCGGATTTGTGGGCGGATTTGTTAAGTAATGCTTTTAAATAAAATGGCCATTGCGATGGATTATTCGTACATACGCAGATACGTGCCTCTCGTTTTATAGAACGCAAACAATCCAACTCGGATCTGCCTTTAACCATGTTAACCGTCTATGCTTACAAAATTGGAAGTGCACACACACCCACTATATTATGATGTAGCCTATGTGTATAAATAATATCTCGTTATTACACGTCATTTAGGTTTGTTTAAATCTAAAAAGGCAGATATACGGATAATATATATATAGGCTATAACAATAACAGGAAACCAGAAGGACTTCGTTTCGTACCAGAGTTCAGCCACAGTATACATGTACATGGTATAGCTTTCAAGTCCTCAATTTACTCGACTAGTGCTCAAAGAACGAAAGATTCAGAAGATTTAACCTGAAACCAGAACAACGATTTGATTTTGATTTGTAGACGACCTCGGCATAAAATGGCGAAGATACACATCGACGTAATGGATCGATCAACTCCACAAACAAATGTTAATTTTCCGCTGACAGAACCGAGGAAAACAGAAGATTTCAACTTGGAATACGAACTACGTCACTTATATCGCACAATGGCTGTTTTTGGAATGTACTTTTCTCCAAAAACACCCGGATCTTCTCTCGGTCATTGGGCTACCGTCACCCATGTCTCGCAACATATCTATTGTGTTGCTGTACAGGTGATTCTTTGGCTAAATGTAATTCGATTGTTAATCTCCTTTTGGGTTGGTGATGAAATTTGCTTGAATTCCAAACAAACGGCGATGAAAATAATGGTTAGTGCGTGGAGCCTACAATGTGCCGTTAATAACAGCGTTTATTTTTATCTTTCTTCATCACGAAAACTTCAACACCTCATTCGTTATTGGCAAGAATACTGCCAGTCATCAACTGCTAGCAATACGATGGGAACATCTTTGGACAGAGCTTGGATTCGTCGACGGGTAAATCTTATCACGACATGCTGTGTTAGTGTGATCATAATCAACGCCCTTATTTTTGTATTTATACGATTCGGACCATTTGAATCCATTGGTAATGATACTTGCACTGTAGTTGCTCCATTTCCAAGCGGGAATTACGCCTGGGAGTGTCTTTTCATAGTTGTCTTGACTTACGCATCTTCTTCGTTCATGTTACCAGTTGGGTTGTTTCTAACCATCTGCTTAATTCTATCACAACAGTTTGATATGTTTACCGTAAGATTTAACGCGTGCATCAACTACAACGGAGCATCAACGGTGTGTCTGACTAAGATGCGTCGCCAACATCAGTATCTGGCTAAGGCGGTTTTCCTCGCCGACGATTCATTTTCATTCTACTTAGCTGTAACAATTGCAGCGACTTTGTTCATAGCCTGTTTTGGCATGTACCAGGTGGTGATAGCGCAACATTTTGAAAGTGTTATAACGTTGGCAGTAACCGTGTTTTGGATGGTAGTTGTATCGACGATTTTTGCAATTGACGGAGTTTTTGCAGCTCGAATTTATGACAAGGTAGGTAGACCAGAATCTATGTACACATGATAAATAGTCATTTAAACACATTTTACCACCTTGATTTGACTTCCATGTTTTCCAGGGTTCTCTGGCCTCCGAACTACTGGGTTCTTTCTAGATAGTTGGCAGTCTTAGAGAAGGCATGGGAACTCCAGCTATTCAACCCGTAAACAACTAGATCAGAATTGTGCAGTGTGGTTTCATTGCCGTAGCGATTCGAGACGAGGGGAAATAACCCCATCACTCACGTTTTCGATGATCTCTTATCTTCTGGCAAAAAATCTCCAGATGATAAATCAATTGGCAACTTAAAGACTGCAAAAGCTACCCGCTTCATAATCTATCAGATTACAATCAACGATCCTTATGAACCTATTTGGTAAATCCAATACGAGTAAGGAAGTTGGTATGGTTTTATAAGCCAGATCCACTGTTCTTTATAAATCCAATATGAGTAAAGAAGTGGGTACGGTTTCATCAGCCAGATCCAGTGTTCTTTATAAATCCAATTTAGGAGTAAAGAAGAGGGTACGGTTTTATCAGCCATATCCAGTGTTCTTTATAAATCCAATTTAGGAGTAAAGAAGTGGGTACGGTTTTATCAGCCAGATCCAGTGTTCTTTATAAATCCAATTTAGGAGTAAAGAAGTGGGTACGGTTTTATCAGCCATATCCAGTGTTCTTTGTAAATCCAATATAGGAGTAAAGAAGTGGGTACGGTTTTATCAGCCAGATCCAGTGTTCTTTATAAATCCAATTTAGGAGTAAAGAAGTGGGTACGGTTTTATCAGCCAGATCCAGTGTTCTTTATAAATCCAATATAGGAGGTAAAGAAGAGGGTACGGTTTTATCAGCCATATCCAGTGTTCTTTGTAAATCCAATATAGGAGTAAAGAAGTGGGTACGGTTTTATCAGCCAGATCCAGTGTTCTTTGTAAATCCAATATAGGAGGTAAAGAAGAGGGTACGGTTTTATCAGCCATATCCAGTGTTCTTTGCAAATCCAATATAGGAGGTAAAGAAGAGGGTACGGTTTTATCAGCCATATCCAGTGTTCTTTGTAAATCCAATATAGGAGGTAAAGAAGAGGGTACGGTTTTATCAGCCATATCCAGTGTTCTTTGTAAATCCAATATAGGAGTAAAGAAGAAGGTACGGTTTTATCAGCCAGATCCAGTGTTCTTTGTAAATCCAATATAGGAGGTAAAGAAGAGGGTACTACTGGGTTCTTTCTAGATAGTTGGCAGTCTTAGAGAAGGCATGGGAACTCCAGCTATTCAACCCGTAAACAACTAGATCAGAATTGTGCAGAGTGGTTTCATTGCCGTAGCGATTCGAGACGAGGGGAAATAACCCCATCACTCACGTTTTCGATGATCTCTTATCTTCTGGCAAAAAATCTCCAGATGATAAATCAATTGGCAACTTAAAGACTGCAAAAGCTACCCGCTTCATAATCTATCAGATTACAATCAACGATCCTTATGAACCTATTTGGTAAATCCAATACGAGTAAGGAAGTTGGTATGGTTTTATAAGCCAGATCCACTGTTCTTTATAAATCCAATATGAGTAAAGAAGTGGGTACGGTTTCATCAGCCAGATCCAGTGTTCTTTATAAATCCAATTTAGGAGTAAAGAAGTGGGTACGGTTTTATCAGCCAGATCCAGTGTTCTTTATAAATCCAATATAGGAGGTAAAGAAGAGGGTACGGTTTTATCAGCCATATCCAGTGTTCTTTGTAAATCCAATATAGGAGTAAAGAAGTGGGTACGGTTTTATCAGCCAGATCCAGTGTTCTTTGTAAATCCAATATAGGAGTAAAGAAGTGGGTACGGTTTTATCAGCCATATCCAGTGTTCTTTGTAAATCCAATAGGAGTAAAGAAGTGGGAGCGGTTTTATCAGCCAGATCCAGTGTTCTTTATAAATCCAATAGGAGTAAAGAAGTGGGAGCGGTTTTATCAGCATTGGGGAAAAAAGCTATTCCACCCGTAAACAACTAGATCAGACGTTTTGACACTTGCATCACGCTTTATCAGCCGGATCCAGTGTCCTTTATAAATCCAATATAGGAGTAAAGAAGTGGGTACGGTTTTATCAGCCAGATCCAGTGTTCTTTATGAATCAAATATAGGAGTAAATAAGTGGGTACGGTTTTATCAGCCAGATCCAGTGTTCTTTATAAATCCAATATAGGAGTAAATAAGTGGGTACTGTTTTATCAGCCAGATCCAGTGTTCTTTATGAATCCAATTGGAGTAAAGAAGAGGGTACGGTTTTATCAGTCGGATCCAGTCTTATCATTTTTCAGATTTGTATTATTTTTGGTCTAAGATGTTTTCAAATGTCCTTCATGTCCTTTGCGGATATTTTTAGGAGTCTAGAACATTAAGCGGAATATAAGCTGGTATTGAGTGTGCATGCAATATCCTACAAACTGGAGTCGTCGCTTCCGCAAAGGGATTTACAGTGGAGAAATAGCACCACACCTCTCTGTTTTGTTAGATGGTCACCAGATGATGTTTAGAACTCTTCGTAGAAGTTCAATTAAGTACTGTATATCCTCAAATTGTATGTTAAATGTCCATGTAGAATGCTTTTGTCACATGCCTACTGTACAGACCTTGATTTTGGTGTTTCTAATAAAGTTTTGATTTCCAGATTGTGTCGAGTTTGTTGCATGAAAACCACTGCCTGTGCTTTAAGTTATTGCCAGAATCCTTAAATCCTTTAGCGTTCAACCTCATGTGATTTAAGGGACATCCAACACACAGCGCTATCGTAAGTGAGGAAGGGAAAATCCTTAAAAGGATTCTGGCAGTGACGATCCTTATTGTTTTTAAGTCTAGAACCATTCAGAGTTTGGACATTAGGCGTGGGGCAGAGATATACACGAGAAGGGTCTCCTACAAAACTGGAGGCATTTTCTACTTGCATTACTGCTTCAGCTGAATGTATTATTGTGTCTATGGATGATGCCAGAAGTGTTTGTTAATCGGCAAAATTCAGGTGATGAAGGCGTATTTCTGGATAGCATCTCCTTTTCCCTTCCTCACTTATGATACCGCTGTGTGTTGGATGTCCCTTAAATCACATGAGGTTGAACGCGACCCTCAAACGATGCAATGGTCATCCGTGGTGCGCACTACGTAAGCTCGACCTCACGGCTCTGATTGGTTAGTGGTATTTTGTGAGTTTTCAAGAATGCGCGCGCAGCTGATCGAAGCAGCGCCCGCGTATGTCGGACTGTGGCCAGGAGATTATGTGCCGTAGGTCCATTGTTTAAAAGAGACTGAGGAACAAAAATGAATAAATTAACTAAAATTGTTGTCCTTGCAATATGTGGTAAGGGATTTATACGAGCAGATATTGTGGGATCCCTCTGAATACGCACGTCATCAATGTCCTGCTGGAATAGGGAAATTCACATTTGGTGATTATAAAAGAGGGCACTGGCTGATTATTCACATTGGCTGATTAAAAAAGAGTGCGCTGGAACAGGGATATTTACATTGACTGATAATAAAAGGGTACGCTGGAACAGGGAAATTTACATTGGCTGATTATAAAAGGGAGCGCCTAGAACAGGGAAATACACATTGGGTGATTATGAAAGGGAGCGCTGGAATAGGGAAATTCACATTGGCTGATTATAAAAGAGGGTTGGAACAGTGAAATTCACATTGAGTGATTACAAAAGGAAGCGCTGGAACAGGGAAATTCACATTGGCTGGTATTCAGATTTCACGCCACCAAATGGTTTCCCAATGCGTTTACATGTAAAATGGTGGTTACAAAAAGCCCATTTCCTCGCTTATAAAGCGACTGGATGTCTCAATTTGACATTTTCCTTAAATTTCATGATATCTTTGATAATTTAATCAAAACAATTATATATGGTCTCCCCGAAAGTTTCGAGAAATTAGCCCCTATAGTTGGACAACTGGTGTAGCGCCCTCATTTATCAGAAAAAGTTGAAAAATGTTACCAGAACATTTACAATCAAAATGCATTTAAAAACCCTACAAAATGCATTGAAAATATTTCTTTTTGCACTGTGGTATTAGGTTATAGTCCTAAAATCAGGATTAAACTACAACTTGAATCATTTAGGAGCAATAAGTACCATTTCTGATTAATTCTATAATCAATGGGCCACAGGATGCCCAGCTGATAAAAAAAGTTTGATTGACTTCTGCAATGACTGACATTAATTACTGGTGTGGAATCTAAAAGGGAGCTGGAACAGTGAAATTCACATTGAGTGATTATAAAAGGAAGCGCTGGAACAGGGAAACTCACATTGGCTGGTTATAAAAGGGAGCTGGAACAGGGAAATTCACATTGAGTGATTATAAAAGGAAGCGCTGGAACAGGGAAACTCACATCGATTGATTGTTTCAGAAAAATAGCTTAAGGTCACATTTCTTAAGTTGGGACCCTAAAAAGGGTGGATTTTTCACATTTTATCGCTTATTTTCCATTCAATTGCTTATATTTTTCAAACCATACATCACAATTGAGTATATTTAGTCTCATTTGGAAGATAATTTATTGCTTTAATAGTATCTATAAGAAAAATGTATAAATCAAGTTGAGATTATTTACTATAACTCGTTAATTACAATTAGTCAGGGTGGAGGAGGGTGAGGATGCATGAGGGTGAGGATGCATGCTATGTATTTCCAATGGGATGGGCAACATTTTTTCGCTTATTTGCCATTCAAATGCTTATATTTTTCAAACCATACATCACAATTGAGTATATTTAGTCTCTTTTGGAAGATAATTTGTTGTTTTAATAGTATCTATTATAAGAAAAATGTATAAATCAAGTTGAGATTAATTACTATAACTCGTTAAATTACAATTAGTCAGGGTGGAGGCGGGCGAGGATACATGCGTGTGAGGATGCATGCTATGTAATTCCAATGGGATGGGCAAAATAAATGATTAAACCTTGTGTATATTAGTTCATTGAATTATTATTTTGTGTGATTAGTATCATTATTGTAATTACCAAACCTTAATCAGTGTTAATTACATCCCCAATTAATTAATATTACTAATCAATTACATACAACAAATACCATCTGAAAATGTACCAACGGCGTATTATTACCCATTTCAAATGGTGGGTGGGGGGGGGGGGGGCAATATCTCTGCAGTGTTTTAATGAAGTTGGACCTAATGTTTAATTTTCCTTAATATTTTATCTTTGCTGATTATATTGATACTAATTACCTAGGAAGTGCTTATTTTATCCACCAAATCCGCACAATAATATCACTTTTTAGTGTTTAGGATTAACATGTCCATCGCCGTCACCCTACTAGTACATGTATATCATTTTCAAATTGTTCAATATCCAATTCTATAGATCAACAGTTTTAACTATAATGCTAGCAAGATGTCAGTGCAATCAATGCCAGGCATAACATTGTAATCAATTCATAATGCAGAAATGAGGTTGTAATTAATCAGCCGAATTTGTTTTCTTCATTTTTGGACACCCTGTATAATAAAATTTGAATGAATTGTACCTTTCTACCAGAAAGGTATGTTCATAAACTTCATTTAAGTGTTTCTTTTGAACAAACAACATTTATATACATTTTGTCATACTGTCCACACAGAATATATAGTTTTTAATGTGAAAATTGACACATTTTGATCACCCTGTATTTTCGTTTGACAATTAATTAACCCTACAAATAATATATGACCGGAAGGGCCTTGCCTTTGGCTTCTCAAATCTGGGGGTCAATATTTATTTCAATGCACTATGTTTAAATTAGGAAGCATACAGTAAATTACATTTCATAGTAAAAAAAAAATTGTTACACCCTATATATTTCCTAAGTCATCCTGCATACTGGAACAAACACTAGATATGCACAATCCTAGATATCTCAGCTTTCTAACAATGTAAAATGTTGCACACTTTGGATTCATACTTTTTGAGTTATTAGGCTTAGAGCATTATCACATGTATTTTTTTGTCAAATGTATGCATGTGACGCAATAGGGTCCCAATTTAATAAATGTGACCTTAAAGGGGATCGCCGGAATAAGGAAAATGACATTGGGTAATCTTAAAAGGGAGCGCTGGAACAGGGAAATTCACACTCGCTGATTATAAAAGGGATCACCGGGAAAGGGAAACTCATGTTGGGCAATATTAAAAGGGAGCGCTTGGACGGGGAAACTGACATTGGGTGATTATTTTTATTCATGGTATAGTTATTTTCATCGCAGCCATCCGGCTGAATTGGCACAATATTACAATACAAATTACAAGATACACATACATTAAAATGCAAGATATACAATAGTAGTAGACTTTAAAAACAATGATATCATAAAACCAAACCCCACCCCCTACATACAACACACATTCCACAATTACAATTACCCCCACCCCCCCCCCCCTTACCCCCACCACCACCAACCCAAACACACCCCACCCCACCCCCACACCCCACTCCTCCCTCAATATTGCACATAAAACTTAGTACACTTACATGACCACCTGACTGACACCATACATACCAGAAACACACATGGGAATAACCTGCTCCCAAGCTTAAAAACACGATAATAATAGTATTGCACTTAGAAACACCAATATATTGGACAGATGGAGGCTAAAATTCAAAACATTATTAATTATTAATTAGTGGTCATTGGTCAAGTTATTATTCCACAGCTTGACAAGATATGAAAGGCAGCGCTGGAACAAGGAAATTCACATCGGGTGATTATAAAAGGGCACTGGAACATTAAATGATCATTTCAGGGAGCACTGGAGCAGGGAAACTCAAATTGAGTAATCCTTTCCGAGAGGGCTGGAGATTAGGTTTCCTATATTTTTACATGTTAAAAAAGGGGTATTACAAAACGTCGATTTTCTCGCTTATAAAGCGACTGGATTTTTGAACTTTACATTTTTCTTCAAGTTCATGATATTGAAGTACAAAATGTATAGGGTAACCCTTAAAGTTCCGAAAACGAGTCCCCGATTTTTAACATACTTTACGGACATTTCACAATTATTTCATATGATCTTACCATCAAAATCAACATTGTCATCTATTTCCAATATAGTACTTTTAGGCAGTATAGATTTAGATTTAGAGTGCTTCTTGGGTCGACGGATCAATGGAGATTCTAGGTCAAAATCATTATCACTACCAGTATCGCTAGGCTGCAGAGAACAATAGTTGCAACAATTGACAATTATAAAAATGATGAAAGAGTCCGACAAACAGACACACACAACAAGAAAACATTAATCTACACATACTTTCAACTTTTCTCCAGATAGATTTCCAATGAAGTGGCTTTAGCACTGAGACCATTTGGCCTGGTGGATTAGCACACTGATATCCATTTGTGTCAAACCCAACCATAGTAGCAGGTTCTATTCTTGTTGATTCGGTTTTGTTGTCAATATTACTTTAAAAGTGAGCAAGCACGAAAATAAAAGCGGGCAAATATATTTATTTTTGTATGTAGGTCTATGTAAGGAAGCTCAAAATCGCGAAAATAAAATTTAAAAAAATTGTTCAGAATGTGTAAAGCGCGAAAATGTCCACTTTTCGAGATGTTTTAACATTTCTAGAATATCGCAAATGATTGTGATGCATTCTGTCATATATACATGCTTATTTTATTGATACTTTTAACTGTTACATGAATATGTCTATATACTGCTTTGACCAAAAAATGCCAAAAAGTGATTTTTTTTTCTTTCTTTTTTTCCACATTTTTGGCGCTTTTCAAAAAATATTAGATTAGGTTTTAAAAAGAAAAATCTTTTTTTTTAATGTTGTCCAGCCAGTATATTATGTCAAAATACGCCAATCGAGTCCAAGTCAAAGAAAATATTAAAGGAATTCGGATTCAAATTTGTAAAGCTCACCCACACCAATCTGGTCTTTTGTTTGTTTATATCTCATGATAAAAGATAAAGACTAAAAACTTATTATAAACGACCAAATCTGGATAACGCGTTGTCTGTCTACTTGGCAATTTCAATCGGCGGGTCGATATTTGTGGCTTCGTGTGGCAAACGCGCTTTTTATTAACACGAAAAAGCTTTTAACGTTAGGCAGTAATTATGACTGATAATTATTTCTTTATTGCCCATCATCGTCCATCATTTCAGGCATTAAATGGATTTTAGAATATTACAGGAAGTTTGTTTAAATCAACTGTTGTTTAAATCCAAGCGTGGACACTATTCTTTCTGTGGTATATTGATTGTTTCCATGTTAGGGTAGTGTCCAACATACCTTGGTCCAACCATTATCATTTGCGCGGGATGTGATGTTGTTTTTCTCGAAACACTCGATGAAAGGGTCGTTCAATAACTTTCTACCTCCTACCTCATAAAACTGTGCTATCATGTACCGTATGCCAGTGGTATGGAATATTCCACAATTGTAGCTTTGAATCTCAGCTACAAATACATAGTAAATCGGTTTGAGTACTAGTTGTACCTTTCTGGAGATGCAGTGAAAAACCAGTGTCCCTTTAGTGAGTGACGGAAACGGATGAAAAACAGCAAAATATCTCAAGTGCTAAGTGCTTATCATTTCATCAATTCTAAGACACAAAACGTACCCTAAACATTGAGCTAAAAGCTGCCAACGCTGCCCGGTGCAGCTATTTCGTACCCACATATCATATCTTGATATAAATTAAAATGTGTTTTTGACTTGATGCTAATTAAATATGTAAATACGCTCTCTCTATCTCTATCTATCCCGTAGTCTTGTCGACCGTTGGGGCGCCACAGATGCCCTGACCACCAGCTCTCTCCATCCTTGTCGGTTCTCTGCCAATCTTAAGGTATCACTAAGCTTCAGGTCAGTCCATTCAGATATGTTATCTTCCCACCTTCTTCTTGGCCGACCTCTTTTTCGCCCTCCTGGCACCGTGCCTTGCATTACCGTTTTGGCAAGTCCTGTTGATCGTGACACATGTCCATACCACTGTAGCTTGCGTCTTTTCACTGTGGTTTGGAGGTCTTTATAAGCGCCGAAGGCTGCAACAATTCTTCTTCTGACTTCAACGTTGGTGATGTGGTCTTTGTAGGAAATACCAAGGAGTTTGCGAAGGCACCTCATCTCAGCAGCCTGGATTCTCCTCTCTAAGTCCGCTGTTAGGGTCCAAGATTCGCACGCATATAGGAATATTGTGGTAACCAAGGAGTGCATCAGTCTGATCTTTGACTTAAGTGAGATGTTTTTATCACTCCAGATGACCTTCAGTTTAGTCAGAGATGCTACTGTCTGTGCGATCCTGGATACAATTTCAGGTTTGGAACCCTGGTCTGTGATGATTGACCCTAGGTACTTGAAGCTTTTGACTGTTTCCAGCTTCTCGCCGTTGGCTTTGATTTCAGTGCTGATGCCGTTGGTACTGTTGGTCATCAGTTTAGTTTTCCCTGCACTAATCTCCATGCCGTAGGCTATAGAGGTCCTGTCCAAACGTTCGACGAGCTTTGCTAATTCTCCCTCTGACCCGGCTAGTCCATCGATATCATCGGCGAAGCGCAGATTGGTGATTATTCTGCCTCCGATGCTGACCGATCCTTGATGGTCTTCCAAAGCGTCAGTCATTATTCTCTCCAAATAGATGTTGAAAAGAGTAGGTGAGAGCAAGCAACCTTGTCTAACCCCGACTGTTGTTTTGAACCATTCCCCTAAGCTGCCGTTGAGGTAGACTGCACTGGAAGCCTTGTTATAGAGGTTTTCAATGGCTCTGGTCAGGTTGGTGTTGATATTGTACATCCTCATGGTAGACCACAGGGCTGCATGCCAGACTCTGTCAAACGCCTTTTTGAAGTCCACAAATACGTGGTAGAGGTCTTGTTGATGTTGCAGGTATTTTTCACAAATTATCCTAAGGTTAAGGATCTGCTCTGTAGTGCTACGTTTTGGTCTGAAGCCTGCCTGTTCCTCGGCAATGATCTTTTCTGCTTGTGGGTTCAGTCTGTTTAGTAAGATCTTCAGCATGACTTTGCTTGGGTGACAGATGAGGCTGATCGTCCGGTAATTTGAGCACTGCTGAAGGTTGCCTTTCTTGGGAAGTGTGATGACCATTGACTGGGTCCAAGGTGCAGGCCACTCTCCTGTCTGCCAGATCTTGTTGCAGATAGTTAGAAGGATGTCGACCATGGAATCTCCTCCTGCTTGGACAAGCTCTGCTGAGATGTTGTCAACTCCTGCGGACTTCCCCTTCTTTAGTGAGTTTACAGCTGTTATCACCTCTGCCCGAAGAATGGGATAGTTTTCGGTGTCATTTGCTGGAGGAACGTTCAGGACCTCTGGGTCACCTGAGGCTGTATGGTTATACAGGTCTGAACAGTATTCAGTCCACCTTTTCAGGATGTCCTTCTCTTCAGTAAGGCATTTTCCACCCTTGTCTTGTATTGTGGTGGTTCGTCCTTGCTTTGTGGAAGTCAGGTCTTTTACAAGCTTGTAGGCTTTCTTGCTGTTGTTCTGCCGAAGGTTCTTTTCTATCCCTTGGCACTGTTGCTCGATCCAGCTCTGTTTTGCCTTCTTCATACCTTTCTTGACTTCTCGGTTGACCGTTCTGTACTGTTTTGCCCCTTCCGTCTCAAACTTTGTCTTCTTCAGCTCCCTTCGCTTGTCACAGAGATTGAGGATGTCAGCTGTAACCCATGGTTGCTTGACTGGTCGGTGTTTGCCAAGGATCTCGCTGGCTGTTTCCGTCACCGCTTTGTTGAAGTTGTCATGTCAGTATCGTCCGCATCTAGCATGACGAGTGGAGCAAATTTCCCTCCTAGCATTGCTTGGAATTCCTCTGCTACCATTGGGTCCTTTAGTTTTTCAATGTCGAACTTGATCCTAGTTTGTCCCTTCTTGTAGATTTTCTTGAGGCGGAGTCGGAAATTCATCATTACTAACTCATGGTCACTTCCGATGTCAGCTCCTGGGAAACTTCGAGTCTTGGCGATGTTCACACTCGATTGGAAGCGTCTCTTTACCATGATGTAGTCAATTTGGTTATGGTACTCTCCATTTGGGCTGTGCCATGTCCATCTCCGAGATGCTTTATGTTGGCCAAATGTGTTTGCCAGCATCAGATCGTTATGGTTGGCAAATTCAAGGAGTCTCAGACCTCTCTCATTTGTTTCCGCATTGCAGTAACGCCCACATGTGCCTTTCCAGGTGTTGTTAGCATCCTCTCCTACTTTGGCATTCCAATCGCCTTGCACAACAAGGATATCCTTCTTGGGGGGTCTGCTCCAAGACTTCTTGTAGCTGATCATAAAATTCCTCTACATCATCATCACTGTAGTCAGATGTTGGAGCGTATGCCTGGATAATTGTAATATTAAAGGGGGTTGCTCTCAGACGAATGGTAATGAGTCTGCTGGAGATTGGCCGACAGCTCATGACTGTGTTTGCGAAGTCCTTGTGAACCAGGAATCCAACGCCATGCTGATGTTTGTCCTCTCTGCCACTGAAGTAGAACTTGTGGCCTTCCTCCGTGGATGTTTCTCCAAAGTTTTTCCAGCGTACTTCACAGAGCCCGACTATATGCCAACGATATCTGACCATTTCATGTGTTAGTTCATTTAGCTTGCCATTTGCTCTTAGTGTTCGGACATTCCAGGTGCCAATAGTGATGTTGTTTCTAGTACGGATCTTGCTATCTTTTGCACCAGTATCGTATTTAACACCTCCACCCTGGTGTTTTGTGCCGGTGGAAAGCGCGGTCCTTGTTAACCCGGGCGACGACCGAGCCGGTATGGTTATAGAATTGGTTGTCATTGTCATTGTGGCGTATCTTGGGCAAAGCATCCATCCCAGTGGTGCCCATCTCCTCTCCGGGACAGTCTACCACATTGGAATGTGGTAGATGGATGAACTCCTTGGACTCCAGTCAGATCTAAAAGAGCTCTTAAGTCAGATCTTGATCTTATTTCTGACAGGAGGTCCAACACCCCCTCCTCACTCCAGGACAGATGTCCTAGAGTGGGGGCCTCGGATTAGTCGCCGAGGAATCGACCATGTGACAGGTGGCACTGGGCTACAATGTTACCAGTGGGAGGGAGGATCACTCCTCAACCTGACCTGACCAAAGACAGTTAATGGGGCTGTTGACCTGACCTGACGAATAGTAAATACGCAAATGAGGTTAATTTACTAAATTGTTCTGATAAGACTTCAATGAAGAAAAAAGTGGTGTTATAGTCATTTAACATGTTTTTGATATACACGTGCATTTATGGTAAGGTGCACTGTAGTGCCTGGGAAGGTAAGGGTTCAAAGACAGTTAATGGGGCTGTTGCTAAATGGAAATACAGTACAGATTAAATTACTATAAGTATTCATTATTTCAAATACCATTAGCGCGATTTAAGGCGTACTTTGGATATGGAGGAAAAGGCGTTGTCACAATGACAAAAACTAACCATTAATGGAACCACAAATTGAAGAAGAAAAAAAGCTTGTTACTCCATACAACAAATAACAGATATTTCATTTTGAAATCTATATTAAATTGGTGTCTTCGCAGAAATAGTTGATATTTTCGGAAGAGTTTCTATATGCAAATTTGATTATGACATAGTCAGATAGCTGGTTGAAGAAAAAAAAGTGTTTTTTCAATTAACTATTGTACAAAAACAGTTAAAAAGAATATTGTTATTATTGTATCAAAGTGAAACAAGAAATACATTTTAGACTTATTGCCTTAATGACCAGGGAGCGTGCGATTCGTAGAGTATAGGTAATTAAATTCTCTCTTTGATATAGCTTCAACATACTGGGTCAAAATCTAAAAATATCTCCACCACATCACACTAAATCATCAAGGTTGTGATTTTCAAAGGAACGAAAACTATCTCGCAGCGTTATTTGAGAATGGCTAAGATATATAATATTGATGCTACGGATCGGTCCTTTGAAGACCGTCAAAATGATCTCTCTAACAGAACGAAAGTTGTTTGTAAAAATGATGATTTCTGCTTACAATATGAGTTACGTCACTTGTTTCGTACTATGGCTTTGTTTGGGTTGTACCATCCATCGAAGACTGCTGGATCTTTTGATAGTGGAGAGACTTTTCCAAAATATGTTCAGAAGAGTTATTGTATCTTCATCCAATTTATGCTTTGGCTCAACGTAATCCGCTTGACAGTGGGTTTGTGGTTCGGCGACGAAGCATCGTTAAATCCTGACCTCTTTTCAGTCAAACTAATAATGGGTGTTTGGTGCTTGCAAAGCGCTGCGAATAGCACCATTTGGTATATGCTTTGCTGCTCACAGAAACTGCAAGAGTTGATGCAATTCTGGCAAACGAATTGCCAATCTTCAAATGCTAGCAACCTTCTCGGGACATCACTATCAGTGAGATGGGTACGCCGGCGAATACGTATTATGTTTGCAATATCCATAGGTGCTATAATGTTTAATGGAATAGCCTTTGTTGCGATGAGATTAGGGCCGTTTGAATCCGTACGAAATGATACTGCCGTGGTGGTTGTCCCCATATCGACGGGACATCTTGCTTGGGAAATTCCCATCATAGCAACTATGACATTCTCAGCAGCGTCTTTTTTCTTGCCGGTTGTATTTCTTCTCATCATTTGTTCCGTTCTCTCACAACAATTTGAATCGTTAAGTGAAACATTCACCAAGTGCGTTACCGATAAAGGTGCAGCAAACGTGTGTCTTACTACGCTGCGTCGCCAACACCAGTACCTAGCAAAGACTGTCTTCCTTGCGGACAACGCGTTGTCTTTCTATTTAGCCATATCTATCGGTCAATCTATATTCAGTGCTTGTTTTGGAATGTACCAATTGGTTATAGCCAAAAGTTTTGCCAGTTTCATATCAGTAACAATGACTGGATTTTGGCTGATTTTGACATCAATGTTCTTTGCATTTGTGGGATTGTTTACCGCTCAGGTTAATGAAAAGGTAAGGCTGCATAGCCAAATGCGTTCGAACCACCCGTGCGGCATGATACTGCCCTACTGTAACTCATTATCTAGCATTTGGTCATAATTATAGAGACCGTTCATTATTTCCACCGGAGGGGGCCGGGAGAAAACGGGGTGGGGGGGGGGGGGGGGGGGGGGTGGGGGGGGGGGGTCACACGGTTTTGACTTGACAAAAAGGCGCGGTCACACATTTTTTTCCTAATCAAGAGGGGGTCATACTGTTTATTACCGTTCAAATCCGGATTCGAACGATATAAATCCAACAGCTTCCGGGGGATTCATCCTAAAGATTTATCTAAATTGTTGGTTCATTTGACAAGAGGAATGGAATTACGACGGTCAATTAGTACAAAGATAGCAAATTATTTGCACTACGTGCGCATGTGCCCCTCCCCCCCCCCCCCCCCCCCACAATTAATTTGAGAAACTCCTTTAGAGCCAAAATTTACATCACATCATATGGCAAATTTAATTGTAAAATCTCATATTTTCACGCCATACGCCCGCATATGTTTAGTTAGAGAAGGCTGGTTGGTCCCCTCCAATGAAAAACCTATAGCTACGCCATTGATGAAAATATCAAATGTTGACACCCTCTCTGCATCTACAATTGTGTAGATCCAATGAGCTTCCAGATCCCCACCAGGAGTCCTTATTTATAGCGGGCCCTGGACCCCACGCTACAACGCTCAACGCTCAAGGCCTAACCATACTCCACTACGCTCGAACGCTGAGCGCAAGCGTTGACAAAGCTACGCTTGTCACAAAATGAACCAACGCTCTGGCGCTCATCGGGAATCTACGCTGAACGCTAAAGGCCTCCCCATACTCCACCAACGCTGCAACGCTTGCGCTCTGACACATGCGTATTAGTGCCCGTTACAAAACCAAAACAACGCTCGATCGGGAAAGCGTTTTCCGATAATTCGATCAGCCTACGCTTTGGGTGAAAGCGGCGAACGCTCGGGCCAACGCTGAAGTTGAATTCAGGTCAACTTTGTAGCGTTGACGCTGTCGTCCACGGCCGACGGACCAATCAGCAAGCAGGACACTTTGCCGGACTTTTGACGTCACATATTTTTTTCTTGAGCTCCCATTCATGAAAATACAGCCGAAATAGGCAAATCCCAGGCAAATCAGGCTATTTTTGCTGATGGAATGATATCGTGTATGTCAAGGTATGTTTATATAGTAGGCCTAAGCAAGTTTGTTGCGATGTTGATGCCTGTGATGTGCTAGAAATACAAATTTACGGCGTTTTGTGAGGTAGTTTGGTCGTCTGTTCCCCAGAACACATAGGCCCCGCCCACAGCGTTGACGCATTTGCTGATTTGGTCGAGCGTTGACCAACGCTAGCGTTCGGCGTAGATTCCCGATGAGCGTCAGAGCGTTGGTACATTTTGTGACAAGCGTAGCGTGACAACGCTTGCGCTCAGCGTTGCAGCGTTGGTGGAGTATGGGGAGGCCTTAAAGGCCTCCCCATATTCCACCAACGCTGCAACGCTTGCGCTCTGACACATGCGTATTAGTACCCATTACAAAACCAAAACAACGCTCGATCGGGAAAGCGTTTTCCGATAATTCGATCAGCCTACGCTTTGGGTGAAAGCGGCGAACGCCCGGGCCAACGCTGAAGTTGAATTCAGGTCAACTTTGTAGCACGGACCAATCAGCAAGCAGGACACTTTGCCGGACTTTTGACGTCACATATTTTTTCTTGAGCTCCCATTCATGAAAATACAGCCGAAATAGGCAAATCCCAGGCAAATCCGGCTATTTTGCTGATGGAATGATATTGTGTATGTCAAGGTATGTTTATACAGTAGGCCTAAGGGACCGTTCATTATTTATGGTGGAGGGGGGGGGGGGGGGGGGGTTGGGACAAATTCGAGACTCGTAAGTTAAAATTACCTAACCCCCCCTACAGCTGAAACTGAAAATTACATGACCCCCCTGCTAACCAGTAGCTTTTTACACAACCCCCCCCCACCCCCTCCCCGAAAAAAATCAACTTGTCACATACTTAAGGGGCTGTCTTTACCTTTGGAATTTTGTTCATGGATAGGTTGGCAAATTTTGTTTGTGCCCTATCTGAACGGTCAATAATTTTATGATGCCCCTTCTTTTTATTGTGTAAATTAGTAATGGCGAGCGTAGCGAGTTGGGTTTTTTTTCCTCATATTTATACATTTTGGGTGGTTTTGTGAGTCTTTATAACCCGAACAAGTTAGAACATTCTGAGCAGAAACGTATAATCCAGTGAAACGTTCTACTTTTGGGAGCATTGGTACAAAGCAGAGATGAGGTGAAAAGCATACAATAAATCACATTGTCAAATCATGAAATTGGATTTTGTAACATTATACACCCTGTGGCTCTTAATGTCTCGACCGACCGTTGATGATTATATAGATGTTTTTCCACCATTTCGTCGATTTTGTGTCCAGAAGTCGTCTCATAGTAAAAGTTTTTGAAGTCGATAGGTTTTAAGAAAATATGCGCGAAGCGCAGAAAAAAATGGCATTTACACTCCAAAGTCACTCCAATCACCACCATCTTTATAGTTTAAACAAATTTACACAACCCCCCTGTTCAAGAATAAAAAGTTACATAACCCCCCTATTTCAACATATGAAAGTTACATGACCCCCCCTATAGTTTACCCAACCCCCCCCCCCCTCCACCATAAATAATGAACGGTCCCTAAGCAAGTTTGTTGCGATGTTGATACCTGTGATGTGCTAGAAATACACATTTACGCGTTTTGTGAGGTAGTTTGGTCGTCTGTTCCCCAGAACACCATAGGCCCCGCCCACAGCGTTGACTGACGCATTTGCTGATTTGGTCGAGCGTTGACCAACACTAGCATTCGGCGTAGATTCCCGATGAGCGGCAGAGCGTTGGTACATTTTGTGACAAGCGTAGCGTGACAACGCTTGCGCTCAGCGTTGCAGCGTTGGTGGAGTATGGGGAGGCCTTTAGCGTTGGTCAACGCTCGACCAAATCAACAAATGCGTCAACGCTGTGAGCGGGCCGCGATTTCTTTTTTACTAGTAAACATTTGAATGGGCTCACATGTAAAATCAGTTGCCTTTTTTTTTTTTTTTTGAAAAATCATTTTATTCAGTGAGTTTTGCTTTATTCCGTATTAAAACGAAATAAATACATTTTGCAAATGTTTACAGTAAAAAAAAAATCGCGAGCGGGCCTATGGTGTTCTGGAGAACAGACGACCAAACCTCACAAAACGCCGTAAATTTGTATTTTTAGCACATCACAGGCATCAACATCGTAACAAACTTGCTTAGGCCTACTGTTTACACATACCTTAACATCCACATTATCATTCCATCAGCAAAAATAGTTTGATTTGCCTGGGATTTGCCTATTTCGGCTGTATTTTCATGAATGGGAGCTCAAGAAAAAATATGTGACGTCAGAAGTCCGGCAAAGTGTTCTGCTTGCTGATTGGTCCGTGGACAGCGGCATCCAACTTCCGAGCGTTCGCCGCTTTCACCCAAAGCGTAGGCTGATCGAATTATCGGAAAACGCTTTCCTGATCGAGCGTTGTTTTGGTTTTGGTATGGGCACTAATACGCATGTGTCAGAGCGCAAGCGTTGCAGCGTTGGTGAAGTATGGTCAAGCCTTCAGGCTTATAAATTTTAAAGCACTTTTGGATCAAAATACAGTTCTAAAAGTGTGCGCTGATAAACTCGTGAATAAACATGAGCTTATTCACGCACCAGTGCGCCGGTAGTTTCACGCGACGTTGTACATACACAGCGTGGCACGATAGGGCGCACGATTTGCATCCCCGTGGCGCAGCGTGTCGATCGTTCGATGCACTGCCTGCCTTTGAATTGGACCAATCGGATGCTATTTCTGTTGTTGCTATGTACAAATGCGCATGCTCGGTATTATACAGGGTGGTTAAAAAAACCTGCACTAGTGGAAAGAAGCCATCTTGTTTTAAAAACTAAGTTGAAGTTTGAATTTTTTTAAACGTTATAAGAATACCTGATTTGTTACTAAATTTGTGTGAAAAATCAAGTCAATATCATTTTCCGTTTGTCTTTGGTGGACCTTTTTAGCAGTGCACCCATTTCACACGTTTGTCCACGAGATATCCAAAATATGCAAAATGTGTCTCTCTTTCAAATTTGGAAACTTGAGTACATTTGTGATGTTATTGGAATGTGATGTGAGTTAGTATAATCAATTTACCATACCCGTGCTATGAAAGCTTATAATGTTCTAAATTTTGATAACAAACTGACATTTTCCAATTTTTGGTTTTGAAAACAAAATGGCTTCTTTCCACTATTGCGGTTTTTTGACTCGCCCTATATGTATGAATATTCACATTATGCAAAATACTCGTGGAATTCCGAGAGTAAATGCACACTTTTTGGACGTACTATTTTCCCAGTCTCTATATTTGGTCCGCCATTTTTAAAGATGGCGGCCATATAGAAGGACGCGGGGGCGATTTTTTTTTTTTTACTAATCAACATTTGTAAAATGTATTTATTTCGTTTTAATACGGAATAAAGCAATAAAATGATTTTTTAATTTTTTTTTAAAAAGTCAACAGATTTTACAAATCATGATTCAAATGTTGATTAGTAAAAAAATAATCTAATCAACATTTGTAAAATCAGTTGACTTTAAAAAAAATTTTAAATCATTTTTTATTCAGTGAATTTTGCTTTATTCCGTATTAAAACGGAATAAATAAATTTTACAAATGTTGATTAGTAAAAAAAATCGCCTCCCGTTCACTCTCCCAATAGATCTACGGCTCATAATAATCTAGCCACAGTTCGACATACGTACGGGCCGCACTTCGATCAGGCTGCGCACGCATGCTTGAAAACTCCATAGAAATCCTACAGCTTACGGGTAAGCCCCGCGGAATGGAAAAACTCATAAAATACCGCCAACCAACAACACCAAAGCACCTGATTGTTCAAATTTAAACTGAAGCCTTTTTAACGATCGTCACGCTGCGCCGTAACCACCAACGCAGTGGTCCCGCTGCGCCGTAACCCCCGACGTAGTGGGGCGTGATGGTGCGTGAATAAGCTCATGTTTATTCACGAGTTTTTCAGTTCTCATGTAAGAGCACCAACCAATCAGAGCCGTGGGGTCGAGATTACGTAATGCGCACCACGGATGACCGTTGTACCGTTTTGGGGTGAGGTTGAGATCGCGTACTTTAGGGTATACACCACCAACGCACTCCCCATAGACGCTACGTGCAATGTAGGGGTCAAACAATCGGCTCTAACTTGAGTTCTCCCATACGTCAGTCCTTATATGACATTTACAGAGATTATTCCTAAGAGCTGTCCGCAAAACATATCAAAAGGATATGGCAAAGAGTCAGACTAGATTTTTCAATATTTCGCGATTAGGGACCGTTCATTATTTATGCTGGAGGGGGGGTTGGGTAAAATATAGGGGGGGTCATGTAACTTTCATATGTTGAAATAGGGGGGGCTATGTAACTTTTTATTCTTAAACAGGGGGGGTTGTGTAACTTTTAACTATAAAGATGGTGGTGATTGGAGTGATTATAGAGGCTATTTTGGAGTGTAAATGCCATTTTTTTTCCACGCTTCGCGCACATTTTCTTACGACCTATCAACTTCAATACATGTATGATGAGACGACTTTCGGACAGCAAATCTTTTTTGTGCACTCCCTGCTTGGACGATCTGTTGAAAAAACGCCTATATAATAATCAACGGTTGAAAACATTAGAGCCATGCATGGGGTGTATAAAAACATGTTAATTAGCCTTCGCCTATGTTCCAAAATCCAACAATATATGATTAAAAAAGGTAATTTCTTGCATGCTTTTCACCTCGTCCTCGTCTCACTCTCAGCTCTGCACCTACAGCTCACAAAAGTAGAATGTTGCATACGTTTTTGTCAGGATGCTCTAACTTTTTTTCGGGAATATAAAGTCTCACAAAACCACCCGAAATGTATAAATATATGACAAATTTTCCGCCTCGCTACGCTCGCAATGTAGCTCGTATAATTTCACACAATCAAAAGATCAAGAGGGCCAGGGGGTATCATTCAATTATTGGCCGTTCAGAGGGCACAAACAGAACTTACCAAAGAATTCAAAAGAAAAAGACAGCCCCTAAGATGTGACAAGTTGATTTTTTTTTTGGGGGGGGGGGGGGTTGTGTAAAAAGCTACTGGTTAGCAGGGGGGTCATGTAAATTTAAGTTTCAGCTGTAGGGGGTTTAGGTAATTTTGACATACGAGTCTCAAATTTGTCCCCCCCCCCCCTCCACCATAAATAATGAACGGTCCCTTAATTTGATGTAGCGATTTCGGCCCTATATTTACGCCCAAAACCCAGGACGGACCTTCCGCCGATTTCAGTCGTTTAAAACTTTAAAATTTTCAAACTAGTGCGATTTGTTTTTAAATTCTTACTGTGCATACTCCTAAAATTGTCTAATTCCCAAAACTAATAGATATAATTGAAAAAAGTCTGTCAAAATCTCGTAATTTCATTACCGAAAAAAGGAACTCTTGCTGTGATAAACTTTTACCGGACGTGCTATCCCACAGTGCATTGGTGGTGTATACCTTAGGGGCCGTATTGATGTATGCCCTTAACGGTACACATCACTTATTCCCGGGGGTTCGAGGCTCCGAGCATGCCAAGTGAATGTGTAGGCCTATGTTCAATGCGTTGAAAATTAACGAATGCCAGACAAATCCACGCAGTCTTGGGCGGTTTTTTTATGGGGCCGAATTAGTGATGTACGCCCTTTACGCGAGCTCAACCTCATGTGACATGCGTCCATTGAATGTGTTGCCACAGTGTTGTGTGTGTTCCCGAAGTGCGAGTTAAAATTAATTGTTGATTGAGAATTAGTTGTGTATAGACCATGTCACCTCATTGTTGATCAACATGTTAAGTGCCCGGTTCCATTCCATGCATGAGGGGAACATGCATTGACTTTCGCATCTACTGCTGTCGTTGCAAATGACTGGTTTGGTTTAAGGAGGGGTCCCGCAAGCACAACACTGTGCATTATATGTTAGAAAAATAACTATCGAGCCCAACTTGCGTGATTATATAGAACAAAACACCACACTTATGACAAAAACGAATAAAAAACGGCCATGAATCTATCAACATGCAGTTTTTAAAATTCGCGGCGATCGAAAGTCCTGGTGTTGATGGATGAAGGATGCACACAACTAGTACGCACTATAGTGTGTTTCTATGGGAAAGATGCCTTCTGAAAACGACGATAACTTGAGTTACCTTGCAACTCCTTTTATACAATTTTGAAAAAGTTATAAACACAGATAGATCTTACTTGGGTCAAAAATTAAGAACAAGTTGCCCTTTTACATTTTTTAATATTTGCCCCTTTATACAGGGTAGTCATTTTCAAAATATATCGGCTACAATTCAGGGAACAAATAGAGACCAAATGCAATCATTTTTAATGCCAAATAATGTCAATATGAACAATTCTTTCCGTTATTTAGGGACTAGATTCGTGATCGAGATCGTAATGAGGTCGCGCATTGATCGTAATAGTGGTGTGCACCCTGAAGTCATAGATATACAATGCACATGCGCAAATTTGAGCACCGATAACCATGACGTCATCGACACCGGGACTTTCGAACGCCGCGAGTTTTAAAAATTGCATGTTGAGAGATGGCAGTTTTTATTAGTTTTTGTGATAAGTATGATGTTTTGTTCTATATGATTACGCAATTTGGGCTCGATAATTATTTTTCTAACAAATAAATCTCAATGTTCTGCTTGCGGGACCCTTCCTTTAAGTGTATGGTTCAGGCAAGCTTTTGTTTACTTGGCTGCTGTGACATCATGCATGGGGGGGGGGGGGGGGACCATATGATTTTGTAGCATTTGATCGACTGAGGGGAGTCCTACGGTTTTGCGAAGTTATGAAGGGGGAGGGGGTCACACACTTTTTGTCGACTGTGCGCTATTTGCTCCCGCCCCCATCCCTCCGGTGGAAATAATGAACAATCCCTTATGTTACACAAGTGTGTTTTCATCATAAAAAAGGGTTCAACAAAAGAAAGTATACCACTTTGTTTATGTCATTTTGAGTAACATTCAATTTTTTTTGTTGAACAAACAGGCTAGATAGGCATTTAGATTAATCTTTTAGGCATAATTTGATACCAAAGGACCAATTGGGGTCTCTTGGTGTGTGTGTGTGTATAGCCAGGATTGACGGGGCTATCGATCGCACAGTGGAAATGCATTGGGTCGTACGACATTGTGTGTGTTAACAATTGGTCCTTTTTTCTCGTGCTGTGTATTGGAAATGAGACTTTTGAAAATAGGAAATTTATCTTTAAATGGTGCTAATCATGGTTAAACTTTGTTGTTAGGGGGCAAATTTGGTATCAAATTAAGCCTAAAAGATTCGTCTAAATGCCTATTTAGCCTGTTTGGTAAAAAAAAAGTTAATTAAAATGACATAAACAAAGTGGTATACTTTCTTTTGTTGAACCCTTTAGTGCGATAATGTTGGTTTTATCCTTGTGGGTAGGCCTTTTGGTAATGTTTTTCGTTACTCCAGCTTATCGTGATAAAATCTACTATTATATGATTGATACGCTACTTAGTAACCGACATTCATGTCGGAAGTTAATGTTATTCTGATGAGCTATATACCATATAAGATCCAGAAAAAAGGAAATTTTGTTTAAAATACATCTAAAATTCAAATACCGTATTCGGTGGTTTGTCATGGATATGGATGAAAATAGTTATGCTCAAATTCAAACTATTAACCTTTAGTAGGTAGATTATTATTGGTTTGATTGATTATGTTTAATTACACACTGGATGAAGATTCTAATGAAAGATAATTCTTTCTGCACATGAACATGATGAAAAGTGGCCAAAGCTGAATTTAACATGTCTGGGGAGATTTGCCATAATTTGATAACGAAAGGATAGAAACCAATTCTTATGACACATTAAAGATTGCTGAACATGACTAGTAGTACCACCTCACGTCCAATCTATATATTTTTGTATGGCTAAAAAAAAAAATCATGTTTCACATGGGACACTTTTTTGACACGCCCTGTATAACCAGAGCCCGTGTGTAAAAAGTAAAGACGGACAAGACGGTAGGATCGCCATCCCACACATGATGCTTCTATGAACACATTTATATCATGGTAGGCTTCATTCAACCATGTGATCGTTTTTATTATTACACCTCATAAATATTCATGAGATAATAGGCATAAATAATGCAATTTCATTGGTCAATTGAGCTGGCCACAGTGATAATAAATTGAGCTATTGAAGAAATTGAGCTATTTCCCGTGTGGTAGTTTTGGCTACTTCCCTACATCTCATCCCCAGAGTCACAGTGAGGTGTAATAAAGCAAATACTACATGGTATGATCGGGGCAATAGGGCACATTATATAACCCATGAAAATATTCTAGACATCTGATTGGTGGATAATACATTACACAACACAAAATATTTTGGCCTATTTCATGCTTGACGTCATTCCCGGTCATTTTGTGTCTTTCAAAAAGTACTATTGACCGGGCGGTCAATAGTACTTTTTGAATAGACCAAAAATGCCCTCCCTCGTAGGCTCGTGCGATCCCGGCATGGAGCGTCTTGAGAGACCCTGTATAAAACCTGAATGTGATCGTCATTCTACATAAAGTTTTCTCTAATTTCTACAAATCTAGAAGGCCCGCTAGAAGGCCCTACTCGGTATAAACAATAAATCGATTCCACCACCATCTGCGTGTACGGACTCCGCTCAGTGCACAGCAAAAGAGGAATCGCTTCAAAACAAGTAAACAAGTCGTCTGTATTGCATTATTATTAATATTATTATTTGGCACAGATCTTTTATCGGCTGAATTAACATTTCATTGAATCTTAGTCATGAATCATAGTATTTGTTGTCAATTCACCTGAGGTTGAGGGCATTCTGCAACGAGGTCTAGACCTCTATCGATGAGATGAGTTCAGCATCAGAGTAATTATTCCTCGGCGACTTGCTCGGAGCATGGACTTCGGGAAAATAGTAGGCTTACGGTCTCCAGATCACCTCGGGGCAATATTTCACCCCATTTCCCTCATGAGCAGTCCATATTTGTATACTATTTCCCCTCGGTACTGGCTACAGGCCTACCACCCCTCACCCTCCGGGTTCGGGAAAATATATTGCACTATTTCCCCTCTAACCATGTAGTATTTGTATATTATATAACGCATGGAAATATTCCTGTCATTTTATTGGTGGAAACTGCATCACGTGACATAAAATAGTTTCACCTTTTCACCCAAATAACGGGTCAAGCGGTCAATAGTACATTTTGATGGGAGCTTTTGGACCTGGCGGTCAATAGTACATTTTGATGGGAGCTTTTGGACCTGGCAGTCGCCCACTTTTTCCCCGACTCGCCCACGCCCCACGTACGCCCATCCCTACCTTCACTTCGTGAAACGGTATGAGAAAGTAAACAAAACGCGTCGTCTGCAGCTGTTGCTGCGCTCCCGCTTGCACTGTATATTTATAGTACAGTTTTGTGTAACTTTTCTAGATAGAATGGACCGCCCGAGAATGGATCAATTAGGTTTTGAATTACTTGATGAAGATGCCATTAACGAGCTGTTGAATGGCGTAGACAGCGTTCGGACTGATTGTATAAACCTAGGCCTAGCCCTATATAGGCTAGGTCCAGCAGCTTGGCTTGACCCACCGCTGGGCCTAATTTGCCAGTTGAATGATTTTAACTTGAACTGTTTCGCGTGGAATAATTACACGATAAAGACTTTTTGACGAGGAATCAATTTGTTTTGGATTGTTTTATGACTACTTGGGGAATTATGATTTCGGACTGATGGGGAGCTCAACTGAACTCTGCTAAAGTAAAGTAGGTGAGTACCGTATCACTATCACTGATGGAGTGATGGTTGATGAAAATGTGTAAAATGACAGAAATATTTTCATGCGTTATATAAAACAAATATTTAATGATCTTTATTCGGGAAATGGTGCAAACTATTGGCCCCTCGGTGACTAGAGGCCGTGGGCCTACTATTTTCCCTCGACCTCCGGTCTCGGGAAAATAATAGGCCCACGGCCTCCAGTCACCTCTCGGGGCCAATAGTTTGTACCATTTCCCTCATGATCATTAAATATTTGTATACTATCACACTCTCGGGCATTCAATTATTGTATGCATGTCCTTTATGACAAAAAGGAGATTCGTATGGTTTAAACTGTTATTTGAATCTTTTATTTTCATGCATGAAGAGACCATAAAGTTAAACCTTTTTTAATTAATTGCAGGCACATGACATATCGAACTATATTCACGACATCGGTGTTTTCAACTTCAATGAACATGAGCAAGTGATGCAGGTTAGTGGAACTGTCTAATGCGGGATTGAATGATAGACATACATACATGTATGTCAGTCCGGGCTGCCGATATTCTCCAATTTATAATATAAATCACGCCAATGTATGTCATTACCCGTGTTGGATCTTGTGGCTACCTTGAAGGTATAACACTTTAAAAACCCTCAATGGCAAATTAATTGCAAATGTAAATTAAGAGGATTTCGGAATATTCGAAATTAATATTGAATTAAACGATCATTACTTCCGTTTGTCATTAGCTGTATTGAGATTATATGCACAATTTCTGCGCGTAGGCCTGTAACATAATTATAAGACTTGCAGGCTTAACCAGGCGCGGATACATGGGGAAAAGCGGGCGGAGGCATGCGAGGGACATAAGAACGGTTTGCAGTTTATTTGACGTCGGTCGGGATGGCGTAATACGTACGTTGACGAGAAATCTGACATTTTGGAGGTAGGCTAGTATAACTTCTTTCTGGCATAGGCCTATATAAAAAGCCAATCTTGATCGGAAATAGAGTGATTGCTTTTCAATAAAATATTAGTCAAAAAGTACACACCAAATGGGTTCGAAAATTGAAGAAAAAAACCCCCAATTCTGAAGGGGGGGTACTCACGTATATTGGCCATACGGGTATGTGCGGCTGGCAAGGACCCCTTTTCACGCCTTTCGGCCGCTCCTTAAGACCCCCTTTTCAATCACTGGCAGTTCCATAAGACCCCCTTTTCATCCATTGGCAGTTCCCCTAGACCCAAATTCAACCAAAAATCATAAAATGTGTGAAAATCTTATGAATTTGAGTTATGTAGCCTCAAATTTGGCCTAAATTCAGTTCATAAGGCAACATTTTGCCTAAAATTCAGTTTATAACACACAATTTTGTATAAGAATTCAGTTCTCTAAGACCCCAATTTCGGCGACCGTTCAGTTCGGTAAGCCCCGGTTTTGGTGCCCGTTCAGTTCGGTAAGCCCCTGTTTTCAGACTGCCCAGCCGCACACCCCTACCCTCTTCAAATTTACACCATATCGACCCAAATGAGTTCGAAAATTGAAAAAAAATCCAATTATGAGGGGGGGGGGGGGGGGGGGGGGGGGGGGTACATCCCCTCAGACTCCCCCCTATTCGAGCTTTTATATATACCATTCTATACTTAAATCAAGAATATATCAGTATACGCTCAACTTCTTTCGTGCATTGATAAAAATTGTTTTATTGCAAATGAGTTCCAATTTTTTTTTTCTTCTTCTACTTCTGAGGGGGGATGTGCCCCCTCAGACACCCCTGTCCGAGCATAGCTCGGTAGACGGTGCTGCGCACCGCTTGGATGGTACCTCATCAAATTCATTTTTGGGCCACCCCCTATACTTTTCTGGATCCGCGCCTGGGCTTAATATCGCACGTGGGTCAAGATTGGTCTTAACTTGTGTTTGTTATTCACCACCTTAACTTAGATAACATAGAATAGATATGTGACGATTAATAGAATTGGGATGCTCCTTTTTTAATAATGTAAAAGTGACAGGTTGGTAACCATGGTAATACACAATCGTACAAATTTAAGAAGCTGAAGGAATGAAATTCATACGACGAAAACGGATCACAAACTTAAATGCTTTTTCCGTTGTTCTTTGATGTATAGATGAACATGTTTCTAGCCAGATTGAACGGTCCACCCATTGCCTTTACACTGTGGGGCATTTTACCACTTACAAAGGAGTTCATACTAACGGTACGTATATTAAAATTAGAGTGGCGTAGCTAGGTTTTTCATATTGAAGGGGCAAGGAATAAAAGTACCCTTGTCAAATTAACCAACATAACCAATCTCAACCGACATGCTCGTGATATGGGGGGGAGGGGGGGGGGGCGTCCCCTAGCTACGCCACTGGACGATTATTAATGTTGGTCCATTATTATTAAGTACCATAACTAAAGTCCCCTTACATTTCGTTATGAATTCCTAAGTAATCCAGTGAAAGAGTAAAGAGATGAAGAATAAATCAACTTGTTATGTTTCTTACTGTACGTTTTGTTCGCTACCATGACCCCAGGTCATGACCTTGCAAGTTGACTTTCGTAGATCCAACCTAGGAAGCCACAAACGGTCATTTATACAATCTATTCTATAATAAAGCAAGTGGATCTTCGGATAAAACTTGGACCCTTTAAACGCCAAATTGGATACACATAAATAGCACCAAATAAACTTGCCTCGACTCGTGGCTTCTGGCCTCTGGGTAACTAATACTGGGGGTTTTCTCTCCCTCTCTCTCTCTCTCTTTCCCCTTTTCTCGATTGATTTTTAGTCAGTGTGTCCTGTCCCCCATAACCATTGGATGGTTGCGCTCAGATTCTAGCGGTCTTGGTTTAAAAATAGCCCAAGAATGTTGCTGATCCCCTGTGTATCTGTGACACTACTGCGTTTAGGGTTAGGCCCCGGGGGGGGGGGGGGGGGGGGGGTACTTGGATTTATTTTGGACGGGGGTGTGCAGCTCCAGCCTCAAAACCCATACCCACTTCCAAGGGTAATTTTGCCGGAAAGGGTACCCATGTCCAGTGGCGTACCCAGAGGGGGGCCAGGGCCCCCCTGGAATAAACCCGTTGGTAAATTCGAGCCTCCGTCGGTAGATTTGCGTATTTGACCATGCGGTTTTTTTTGGCCGGTTTTGTGGACAACCTATCGCTACCTCGATAGGTTTCTATGGTTAAATGGGTTGAATTCCACGATCCGGGTTGAATTTATCGAATTGAATTCAGGTTGATATTGAAAAACGCCCGGAAAAAACGTCGTCAACGATGTGCTCAAATCTGACCCATTGCTAAGGGCTAGTGTCAATAACAGGACCCATGTCTAAGGATTTTTCAGTTGAAAAGCCTACCCATGGCTAAGGATGTCTCATAAAAAACGACCCACTGGAGCGGCACGTCCCCGTATGCCTTACATACGTGAATACCCCCCCCCCCCGGGGTTCGGCGTCACTACTCTCAACAGAACAGTAACAGGTTCACGATGCTGAATCCCACAATTTGCCCACCATCAGCACAGGGCCTCGCAACATCGATCGGTGGGGAAGGGGAGGGTGTGAGGAAGGGGATACTTCAGGCTACCAGAAAAAAGTTTCGATTTTCACGTGACTCAAATATCGCGGTGTTTGTAAAACACGTACACGCGTACGTACGATATTGTACGTACGGCCTCTGGGGGTGTACTTCACAATGGTAAAAGATACCGCCTATATATTTGTGTGCAGTCAAGCTTATACCCAGTGTTTTATCTGACCAATTTCAATTCTCCTTAATACCACGTGCGAAGGCGGCTTTACAGCCCTGCGGGACTCAATCTAAATTGGACCATCAACCGACCAGAACGATGGGAGCCCATTCCCCTTTGGTGCTCCGCACGTCGGGTCTGTCCCTTGTGCCCTACGGGGTTAACGGGATGGACCGTGAGCACAGCAAACGATAGGTTGCATTACAAATAATAAATGGTACAAGTAGTAGGGAGTAGGCCTATTCAAAATGATCAATCGTACGTAACGTGTGTAGGGGGGTACATGTTTTACAAATACCGCAAATATTGTACGTGTTATGTACAAACAGCATGGCAATTAGGGTCAGTATTCGAACACATATTTTCTATGATTGTAGTAGGGAAATATCAACTGTTACAATATTCTAAAATCTTCTTGATTTCTTTTCAGGTTGTTGGTGTTTTCATCACATACTTTGCGCTAGTCGCCCAATCTTTCTGATGTAAGATGGTTGTTTGTACATACGTGTGCAGAATAGGACTGATGATTCTTTTGATCTCAGCACAAAGATGTGCTTCGATACGACGGACCGACGGATGGACGTACACAGAATATCAGCAAATGATATACGCCTTATGAAACGCTCTCATTTTTTTGATGTGAATGACGAGTTTTGAGGTTCGGGGTATTGATGACACAATATGTTATGTGTGTTTTCGTGAGGTTGACCCATTTTAAACTATGATGACACACTCATTATGCAATCTTTACGATTCCGTTAATTTGTCGAATGTAATTTAAGTGTGTCAGTGTTCAGTGAGTCACCTAACGGACCGGAAACACGCCAATGTGTAGCTTATTAAACGGGTATAAGACTCCAAAGACTCAATTATGTATTAGAAATTACTTTGACTATCGTAAACATGTTTTGAGTGAACATGGTGAAGGCAACACTACCCTGCAAGAGCTACAGTGTAGTGTTCGCCCACAATACACACAAAAAACAAACAAAATTGGAAGTACAAACATGCCTTGTGGGTGTTGTGATTGGTATAAAAGGTCATTCTAGGTGTATGAAAAAACTCCCATAAAGACATACAAATCTATGATTGGCTATACCCCTCTAGAGGCCATTTAAAACCACCTGGAAAAGTCTCCACTGTGGGAGTACCCCCACAATGTAAAAAACGCCCAGTGTCTGTTTAAACGTTTATCTACTCCCACAATGTACCTCTAGTCTGGTAAACTTTGCAAAACGTTCATATAGAGTAGACGCAGCAATGTATATAAAATGTATAGGTAAACGGCGGTAATATAGCATAGCGGATTTAGATAATTTATATTTTATTAATAACTTAACATATTGATAGCAAACGTTTTTTTATAAATGTTAGGAAAACAATATCTATATTTAAAACGGAGGAGACATTAGAATTGATTAGCTATGATTTAGTGGCCATTTTAACAAGTTGTCGGTCATTTAGAATGATTCATATATTTCAGAATTGATATAACTATAAAAAAAAGATTTAGGCTTATGTGTTTTTCGGTTTTCGAAAAATATTAAAATTATAACATAACAACGCTACCGGTGTATCATAATAGTCATTTTGGATATTCCTCAGTAAAGTACAACCCCTTTTATACTTATATTCACACTAGAATCACTATCTTAGTTTATGGGTAGTGCTATATATATTATAGGCCCACATTAGCTATATATAGGGAAATATTTAAGGATGAAATTTAGTCTGTATTAGTAATAATATGATTTGGAAGTTAACGTTTCGTTTTAAACTCAAATGAAAATAATAATTCCCTGGACCAAACGCTCATTAAAATCATATAAATCAAATGTTCCACACACTATAGACATGATAGAAGCATGCCGTGAAGTTGGCCTTAAGGACCTCAACAGTTTAATAGTCCTTAAAGAAATTCATTGCCATGGAACTTTATCGCTCAGATATGTAGCAGTATCATTATACAGATCACATCCGTAGGTTAAAGTTTTTAAAAGTGCCACGTTAAGACAAAACCGACTTTAGAAAGAAAACCAATCACCTGTTAAATGGACGTCGCCATATTGATCGAAGCTATATGACGAAACAGTTACGAGATTTCCACATCTCTGTTTCATGTATTGATTTTTTCGATTCATGCATTGAATTCCTGCGTGAATTTTGATTTATGAATCAACGCTATGCGTACGATTTATGAATCAACGCTATGCGTACGATTTATGAATCAATGCTATGCGTACGATTTATGAATCAATGCTATGCGTACGATTTATGAATCAATGCTATGCGTAAGATTTATGAATCAATGCTATGCGTACGATTTATGAATCAACGCTATGCGTACGATTTATGCATCAATGCTATGCGTACGATTTATGAATCAATGCTATGCGTAAGATTTATGAATCAATGCTCTGCGTACGATTTATGAATCAATGCTATGCGTACGATTTATGAATCAATGCTATGCGTACGATTTATGAATCAACGCTATGCGTACGATTTATGCATCAATGCTATGCGTACGATTTATGAATCAATGCTATGCGTAAGATTTATGAATCAATGCTCTGCGTACGATTTATGAATCAATGCTATGCGTACGAGTTATGAATCAATGCTCTGCGTACGATTTATGAATCAATGCTCTGCGTACGATTTATGAATCAACGCTATGCGTACGATTTATGCATCAATGCTATGCGTACGATTTATGAATCAATGCTATGCGTACGATTTATGAATCAATGCTATGCGTACGATTTATGAATCAACGCTATGCGTACGATTTATGCATCAATGCTATGCGTACGATTTATGAATCAATGCTATGCGTACGATTTATGAATCAATGCTATGCGTACGATTTATGAATCAATGCTATGCGTACGATTTATGAATCAATGCTATGCGTACGATTTATGAATCAACGCTATGCGTACGATTTATGAATCAACGCTATGCGTACGATTTATGCATCAACGCTATGCGTACGATTTATGAATCAATGCTATGCGTAAGATTTATGAATCAATGCTATGCGTACGATTTATGAATCAATGCTATGCGTACGATTTATGAATCAACGCTATGCGTACGATTTATGAATCAATGCTATGCGTAAGATTTATGCATCAATGCTATGCGTAAGATTTATGAATCAATGCTATGCGTACGATTTATGAATCAATGCTATGCGTACGAGTTATGAATCAATGCTCTGCGTACGATTTATGAATCAATGCTCTGCGTACGATTTATGAATCAATGCTATGCGTAAGATTTATGAATCAATGCTATGCGCACGATTTATGAATCAATGCTATGCGTACGATTTATGGATCCCCTAAAATAAGATTACTATTCATCACATGAATTGAAAGATCACATGAAATATCTCTCAAACAGTCCCTTTTAAACCCAAACAGTTCTTCTTAGAGCTACCATTACTGAAAACTAGAGAATAGTGAATTTGTGTCGGACTTTGTCTGTATGTAATATTATAATCAAATGTTTATCAAATGTTTAGTTAGTTTTACATTATTCACGAAACAATTAATAATGCACACACTATAATAGTTCGCCAAAATCGATGTCAGCCCAGATGTTGCCCGGACTGGGTGATTTCTTGGTTTTATACACAATTTATGAAAATCTGGGACATCATCATTTTTCAGAAAAATGCTCTATAATTTGAGAACCACAGATCGCACAGAGGGCATGCCATGGCAGTTTATCTTAGAAATACTTGTTCTTTTGAAATATGTAGAAAAAAGAACGAAAACTCAAAAAAAGTTTTGCTTCGAAGACGTGTATTTGTGGCCTATTACGGTACTTTTTACTTGAAAAAATCTCATTTTCACTCTATTTTCGCAGGTTTATTTTATCAATAAATCTCATTAGATTAGGATAAAAGTACAATACAGTATTTCAAATCAAATCTAAATACGATCATGCTAGCCTTGGCCACTAAACTTTTGACGAATCATCAAACGGTGCATTGTACTGTTTGTATGACAATGGAGGCGCCCATGGTTAGGCCAACAATTTTTGTTTGTTTGTTTGTCCACGTCCGACCGACCGTGTACCTTGGTGCCGACCGTATTATTTTTTATTTTCTATTATTTTTTTAAAACAACTTGTTGAGCAATTTAAATGGCCAAACGGACCGTTTTATTCCTGATTTCGTACGCTATCGTAAATCTGGTCTTTATAAACACCATCCCCAACGCGCAGTCCCTTGTAACATGATGTTTATTGCATGGACTTGGCACTCGCGGGACTATTAAAAGGACTAAATGAAAATGTAATCGAGCGTGCAATTGATGTCATTTTTATACTCAAAACGTAGTGTGAGAAAATATGAAAACTCTAGTTACGGTTCATATTTGCTCCCAAAATGTTGCTCAACGGCATGAATATTAATTTCAACATAGTATATAACAATTTTTGGGGTAGTTAGTTCGGGAAAAATAGGTTTAGTAATACTTTCACGTATACATTTCTAACAGAACTTCAACACTACGTTGTTTCACTTTCTGCAAATTTTCAATCATAATAAATGGCGGCGACCGACAACGTGTTCACGGTATCTGCGCATTGCAAACTCGGTACAAAAATGCTCTTTGACCGAGTTTGCAGTGTTGCAACCAGTACTACAATATTGCAACTTTATACAGCTAGAAGGATATCAATTCTAACAAATTCATGAAAAAGAGTTCAATACTAACAAAGTGATGTGTTTTGCGTTTGGACGACTTTAATTCACAGTATCCAGAGTATTCATGCCGAATTTATATTCCCAAATACAATATCCATATTTTAAAAAAAAGAAAAAGAAAAAAAAAAGAATTCCAACCTACCGACCCTACCTTTTTCGGACCCTCTATGGACAAACAAACAACTTTTTTTTTGGCCTTAGCGGTGATAGCCTGATGGATGAGCAGAATATACTGTCCAAACTACCTATCAGAAATGCTTTAGAAATGGCGAATGTTTGTTGGTTTGTGTTGGGTGTAAAAAAAGTTGTAGGAACAAGGATGGTTACCACCGGTGTCATCTGCGGTATCCTGGACACCTAGGTAATCACCACGCTTACAAGAGCCGTTTACATCTTACAGAACCACTGACCTGACATGCCTGGTGAGAAACGCCATGCCGGGGAAGTTTCCCATAGAGTGTGTCGAGCAGACGTGCGTAGAAGGCGACCACTTGGTGTTAGAATCTTCGACAGACAACAAGAGGAGAATCACATGCCACAGTTTGAAGAATTGCAGCGGGTGTTCACCTCCATGTATCATCACATGAATTGAAAGATCACATGAAATATCTCTCAAACAGTCCCTTTTAAACCCAAACAGTTCTTCTTAGAGCTACCATTACTGAAAACTAGAGAATAGTGAATTTGTGTCTGACTTTGTCTGTATGTAATATTATAATCAAATGTTTATCAAATGTTTAGTTAGTTTTACATTATTCACGAAACAATTAATAATGCACACACTATAGTCCGCCAAAATCGATGTCAGCCCAGATGGTGCCGGACCGGGTGATTTCTTAGTCTTATACACAATTTATGAAAATCTGGGACATCATCATTTTTCAGAAAAATGCTCTAATTTGAGAACCACAGATCGCACAGAGGTATGCTTTGGCAGTTTATCTTAGAAATACTTGTTCTTTTGAAATACATAGAAAAAAGAATGAAAAGTCAAAAGAAATTTTGCTTCTAAGGGGGCACTACACTAAATCCTTGCGCGTTTGGTGTATGGTTCGGAGAAATAGTACCTATATCCATTTGATCATCGTCCCAGGGGAAGCAAATAGAAGTAAATCTTGCTGATTTTTTATGAAAAAGATAGAATAGAACCTCAGCATTGCTAATGTGGTCAAAAATTGTCGGAATCGAATACGCACGGGAGCCTAGGTTGCGGAAGGATATCGTTGCCGGAACCCGTGAGGAAGCAAAAATATAGGGGATACCGGGGCAAACGCACCAGATATCAAAATATCGACATCGTTTAATCGTTTTGACCTGTAGGTCTTAGGCTAAGCCTACTGACATATTTCGTGAGAATTTTGATCAATACAACTTTGTGGAGTGGTCAGGCAAATGTATAGGCAATCTTATGATACAAATAGTTTTGAAAATATACTTATGATATCTAAAATAGGCCTACATGTAGTACTACACGACGATGAATTAAAAATCATGAATATTAACCAATAATGTGTGGCTTCGTGCATTTACATGAACATGTACTTCTTTTCCCCCGGTATATTGGTGACAATTATTGCAAGTATAATGACTAAATGAATGAACATGCTTTGCTATGTTATAGTAAGAGTGGTGTATCAAAAACATTCAATAAGATCAAGAAACACGGGCCTTCGTTGTAAAAGTGAAAATTGATATCTGGGAATCCCAAAATATGACACAAATTAAGGGTTTTTATGAATTTCAAGTGGTATGTAGCTTCTTGTGCATGTTGTATTTACCAAACGGAGTATCCAAATCGAATACAAATTTACCATTTAATTTGAAATTTTCTGCTCTTTAATATGTAATAATGATTTCTGAAATTGGATGAAAATGGGTCTCTTTAAGGGTGCACACCACTATTACAGTCCAACGCCCAGCTTCCGTCGATCGCGATCACGAATGTAGTTCCTAAATAACGGAAAGAATGGTTAATATTGACATGATATGTCATTCAAAATTATTGAATTTGGTCTATATTTGTTCACTGAAGTGTACCTGAGATAATTCGAATGAAAAGAGTATACATCTACTGTTTTGTTAGAAAATATTGGCGGAGGGATACACATTGGTCACAACGGGCTACAAGGTGTAATTTCGTGTTAAAAAATACTACTCCGTATATAAAGGGGGAAATATAGAAAAATGTAAACGGTCACCCCCATCTGAGTGTTTGACCCAGGTAAGATCTATGTGTGTTAATAAATATTCCAAGATTTCATTCAATGAGTCGCAAGGTAACTCAAGATATTGCCGTTTTCCCGAGGCATCTTTCCCATAGAAACACACGTTAGCGCGTAATAGTGGTATGCACCCTTGAAAGCGAGGCTCTCCCCTCATCACGCACTATCACGCCACACAGCGCCGGTGGTTTCACGCATGTACTAATTACTTAGAGACTGCTCATTGCGCATACAAATACACGCAAATCGCTGGTCGGTTGCACGCATAGACTAATTACTTCAAAGAGACTTCTCATTGCGCATAAAAATACACGCAATTCGCTGAAGCTAAAAATAGCCTGGTCGTCATGGCGATATTGGCGGATTGGCGGGGGCGTATTATGGCGCCGTGAATTTCTAGCGCAGCTTGTGCGACGGGCGTTAATCAATACCACCAATCAATGATGCTGGAAATGGAAGCGCGGCACGCGGAGACTGCTGCAATCATAGACTAATTACCGTTGACACCGGGTATTTGTTGTTGTCATAGTGCGCTGTCCGTTCTTTGGCTTCAATTTTTAAGCATTTGTTGCAGCGCGTGACGCGATTGGGCGCGCTGATAAGAGGACAGAGCCTCGCTTTCATTTTAAATGGCGAATGCGTGTAAGTAGCGTATTGCCACCACAGCCTGCTCACGATGCTTCAAAATTAAAGCCAAAGAACGGACAGTCCACCATGGCAACAACAAAAACGCAATTAAAAAAAACCAGCGTACATACTCGCGTGTCAGTAGTGCGTCACTTTATTGCAACCTCTCCGCGTGCCGCGCTTCCATTTTCGGCATCATTGAATGGTGGTTTTGATTTACGCCCGCCCTGCACAAGCTGCTCAGGGTATTCACAGCGCCATGGTACGCCCCCGACAATCCGCCAATATCACCATGGTACGGTTCTATGGCTTCAACGAATTGCGTGTATTTGTATACGCAATGAGCAGTCTCTTAGTAGTTAGTCTATGATTGTCACAGCCTGTTCACGACGCTTAAAAATTGAAGCCAAAGAACGGACAGCCGCACCATGACAACAACAAATACGCGATTCCAAAACACAGCGAACCTAGTCGCGTGTCAGCAATGCGTCACTTTATTGCAGCCTCTCCACTGCGCTTCCATTCTCCGGCATCATTGATTGGTGGTATTGATTTACGTCATCGCGTAAGCTGCGCTAGAAATTCACTGCGCGCCATGGTAGCCCCCGACAATATCGCCAAGGTGACGGTACTATTTGTAGCAGGGATGCAAATAGTGCGGGAGCGGGGAGCACCGCTCCCAGGAAGCAACAGTTAAAATTGAGGAAATCATGCCAGTTCCTAAAAAAACTAAAAGGAGGAAAAAGGAGGGAAGAAAGAGAAAAAGAGGGAAGAGACGAAAAAAAGAGGAGAGAAAAGAGAAAGAGGAAAAAGGGGGAAAAAGAAGGAAAAAAGAAAAGAGAGGAAAATCCTGACGAATAGTACATTATAAATGTACCAGTTGAACATGGGAATAGGTACAATACAATACAACTCAAATTTACAATTATCATCAGTACAGGACTCATGGCATTCAATGAAAAACAGTGAAAAGATGCGAGTCGAGTCGTGAAGGTGGAAATAACGGAGAATATCTGAGGAAAGTTATACAACATGTACAATGAGGGTTCCGACTTTTGAGCCATAGGAAATTCAATCCAATTGAAGAAAGAGCTGTTGAGGATGACCTGGAAAACCTTGAGGAAATATTGGATCGATGAGATACAAAGAACAAAGAAGAACCATTATTAGCACCAAACAAATTGGAAAGTAGGCCTATAGTAAAGTTTGAGGAAATGGAATCATCAACATCAAGAGGAATATTAGTAACACGAAGGGAGATGACTGAAAGGACAGCAGCTGACCAACATCTCAGATATAATAGTTTGCTAAATGGACAAAAAAAAGACAAAGCCAAATTGATAGTCGCATTTACAAGAAACCCTTATAATGCAATAATGTTGAAAGTTTAAAAAATAAATGTACACCTCCCTGTGATGTAATCGAAAAACCTAAAACAGACTTGCTAATAAATCAGGTTCAATGGCGTATCTACAGGGGGCGGGGTCCATGAAAGAATTTTACTTCTTTTCTATCCAGTTTTAAGGAGCAATCGGTTGAATCGACACCAATCTAATATAAAAATAGTATTTTTTTCGCGCGCTACGCGCGCATATTTTAAGGATATCATTTCAAAGCTTGTTCAATTGTGGTCAACATGGTCAAAATTTAATTCACTGTAAGTAGTGAATAAATATCGCATGTTTTCTGCAAACAAATAATCTCGAAAAAGGCGTAAAGTCATTCGGGGTATTGAAAAACTTGCCCCCCCCCCCCTCTACCGGAGAAATCCTGATAACGCCACTGAACAGGTTGAACGCGAAATTACATCAACGCGCAGTTTCCAATGATGTACCCTTATAGGAGGTCATCATTTCGTTGTCATAATGAATTAGTAGATATTAAGCTGATTTATGTGACAACACAAATAATATTATGTAAACATTCTTGCTTTTGAAGTGATGCAGAAGTTATTTTATGTTACCATGGTTCTGGTTTGTTTGAGGAAATCTTGATTCTTAGAACCATGCTCCTGAGGAAGAAACAACTTTTTGCACCCCTGATTTGTAGCATCGACGAGTTGCGTGTATTGGTATGCGTAATGAGCAGTCTCTAAGGCCGTGTTCCCACATAGAACAAAATCCCGAGTAGTCTAGACTAGTCCGGACCGGGTCCGGACTAAATCGCTAGTGGGAACGCGTTTCAAGTAGGTCCTGGTCCGGACTCAAAGTGGTTTTTGTTATTTTTTAAGACCACCTTTAAAGGTAGTCTTGGTCCGGACTAAATCAATATTTTTTCATGTGGGAACGCGATTCACTCGAGACTCGACCACTTGACCCGGTGACCTTTGCAATAGCGCGAATATTACTGCGCCTTGTAGTTACGGCGCGGGCGTTATACATAAAGTCGCGCGCGTTATAAAGGAAGACGCGCGCGATATACATAAAGTCGCGCGCGTGGTGAAATAGGACGCAGTGATCGTCACGATTTTAGGTAAACAACTTAATTAAACAGTATTTCAGCACTAGTTTGTGGTTTTATATCAACTAATGATACTTATGTTGTTATGCGAAGCCGATTGGACCTATTTCTATTATTTGTATGCTATTTCCATGTCATAAAGGGAATTTTACATGCGTTTTCGGCGATTTTTGAATGGTTTTAAATTTACATCCGGGTCTAAGTGGATTTTGTTTTTAGACCACATTAGACCACTTTGCTGAATCATCGTTGTGACGACCACTTATGTGGGAACGCAACTTTCAAGTGGGTGCCGGTCCGGACTAGTCCGGACCGGGACAACTTCTACTTATGTGGGAACACGGCCTAAGTAGTTAGTCTATGCTTGTTGCGTTCATGTGTGTCTACACCCTTCTGTAAGGAGGCTCGCCAATTTGGAGCTGATCAAACTATAGTATGCTTAATCAACGACGAATTCGACGTCATGCCCCGATAAATTGAATCAATGAATTTCTAGTACATGGATGCTAATGTGCGCCAAGTCGTTTGAAGCTATGTGTTTCGGACCAAGATAAAGAACATGTAGTATTTATCCCTGTCATGAAATAACTCAACAACAAGTCATGAATTCGTTCCCTGAACGATTGCATCTATGAGCGTGTTTCTGCTGGGGCACTGCAAAAAGTAAACACTAATAAACGCTTCAATCGGTCAGTTTTTAATCCCCCTGATTTCTACTCGCGAAAAGTTACCGCTAAGTCGATGGCCACGACATTTGACCTTTTGTAATACCAAACAATGACACCGTACCTGAAAAAGATTGCTTCATAAAATAATGTGTATACCCAGCGTGACACGGTTCACGGCGCAAACCGCTAAGAATCGCCTTTCCGTTTCTATTGGATTTATTGCCGATTATTGCCGGTTCCAAACCTGGTTTGTGAAGGTTTTTGGGATTACCAAAAATACCGATTATTGCCGGGTTCTCCCTGTTTCTACTGGGCAAACTTAGCTTTTATTAACGGTTTCTTCCCCAGCAGAAACACGCTCTATTAATATTGTCGCACTTTAAGATTAGATCACGCAATACACTCCGCTAAAGAGACAATCTTCATTCCTGAATTTTCAACAAGATAATCTAATAGAAAAACTAGATTCATCCGTGTATCCGGTAAATCGGTGTCCAATGATAGGATAGCCGATTTCTCCTCGACGAGATTTGTATCGAGAATCCGCAGCGCCTTGGGCACCCTCTCCACATCCCTGAACCTGTAATAGTTCTCAGCCGTCAGCAATGTTGGCCCTGTAATTAAAGAGAAAAGAATAATTATAGGCCTACTCATGAAAACATCATGGGTCGTATTCTCGTACTAAAAAAACAACCAAAACCGATTTTAAACTCCGCAAATCTCGTTCAAATCTCCAAATGGGTTACAATAGACATCGACCGAATTTCTTCAAATGCACATATCATGCATGTATTTGTAAGACGACACGATCTGCACGTCAGCTTGCACCGGGTAGGGTTGAGTAATCATCCAAGAGGTACAATCGGTGCACGAGTTTAGTAAGACTACTCCCATACCCATTTTCTAAGTTAGACACTTTTGCTAAACACATTAATTCGAGAATTGCGTTTAGTTAAACGTCAAGTTTAAAGTCAAAGCTAAACGCGTGATTAATTAACTTTTAAAACGTACCAGAATACGACCCATATCTTTAAGGGTTTCTTAAACACTTTGGAAATTTGATTTGTGGTAATTTCATTCATTCTTGCCTGATGTGTGATAACAAACGGGTTGTAATCCCATAAATCCATAAAACACACTTTGCGTATCCAGCCCAATTGATTGAAATAAACATCAGTTGTGCTCTCAACATGCTCAAGGATGCAATGTCTATCTTAAGGATTTCCAGAATCAAAACAATGTATTACTAATGTATGTGTTTCCCAAAGTGGTGTAGTAAAAAAACAGGGTCTAAGACTGGCACAGACACTTCGAAAACCGATAGTTCAGCCCAACCTGCTATCACTGATTTAGGATGAAGGGAGAGAACCCATCAAGTGTGGGATGTCAGTCAGACAGCTAGCGGTGGGTGCAGAGGTAAATCGTGGTTTTGGCTGGGATAAGATATACCTATCTTTTCCTGATTTGTCGACAGGCCACCGGGCAAGGGCGTCCCCAGACCCTTTTCAATGGGGGGGTGTAAAGGTCATCAATTGCCGACAGAGCCATTTGTGCCGACAAAAAAAATTTTCGGCTCGCTTCGCTCGCCGGAATTCATACACGCATATTTTAGTATGGACTGTATGGTCAGAACCGTCAATCAGTTTTCAGACATGGTCGGGGGACACTAATTTGATAATGATAATTGAAATGTTAAATAAAGCAGCGCGCAGCGCTGATTGAATAGTTCTGGGGGAGCCAAGGGCGTATCCAGGACTGTTTTGATAGGGGGAGGCACACATCCTCAAGCCATCTTGTTTATCTTAAATATTGAAACGTTGAAACCAATACAAAGGGCGCAAAAAGCTGCAGAAAATATGCGCGCCAGTGGCGTAACTAGACTTTTTCATTTGGGGGGGTGGGGCAATAAGGGGCAGTGACGTGAAATGGATGGGGCTCCTAATGGGTGGGCTTCATTCCAGTGTCAATAAATGCGCGCGTAGCGCGCGAAAATTTTCGACTTTACGCCTACCTTTTGTACGATTGAGCTACATTTCGGCTCTAAACAAGCTTGTACCATAGAATATTGCATTTTGGGAAGACATGCGCGCGTAGCGCGCGAAACATTTTCATCTGTTACTTTGTACCATCATTATTCCATGATTCATTTGGGGGGCAAGGGTTCAAAGTGGGGGGCTGCCCCCCGCTGGTTACGCCACTGATGCGGCCTGAGCGCGCAAAATGTTTCAGTTTTTGAACTAAAATGGTCATGGAAAACTGTCCTGAAGCTTTCTTGAAGCGCGCAAAAATTGGAATTTCTAACACTTAAATAGTCAAGTATGACGTTTTTGACGGTTTGATATTGCATAGTTACACATATCAAGTCCTGATCCAAATCGTATGGATTGAGGGTCATTATAATGTTAAAACCTGTAGAAAATATGCGCGCAGAGCGCGCAAAATTGTTCATGTTTTGAACTCAAATTAAAATGGTCATTGAAAACTGGTTGGAAGCCTTCAGATACTATAAATTAAGCTTAAATAATGAAACATTGAAACTGATACGCGCGAAGCGCGCAAAATTTTGCATTTCTAACACTTAAAGACTTAAAGGGTCCAGTATAACGTTTTTAACGTCACCCATATAATATTCGGTTTGGTTCGAGACATTTATAATGTTGATACCTGTAGAAAGAATGCGTGCAAAGCGCAAAAAGATTTTCAGTTTTTAAGCTAAAATGGTCATGGAAAACTTTCATGAAGCCATCTTGTTCAGCTTGAATAATGAAACATTGAAACTACTAAAGTAATATGCGCGAAGCGCGCAACATTTGGCATTTCTAAAACTAAAAGGGTCCAGTATGACGTTTTTAACGTCCCCCATAATATTTGGTTTGGTTCGAGATCCATTATAATGTTGGAACCTGTAGAAAGAATGCGCGCGAAGCGCACAAAGATTTTGAGTTTTTAAACTAAAATGGTCATGGAACACTTTCCTGAAGCCATCTTGTTTTTGTTGAATAATGCTAACAAAACATGGTCAAATGTTCAGTATAGGCATGATAGGCCTACAGCCCCGCCTACAGCCTGTATGTCCGACAACGACATAGACCTATACCATTACGTGAGATATCGATTGTGCCCCTGGTGCACACACTGTAAATCCTGGTCTCACGCAAATAACGACAGTTGTGCTTATTGTCTTAATTATAATGATAATTTGCATTGTTCAAGTCGAAGTTAGGACAGAGTCTACTTATAAGTTCTTACTTTGCATTGACACCTAAACGTTGGAGTTGGACTTACTTTTGCGATAGACTGATAGTGAGCTTGCAGCGTCTATATACAATCAGTACAATGAGAGCAATTGGCCTACATCAACTTACATGTACATACTTATAGGCGAATTATTTAATATTTCGTAACCTATGTGCCAACATGATTGGCCATTGGCGACATTATTGACTTGGGTTTGCATTGACAACGACAATGAAATAGGCCTATAGTTAGTATAATTAAAGGTCCCACACATTGCCCGTTATGCCTAGCCTAGGCCTATACTATTCCGACACAATTTTTTTTTGTGTGTCTTGACAATGAGCAAAACAAAGACTTGGGCCTAGGCTGTTCATGTGCGCCGACACAAAATCTCATAAAAATGGGCTCGTTCACAGTGCCTACAAATTCATATGCCTACATTGCCTTTGTTCATTTTTGATTTGATTTGTGTTAACATAACATATATGCCGACACAACATTATCATTTGCGCATACGATAATTGTTATAGGGCTTTCTTTCTTTCTTCCCTTTTTCTTTCTTTCTTTCCTCTTTCCTTACACTTTCTTTCTTTTTTTCTTTCTTTCTTTTTTTCCTCTTTTCTTTCCCTTTCTCTTTCTTTCTTTCTCCCCTTCTTTCTTTCCCTTTCTCTTTCCTTTTTTTCTTTCTCCCTTTTCTTCCTCCTTCCTTTGATTTGCCCACAGCACCATAATTTTGCCGACAGATTTGATGAATGGGGGGGTGTGACACCCCCCCACACCCCCCCTCTGGGGACGCCCTTGACTTGCCACCGGGACCATAGTCTCCGGCTCCATTCCCTGGCTACATAAACATGATAAAGCCCAACATGGAGATCTACTATTCAAAATCGGAAGGCTGTCCATATGTGGATCCCTCCGTTGGGAATAGCACTCAAATGAGTAGGTCTATACCATGCGGACGGAGTGTGCAAAGTTAGTTTCATGCGGGGGGTTTAGGCTACTTGTTTACTTATTTGCTTAACTCGGGTGGTGTCCCCGATCTACGATGGCTCTACACACTTTTCGGTCCTTCATTGCAGTTTTTATATTACTTGTCTCCAATCCTGTATCTTGCTTGAGTAAGTCAATGAATGTCAGAGTAGGTCTTCCCGGCTTTCTTTTGCCATGTTTGGGGGTCCAGTGCACCAGTTTGGAGACTGGCTCTTCAATTCTATAACAGTGGCCAGCCAACCTTGTCCGTCTCTCCTGAATCTTCTGGCTTATTTTGGGGAGATCACTATACAATTGGGTATTTGGTATGTGTTGTTTCCAGTTGACATTGAGTACTGCTCTCAGCATTCTGGTGTAGCAGCCATCGAGCTCTTTCTGTAACTTGGGAGTGATGGTCTAAGCGTCGCAACCATATAACAGAACCGACTCTACTGTAGAGGCAAATAGGCGAAGTTTGAATTTCCGAGAGAGAGTTGACTTCCATATTTTGGTCATTTTACTATGCTCTCCATGCTGCTGCTTTGCGTTGTTTAATGTCCTTTGCTGTACTCTCCATCCAGGCACCAAGATGTTTAAAATCTTGTACCTCATTCAACTTGGTACCATCCTTTGCCTGTATAAATCCCTTCTGACTTTGGTTATATGACATAAACTTTGTCTTGCCAGCATTCATTTTTAGACCGACCTTTGCTACTGATGAATCAACTTTTTGCAGCAGATCTTGTGCTTGCTGAAATGTTTCTGACAACAATGCACTGTCATCAGCGAAATCAAATTCGGTACCACCTCTGGCCCTATTGCCTACTTCTACGCCTGTCAAGATAGAAACCTAGCTCTTCTTTTCTTCCTTCAATGGCCATCCTCAAGGCAAAGTACAGCACAATCACAAACAAATATGGGGCGAGTGTGTCTCCCTGTAGAACTCCAGCCAAAATTTCAAACTGTGCAGTCTCTCCGATTGTAGAGATCACCTTAGCCATGGTATTCTCATACATTCCTCCGATGGTTTTGACGACCTGCTTTGGTATTCCATAAGCTTACAGGATTTTCAGCATTTTGCCACGGTGGATAGTGTCAAATGCCTTTCTAAAATCAATGTAGGTGATTACTGCTGTTAGATTGTTGGTCTTAAAACTCCTTCTATGAGCCTCCTCAGTGCCAGTATGTGGTCCACTGTCGACCTTCCTGAAGCCGTTTTGCTTGGTTCTCAAATGCTGGTCTAGCGCTGGTCTGATTCTGTTCAAGATCATTCTGTTGTACGTTTTGGCAACGATAGAACTTAGGCTGATACCTCGGTAGTTGCCTCTTAGGCTAAGATTCCCTGATTTTGGTATTGGAACTGATGAGTACAGACCAACGGCTTGGTTTTTTCCCCAGTCAGCAATGCTTTATTGCAGAAGTTCAGTACAATGTCGTCAAGGTCGCATATTTTCAGTACTTCAGGTGGAATGTTGTCTTCACCACTGCTTTTTCCTTCTACCAGTGACTTTTAGCATTGTCATATTCCTCCTGGTCGAAAGGCCCTGTTTTAATTTCCAGGTATTCTAGGATTGGTGTGATTTCCACCTCTTCATTACTGATGTCTGGTGGGCTCCCCAGAAGGTTTTGAAGTGATTATACCAGTTTATGACCCGATCTTTCTGAGTTTCCCCTCCAGCTGACCATTGATGAGCTTCCAGCTTAGAGTATGCTTGGAATTGGAATGTACTTCTTCTACTTCATTGATCTTGCTGTTCAGGTCCTCTTCTATGACTAGATTGTAGGCTTCATCAAGTCTTTGCTTCGCCTTCCTGTATTCAGTTCTATGCCCCTCAGTTACATCCTGTTGATAGTGATTATACTTATCCTTGATTTGATCTCTTGCCGCAATTACCCTTGGATCGCTGGAGAAACGTATTTATGAGATCTTTCTCTGACTGCACTGAAAGCCAAACTGGAGTCAGGGTTACTCTATAAAGGAAGTCCAGCCTACATGTGACTCTATGTCAATATGTTTGGAGAGTCACATGACTCCCTTGGAGAGTCAACATTTACTGACTCCTTTGGAGAGTCATGATGCATGACTCTTCAAAGGAGTCTTGTGACTCTTCAAATGGAGTCAATATTGACATAGAGTCACATGTAGGCTGGACTCCCTTTCGAGAGTAATAATGACTCCAGGTAGGAATAAGACACTGAGAACTGGAGGTGTGGGGGGGGGGGGGGGGGGGGGGGCTTTAAGGTAATTGGTTCTTTGATGTTTATGTTCTTGCTCAATGTATTTGCATTTACTTAGTGAGCAATCACTTCCCTTCCTTAACCAGTGAGAAATATGCAGATATATCAATATACATTCAACAGTGTTAAATTAAGGCATCGACTTAATTCAAATAAAATGAATAGGTTTAAATAAATAAAATGTGCAAATTAGCTCATT